>CP136064.1:298534608-298938825 GCA_032622095.1 Siphonodentalium dalli
CCGATGGACAGGCCCAAGTTGGAATATTATACATAGTTCCTGTAATCCCATTTGCGTATGCGCCATTCCCAAGTCACGATGTGCAATTTTGATATCACGCGTGCCTGCTGTGCATGACAGGGTAAAGCTTATAAGAGCAGACGAGTCTCTGCCTGCAATGACTCGAATCAGACTCCATTGACTCCAAAGTTCCAAACTGCTTACTTTCACGAACTTCACGCATATTGTCACAAAATATGAAATGATGTCGTGCCATTCCCAACTGTTTAAAACTGCGATTAAATACTGTTCATATCATGTCATAGAAATTAAGTTTCTCCTTCGTAATCTTGAGTTATCTCACTGAAGTTATAAAATCATCTGATATTTGCCCCAATTTTTGCTCGTACTCCCCACTGATCAGTACCGCCAATCTACTAAAGTGTTTGATAAAGATTCGATTCGATTTCGAATCATTATCACGATTCGAGATTCGATTCGATGTTGAAATTGCCGATTCGTCGGGCCCTAATACTGGATTGACTGCGTCTGTCCGTCCGTCACACTTTCTCCGTCCGTGTGTCGAGCCGTCCGACCTCATAACTCGAACAATTATGAACAGATTTCAATAATTTGTTGTATGCAATCTCCTTAGGACCGCATGATGCTAATTGCGGTGCGGTCCGACTTTCTTTTTTTAAGTTACGCCTTAATTTTCGACTTATTTTGACTTAGAAAATTCTGTCCGACTTAATAACTTTAACAAATATGAACCGATTTCAATAATTTTTGGTATACATGCTTCTCACAACACCCTCTCTACATGATGCGGCTCACGGTTGGCTCGGACTGTTTTTCCTAACATTACACTTCATTTTTTACTTAGAAATTTTGGGATTTTATTTTGTGGATGCTATCAAGTTAGGATATTTTCTGGAAGTTTCTTCGAATATGGGTTGGGAACACTTTACGGATAATGCGTGTTGAATTTGCCATGGTGGGGGTATGCTAGCACGTGAGTGCACACCTCTTGTAATTCCTAGTTCAAATTGGAATTCCCCAATGTATGTTGTCATAAATGTAAACGCATAGTATTTCCATGTGTAACAAGCGTTGTGCCATATAACATGTCTATTTGTATGAGTAAAACATGATTATCAATTCTTAAATAAGTATATGTATGTACAGGTATCTGCACGTCAACTACTAGTATCAAAACATAACACATTCTTGTTGATGGCGATACTTTTCATTTTAAATTAAGCCACTGATGCGCTGATTGTACATGTACATCGAGAAGTGACCTTGCGTGACATGTCCTAATGGCATCCGCTTATGTCTTTCCTACATGTATTTCTGGAAGAAGTCAGCAGAATTTGTCAGGCGGCCGATTATTCCAGGTGGTGAAAAATAACAGATTTTAAAAATCAAAGTCTGATAACTCTTAGCTTTGATGTGTAGGTTCCTCAACTCAATTCAAATATTGTTTACCCCTGAAGTCGAAGAAATAGTAATTTAGGAATGTTAAATTGGGAGTATGTAGCTTTAACCCATTGTTTGGTCATGCAGAAAAAAATGGTTAACCCAATTTTTTGTTAGGGCAAAGTTCCCCTAGAGTACTTCTGCAACACTTTGAATAAGAAGTTAGAAGTATCAGATAAAATTGCTCTAGTGAGGATTTTTGGAATCACGGAACTAAATGGTTTCCCATAGGCGACAGTGTTAACGTTTCGGCCAAATTCGCTGAATTGAAGCCTGCAGGCCATACCAGTGATGTTTACCCAGCTAGATTGACACCAGTTGATCACGAAAATGCAAGAAAAATCATAGGTCATGTGTTTACTTTTTAAAATAAATCCCCAAGTGTACGACAGGGCTATCTCACAGCCAAATTTGATCTGGAAAACCCCAGATCTACAACAGCTAGTTAAATACATTTCCCGCTCACAAAAATCCGTTCCCCCATTCATTCACCAGTTTAAATTATTTAGATATTATGTACAAATCAAATAAACGCGATGTCATCCTTTAATAACGTGTCGCATGTATCAGGTGAAGGTCATTCTTCAGTTACCTTCACCTTTAGGGTTCCACGGTGTACTCGCTCCCCGACTCTAGAACACATTTAGCTCCCTGATTCCTATAGTGGTCAGCATTGTCCCCTAGCAACTCATTCAAAGTGTATTCTACAATACTACCAATAATGAGCACCTTCTAAATTTGCATTCAGTGTATAAATGTTTAAATAATTGATGATGTCCAAGCATTACAAGTAGTGCAGAAGTTAGAAGTTTGACCAACTTACATGTAGCCTCGTTAAAACATTCATCCTATGTGTTAGTTAACACATTCATCCTATGTGAACGAACCAATTGTTCGCCTCTAATTTTATGCACTGTTTTTCAGAAATATACAGTTGTGTGGTAAAAATAAAAGGCATTTTATGTAATTTTCTATCTTCAAAATGCAAGTAACTCTTTGCAGCAGATAAAACCAATTATCTTTTACATGGACTGCAGTACTGCTCTAAATAATCGACTCGTTAACCACAGCAGAATTATGGGCAACTTTTCAGGATTTAGTCGCAATTATGGCTTGTTGGCATTCATCGGAAAGCTCTCGGCGAGAGCTTTCCAATGAATGGCAACAAGCCATATTTCCGACTAAATCCTGAAAAGTTACCCATAATTCTGCTGTGGTTAACGAGTCGATTATTTAGAGCAGTACTGTACCAAATACTTCTAGCTAAGGTCTGGCTGCGGATAACTCTTCTGTTAATATCAGATAATTAATGTTACCAGGCTAACTGGATATTCTCTGCCTGATAAGATAAAACATTTCGGTGAGAACTGTGTTATAAAAAATAACCCCATTTCCTGTCCCACTGGAAGTCAGTATAATATGAGAAAAATTCTAAATAAAATCACTGATAGAATTGATATTAATTGATAGAAGCTTTTCTGGACAGGTGTCCTCGATTCATACATATTATTTTATACCCCCTGAATTTATATAAAACAAATTTGCTAGGAATATATAGAACATTTTTATGTGTACCAATACCATGTATGGTACCCATAATGCCGACATCCAGATCAACCATCCGTCGTTCGTCTGTCTGTCTGTCCGTAGACACTTGCTATCCGATTCGATTACTTGGGACATATCTATCTGCATGTCGGTATTTTACATTCTTACCAGAAAAGCCAATATTGCGTTACCCAGCTCAATCAAATAATTTTTTTTTTTTAATTTAAAACTTAACACGATATAAATATATTAAATAAACATTTTGGGCTCCAACATGTGTCCAAATCCGATCAACATCTTTATACAGCATAAGGTATCCGCGAAATGGAATAATGTTGACCATTTAGCTTTCATGACAACTCAATTGATCCGATGGACAGGCCCAAGTTGGAATATTATACATAGTTCCTGTAATCCCATTTGCGTATGCGCCATTCCCAAGTCACGATGTGCAATTTTGATATCACGCGTGCCTGCTGTGCATGACAGGGTAAAGCTTATAAGAGCAGACGAGTCTCTGCCTGCAATGACTCGAATCAGACTCCATTGACTCCAAAGTTCCAAACTGCTTACTTTCACGAACTTCACGCATATTGTCACAAAATATGAAATGATGTCGTGCCATTCCCAACTGTTTAAAACTGCGATTAAATACTGTTCATATCATGTCATAGAAATTAAGTTTCTCCTTCGTAATCTTGAGTTATCTCACTGAAGTTATAAAATCATCTGATATTTGCCCCAATTTTTGCTCGTACTCCCCACTGATCAGTACCGCCAATCTACTAAAGTGTTTGATAAAGATTCGATTCGATTTCGAATCATTATCACGATTCGAGATTCGATTCGATGTTGAAATTGCCGATTCGTCGGGCCCTAATACTGGATTGACTGCGTCTGTCCGTCCGTCACACTTTCTCCGTCCGTGTGTCGAGCCGTCCGACCTCATAACTCGAACAATTATGAACAGATTTCAATAATTTGTTGTATGCAATCTCCTTAGGACCGCATGATGCTAATTGCGGTGCGGTCCGACTTTCTTTTTTTAAGTTACGCCTTAATTTTCGACTTATTTTGACTTAGAAAATTCTGTCCGACTTAATAACTTTAACAAATATGAACCGATTTCAATAATTTTTGGTATACATGCTTCTCACAACACCCTCTCTACATGATGCGGCTCACGGTTGGCTCGGACTGTTTTTCCTAACATTACACTTCATTTTTTACTTAGAAATTTTGGGATTTTATTTTGTGGATGCTATCAAGTTAGGATATTTTCTGGAAGTTTCTTCGAATATGGGTTGGGAACACTTTACGGA
The DNA here is from genome assembly GCA_032622095.1 of Siphonodentalium dalli. Lineage (NCBI taxonomy): Eukaryota > Metazoa > Mollusca > Scaphopoda > Gadilida > Siphonodentaliidae > Siphonodentalium > Siphonodentalium dalli. The sequence goes on from CP136064.1 coordinate 298,538,940, forward strand.
TAATGCGTGTTGAATTTGCCATGGTGGGGGTATGCTAGCACGTGAGTGCACACCTCTTGTAATTCCTAGTTCAAATTGGAATTCCCCAATGTATGTTGTCATAAATGTAAACGCATAGTATTTCCATGTGTAACAAGCGTTGTGCCATATAACATGTCTATTTGTATGAGTAAAACATGATTATCAATTCTTAAATAAGTATATGTATGTACAGGTATCTGCACGTCAACTACTAGTATCAAAACATAACACATTCTTGTTGATGGCGATACTTTTCATTTTAAATTAAGCCACTGATGCGCTGATTGTACATGTACATCGAGAAGTGACCTTGCGTGACATGTCCTAATGGCATCCGCTTATGTCTTTCCTACATGTATTTCTGGAAGAAGTCAGCAGAATTTGTCAGGCGGCCGATTATTCCAGGTGGTGAAAAATAACAGATTTTAAAAATCAAAGTCTGATAACTCTTAGCTTTGATGTGTAGGTTCCTCAACTCAATTCAAATATTGTTTACCCCTGAAGTCGAAGAAATAGTAATTTAGGAATGTTAAATTGGGAGTATGTAGCTTTAAACCCATTGTTTGGTCATGCAGAAAAAAAATGGTTAACCCAATTTTTTGTTAGGGCAAAGTTCCCCTAGAGTACTTCTGCAACACTTTGAATAAGAAGTTAGAAGTATCAGATAAAATTGCTCTAGTGAGGATTTTTGAATCACGGAACTAAATGGTTTCCCATAGGCGACAGTGTTAACGTTTCGGCCAAATTCGCTGAATTGAAGCCTGCAGGCCATACCAGTGATGTTTACCCAGCTAGATTGACACCAGTTGATCACGAAAATGCAAGAAAAATCATAGGTCATGTGTTTACTTTTTAAAATAAATCCCCAAGTGTACGACAGGGCTATCTCACAGCCAAATTTGATCTGGAAAACCCCAGATCTACAACAGCTAGTTAAATACATTTCCCGCTCACAAAAATCCGTTCCCCCATTCATTCACCAGTTTAAATTATTTAGATATTATGTACAAATCAAATAAACGCGATGTCATCCTTTAATAACGTGTCGCATGTATCAGGTGAAGGTCATTCTTCAGTTACCTTCACCTTTAGGGTTCCACGGTGTACTCGCTCCGCGACTCTAGAACACATTTAGCTCCCTGATTCCTATAGTGGTCAGCATTGTCCCCTAGCAACTCATTCAAAGTGTATTCTACAATACTACCAATAATGAGCACCTTCTAGATTTGCATTCAGTGTATAAATGTTTAAATAATTGATGATGTCCAAGCATTACAAGTAGTGCAGAAGTTAGAAGTTTGACCAACTTACATGTAGCCTCGTTAAAACATTCATCCTATGTGTTAGTTAACACATTCATCCTATGTGAACGAACCAATTGTTCGCCTCTAATTGTATGCACTGTTTTTCAGAAATATACAGTTGTGTGGTAAAAATAAAAGGCATTTTATGTAATTTTCTATCTTCAAAATGCAAGTAACTCTTTGCAGCAGATAAAACCAATTATCTTTTACATGGACTGCAGTACTGCTCTAAATAATCGACTCGTTAACCACAGCAGAATTATGGGCAACTTTTCAGGATTTAGTCGCAATTATGGCTTGTTGGCATTCATCGGAAAGCTCTCGGCGAGAGCTTTCCAATGAATGGCAACAAGCCATATTTCCGACTAAATCCTGAAAAGTTACCCATAATTCTGCTGTGGTTAACGAGTCGATTATTTAGAGCAGTACTGTACCAAATACTTCTAGCTAAGGTCTGGCTGCGGATAACTCTTCTGTTAATATCAGATAATTAATGTTACCAGGCTAACTGGATATTCTCTGCCTGATAAGATAAAACATTTCGGTGAGAACTGTGTTATAAAAAATAACCCCATTTCCTGTCCCACTGGAAGTCAGTATAATATGAGAAAAATTCTAAATAAAATCACTGATAGAATTGATATTAATTGATAGAAGCTTTTCTGGACAGGTGTCCTCGATTCATACATATTATTTTATACCCCCTGAATTTATATAAAACAAATTTGCTAGGAATATATAGAACATTTTTATGTGTACCAATACCATGTATGGTACCCATAATGCCGACATCCAGATCAACCATCCGTCGTTCGTCTGTCTGTCTGTCCGTAGACACTTGCTATCCGATTCGATTACTTGGGACATATCTATCTGCATGTCGGTATTTTACATTCTTACCAGAAAAGCCAATATTGCGTTACCCAGCTCAATCAAATAATTTTTTTTTTTTAATTTAAAACTTAACACGATATAAATATATTAAATAAACATTTTGGGCTCCAACATGTGTCCAAATCCGATCAACATCTTTATACAGCATAAGGTATCCGCGAAATGGAATAATGTTGACCATTTAGCTTTCATGACAACTCAATTGATCCGATGGACAGGCCCAAGTTGGAATATTATACATAGTTCCTGTAATCCCATTTGCGTATGCGCCATTCCCAAGTCACGATGTGCAATTTTGATATCACGCGTGCCTGCTGTGCATGACAGGGTAAAGCTTATAAGAGCAGACGAGTCTCTGCCTGCAATGACTCGAATCAGACTCCATTGACTCCAAAGTTCCAAACTGCTTACTTTCACGAACTTCACGCATATTGTCACAAAATATGAAATGATGTCGTGCCATTCCCAACTGTTTAAAACTGCGATTAAATACTGTTCATATCATGTCATAGAAATTAAGTTTCTCCTTCGTAATCTTGAGTTATCTCACTGAAGTTATAAAATCATCTGATATTTGCCCCAATTTTTGCTCGTACTCCCCACTGATCAGTACCGCCAATCTACTAAAGTGTTTGATAAAGATTCGATTCGATTTCGAATCATTATCACGATTCGAGATTCGATTCGATGTTGAAATTGCCGATTCGTCGGGCCCTAATACTGGATTGACTGCGTCTGTCCGTCCGTCACACTTTCTCCGTCCGTGTGTCGAGCCGTCCGACCTCATAACTCGAACAATTATGAACAGATTTCAATAATTTGTTGTATGCAATCTCCTTAGGACCGCATGATGCTAATTGCGGTGCGGTCCGACTTTCTTTTTTTAAGTTACGCCTTAATTTTCGACTTATTTTGACTTAGAAAATTCTGTCCGACTTAATAACTTTAACAAATATGAACCGATTTCAATAATTTTTGGTATACATGCTTCTCACAACACCCTCTCTACATGATGCGGCTCACGGTTGGCTCGGACTGTTTTTCCTAACATTACACTTCATTTTTTACTTAGAAATTTTGGGATTTTATTTTGTGGATGCTATCAAGTTAGGATATTTTCTGGAAGTTTCTTCGAATATGGGTTGGGAACACTTTACGGATAATGCGTGTTGAATTTGCCATGGTGGGGGTATGCTAGCACGTGAGTGCACACCTCTTGTAATTCCTAGTTCAAATTGGAATTCCCCAATGTATGTTGTCATAAATGTAAACGCATAGTATTTCCATGTGTAACAAGCGTTGTGCCATATAACATGTCTATTTGTATGAGTAAAACATGATTATCAATTCTTAAATAAGTATATGTATGTACAGGTATCTGCACGTCAACTACTAGTATCAAAACATAACACATTCTTGTTGATGGCGATACTTTTCATTTTAAATTAAGCCACTGATGCGCTGATTGTACATGTACATCGAGAAGTGACCTTGCGTGACATGTCCTAATGGCATCCGCTTATGTCTTTCCTACATGTATTTCTGGAAGAAGTCAGCAGAATTTGTCAGGCGGCCGATTATTCCAGGTGGTGAAAAATAACAGATTTTAAAAATCAAAGTCTGATAACTCTTAGCTTTGATGTGTAGGTTCCTCAACTCAATTCAAATATTGTTTACCCCTGAAGTCGAAGAAATAGTAATTTAGGAATGTTAAATTGGGAGTATGTAGCTTTAACCCATTGTTTGGTCATGCAGAAAAAAATGGTTAACCCAATTTTTTGTTAGGGCAAAGTTCCCCTAGAGTACTTCTGCAACACTTTGAATAAGAAGTTAGAAGTATCAGATAAAATTGCTCTAGTGAGGATTTTTGGAATCACGGAACTAAATGGTTTCCCATAGGCGACAGTGTTAACGTTTCGGCCAAATTCGCTGAATTGAAGCCTGCAGGCCATACCAGTGATGTTTACCCAGCTAGATTGACACCAGTTGATCACGAAAATGCAAGAAAAATCATAGGTCATGTGTTTACTTTTTAAAATAAATCCCCAAGTGTACGACAGGGCTATCTCACAGCCAAATTTGATCTGGAAAACCCCAGATCTACAACAGCTAGTTAAATACATTTCCCGCTCACAAAAATCCGTTCCCCCATTCATTCACCAGTTTAAATTATTTAGATATTATGTACAAATCAAATAAACGCGATGTCATCCTTTAATAACGTGTCGCATGTATCAGGTGAAGGTCATTCTTCAGTTACCTTCACCTTTAGGGTTCCACGGTGTACTCGCTCCCCGACTCTAGAACACATTTAGCTCCCTGATTCCTATAGTGGTCAGCATTGTCCCCTAGCAACTCATTCAAAGTGTATTCTACAATACTACCAATAATGAGCACCTTCTAAATTTGCATTCAGTGTATAAATGTTTAAATAATTGATGATGTCCAAGCATTACAAGTAGTGCAGAAGTTAGAAGTTTGACCAACTTACATGTAGCCTCGTTAAAACATTCATCCTATGTGTTAGTTAACACATTCATCCTATGTGAACGAACCAATTGTTCGCCTCTAATTTTATGCACTGTTTTTCAGAAATATACAGTTGTGTGGTAAAAATAAAAGGCATTTTATGTAATTTTCTATCTTCAAAATGCAAGTAACTCTTTGCAGCAGATAAAACCAATTATCTTTTACATGGACTGCAGTACTGCTCTAAATAATCGACTCGTTAACCACAGCAGAATTATGGGCAACTTTTCAGGATTTAGTCGCAATTATGGCTTGTTGGCATTCATCGGAAAGCTCTCGGCGAGAGCTTTCCAATGAATGGCAACAAGCCATATTTCCGACTAAATCCTGAAAAGTTACCCATAATTCTGCTGTGGTTAACGAGTCGATTATTTAGAGCAGTACTGTACCAAATACTTCTAGCTAAGGTCTGGCTGCGGATAACTCTTCTGTTAATATCAGATAATTAATGTTACCAGGCTAACTGGATATTCTCTGCCTGATAAGATAAAACATTTCGGTGAGAACTGTGTTATAAAAAATAACCCCATTTCCTGTCCCACTGGAAGTCAGTATAATATGAGAAAAATTCTAAATAAAATCACTGATAGAATTGATATTAATTGATAGAAGCTTTTCTGGACAGGTGTCCTCGATTCATACATATTATTTTATACCCCCTGAATTTATATAAAACAAATTTGCTAGGAATATATAGAACATTTTTATGTGTACCAATACCATGTATGGTACCCATAATGCCGACATCCAGATCAACCATCCGTCGTTCGTCTGTCTGTCTGTCCGTAGACACTTGCTATCCGATTCGATTACTTGGGACATATCTATCTGCATGTCGGTATTTTACATTCTTACCAGAAAAGCCAATATTGCGTTACCCAGCTCAATCAAATAATTTTTTTTTTTTAATTTAAAACTTAACACGATATAAATATATTAAATAAACATTTTGGGCTCCAACATGTGTCCAAATCCGATCAACATCTTTATACAGCATAAGGTATCCGCGAAATGGAATAATGTTGACCATTTAGCTTTCATGACAACTCAATTGATCCGATGGACAGGCCCAAGTTGGAATATTATACATAGTTCCTGTAATCCCATTTGCGTATGCGCCATTCCCAAGTCACGATGTGCAATTTTGATATCACGCGTGCCTGCTGTGCATGACAGGGTAAAGCTTATAAGAGCAGACGAGTCTCTGCCTGCAATGACTCGAATCAGACTCCATTGACTCCAAAGTTCCAAACTGCTTACTTTCACGAACTTCACGCATATTGTCACAAAATATGAAATGATGTCGTGCCATTCCCAACTGTTTAAAACTGCGATTAAATACTGTTCATATCATGTCATAGAAATTAAGTTTCTCCTTCGTAATCTTGAGTTATCTCACTGAAGTTATAAAATCATCTGATATTTGCCCCAATTTTTGCTCGTACTCCCCACTGATCAGTACCGCCAATCTACTAAAGTGTTTGATAAAGATTCGATTCGATTTCGAATCATTATCACGATTCGAGATTCGATTCGATGTTGAAATTGCCGATTCGTCGGGCCCTAATACTGGATTGACTGCGTCTGTCCGTCCGTCACACTTTCTCCGTCCGTGTGTCGAGCCGTCCGACCTCATAACTCGAACAATTATGAACAGATTTCAATAATTTGTTGTATGCAATCTCCTTAGGACCGCATGATGCTAATTGCGGTGCGGTCCGACTTTCTTTTTTTAAGTTACGCCTTAATTTTCGACTTATTTTGACTTAGAAAATTCTGTCCGACTTAATAACTTTAACAAATATGAACCGATTTCAATAATTTTTGGTATACATGCTTCTCACAACACCCTCTCTACATGATGCGGCTCACGGTTGGCTCGGACTGTTTTTCCTAACATTACACTTCATTTTTTACTTAGAAATTTTGGGATTTTATTTTGTGGATGCTATCAAGTTAGGATATTTTCTGGAAGTTTCTTCGAATATGGGTTGGGAACACTTTACGGATAATGCGTGTTGAATTTGCCATGGTGGGGGTATGCTAGCACGTGAGTGCACACCTCTTGTAATTCCTAGTTCAAATTGGAATTCCCCAATGTATGTTGTCATAAATGTAAACGCATAGTATTTCCATGTGTAACAAGCGTTGTGCCATATAACATGTCTATTTGTATGAGTAAAACATGATTATCAATTCTTAAATAAGTATATGTATGTACAGGTATCTGCACGTCAACTACTAGTATCAAAACATAACACATTCTTGTTGATGGCGATACTTTTCATTTTAAATTAAGCCACTGATGCGCTGATTGTACATGTACATCGAGAAGTGACCTTGCGTGACATGTCCTAATGGCATCCGCTTATGTCTTTCCTACATGTATTTCTGGAAGAAGTCAGCAGAATTTGTCAGGCGGCCGATTATTCCAGGTGGTGAAAAATAACAGATTTTAAAAATCAAAGTCTGATAACTCTTAGCTTTGATGTGTAGGTTCCTCAACTCAATTCAAATATTGTTTACCCCTGAAGTCGAAGAAATAGTAATTTAGGAATGTTAAATTGGGAGTATGTAGCTTTAACCCATTGTTTGGTCATGCAGAAAAAAATGGTTAACCCAATTTTTTGTTAGGGCAAAGTTCCCCTAGAGTACTTCTGCAACACTTTGAATAAGAAGTTAGAAGTATCAGATAAAATTGCTCTAGTGAGGATTTTTGGAATCACGGAACTAAATGGTTTCCCATAGGCGACAGTGTTAACGTTTCGGCCAAATTCGCTGAATTGAAGCCTGCAGGCCATACCAGTGATGTTTACCCAGCTAGATTGACACCAGTTGATCACGAAAATGCAAGAAAAATCATAGGTCATGTGTTTACTTTTTAAAATAAATCCCCAAGTGTACGACAGGGCTATCTCACAGCCAAATTTGATCTGGAAAACCCCAGATCTACAACAGCTAGTTAAATACATTTCCCGCTCACAAAAATCCGTTCCCCCATTCATTCACCAGTTTAAATTATTTAGATATTATGTACAAATCAAATAAACGCGATGTCATCCTTTAATAACGTGTCGCATGTATCAGGTGAAGGTCATTCTTCAGTTACCTTCACCTTTAGGGTTCCACGGTGTACTCGCTCCCCGACTCTAGAACACATTTAGCTCCCTGATTCCTATAGTGGTCAGCATTGTCCCCTAGCAACTCATTCAAAGTGTATTCTACAATACTACCAATAATGAGCACCTTCTAAATTTGCATTCAGTGTATAAATGTTTAAATAATTGATGATGTCCAAGCATTACAAGTAGTGCAGAAGTTAGAAGTTTGACCAACTTACATGTAGCCTCGTTAAAACATTCATCCTATGTGTTAGTTAACACATTCATCCTATGTGAACGAACCAATTGTTCGCCTCTAATTTTATGCACTGTTTTTCAGAAATATACAGTTGTGTGGTAAAAATAAAAGGCATTTTATGTAATTTTCTATCTTCAAAATGCAAGTAACTCTTTGCAGCAGATAAAACCAATTATCTTTTACATGGACTGCAGTACTGCTCTAAATAATCGACTCGTTAACCACAGCAGAATTATGGGCAACTTTTCAGGATTTAGTCGCAATTATGGCTTGTTGGCATTCATCGGAAAGCTCTCGGCGAGAGCTTTCCAATGAATGGCAACAAGCCATATTTCCGACTAAATCCTGAAAAGTTACCCATAATTCTGCTGTGGTTAACGAGTCGATTATTTAGAGCAGTACTGTACCAAATACTTCTAGCTAAGGTCTGGCTGCGGATAACTCTTCTGTTAATATCAGATAATTAATGTTACCAGGCTAACTGGATATTCTCTGCCTGATAAGATAAAACATTTCGGTGAGAACTGTGTTATAAAAAATAACCCCATTTCCTGTCCCACTGGAAGTCAGTATAATATGAGAAAAATTCTAAATAAAATCACTGATAGAATTGATATTAATTGATAGAAGCTTTTCTGGACAGGTGTCCTCGATTCATACATATTATTTTATACCCCCTGAATTTATATAAAACAAATTTGCTAGGAATATATAGAACATTTTTATGTGTACCAATACCATGTATGGTACCCATAATGCCGACATCCAGATCAACCATCCGTCGTTCGTCTGTCTGTCTGTCCGTAGACACTTGCTATCCGATTCGATTACTTGGGACATATCTATCTGCATGTCGGTATTTTACATTCTTACCAGAAAAGCCAATATTGCGTTACCCAGCTCAATCAAATAATTTTTTTTTTTTAATTTAAAACTTAACACGATATAAATATATTAAATAAACATTTTGGGCTCCAACATGTGTCCAAATCCGATCAACATCTTTATACAGCATAAGGTATCCGCGAAATGGAATAATGTTGACCATTTAGCTTTCATGACAACTCAATTGATCCGATGGACAGGCCCAAGTTGGAATATTATACATAGTTCCTGTAATCCCATTTGCGTATGCGCCATTCCCAAGTCACGATGTGCAATTTTGATATCACGCGTGCCTGCTGTGCATGACAGGGTAAAGCTTATAAGAGCAGACGAGTCTCTGCCTGCAATGACTCGAATCAGACTCCATTGACTCCAAAGTTCCAAACTGCTTACTTTCACGAACTTCACGCATATTGTCACAAAATATGAAATGATGTCGTGCCATTCCCAACTGTTTAAAACTGCGATTAAATACTGTTCATATCATGTCATAGAAATTAAGTTTCTCCTTCGTAATCTTGAGTTATCTCACTGAAGTTATAAAATCATCTGATATTTGCCCCAATTTTTGCTCGTACTCCCCACTGATCAGTACCGCCAATCTACTAAAGTGTTTGATAAAGATTCGATTCGATTTCGAATCATTATCACGATTCGAGATTCGATTCGATGTTGAAATTGCCGATTCGTCGGGCCCTAATACTGGATTGACTGCGTCTGTCCGTCCGTCACACTTTCTCCGTCCGTGTGTCGAGCCGTCCGACCTCATAACTCGAACAATTATGAACAGATTTCAATAATTTGTTGTATGCAATCTCCTTAGGACCGCATGATGCTAATTGCGGTGCGGTCCGACTTTCTTTTTTTAAGTTACGCCTTAATTTTCGACTTATTTTGACTTAGAAAATTCTGTCCGACTTAATAACTTTAACAAATATGAACCGATTTCAATAATTTTTGGTATACATGCTTCTCACAACACCCTCTCTACATGATGCGGCTCACGGTTGGCTCGGACTGTTTTTCCTAACATTACACTTCATTTTTTACTTAGAAATTTTGGGATTTTATTTTGTGGATGCTATCAAGTTAGGATATTTTCTGGAAGTTTCTTCGAATATGGGTTGGGAACACTTTACGGATAATGCGTGTTGAATTTGCCATGGTGGGGGTATGCTAGCACGTGAGTGCACACCTCTTGTAATTCCTAGTTCAAATTGGAATTCCCCAATGTATGTTGTCATAAATGTAAACGCATAGTATTTCCATGTGTAACAAGCGTTGTGCCATATAACATGTCTATTTGTATGAGTAAAACATGATTATCAATTCTTAAATAAGTATATGTATGTACAGGTATCTGCACGTCAACTACTAGTATCAAAACATAACACATTCTTGTTGATGGCGATACTTTTCATTTTAAATTAAGCCACTGATGCGCTGATTGTACATGTACATCGAGAAGTGACCTTGCGTGACATGTCCTAATGGCATCCGCTTATGTCTTTCCTACATGTATTTCTGGAAGAAGTCAGCAGAATTTGTCAGGCGGCCGATTATTCCAGGTGGTGAAAAATAACAGATTTTAAAAATCAAAGTCTGATAACTCTTAGCTTTGATGTGTAGGTTCCTCAACTCAATTCAAATATTGTTTACCCCTGAAGTCGAAGAAATAGTAATTTAGGAATGTTAAATTGGGAGTATGTAGCTTTAACCCATTGTTTGGTCATGCAGAAAAAAATGGTTAACCCAATTTTTTGTTAGGGCAAAGTTCCCCTAGAGTACTTCTGCAACACTTTGAATAAGAAGTTAGAAGTATCAGATAAAATTGCTCTAGTGAGGATTTTTGGAATCACGGAACTAAATGGTTTCCCATAGGCGACAGTGTTAACGTTTCGGCCAAATTCGCTGAATTGAAGCCTGCAGGCCATACCAGTGATGTTTACCCAGCTAGATTGACACCAGTTGATCACGAAAATGCAAGAAAAATCATAGGTCATGTGTTTACTTTTTAAAATAAATCCCCAAGTGTACGACAGGGCTATCTCACAGCCAAATTTGATCTGGAAAACCCCAGATCTACAACAGCTAGTTAAATACATTTCCCGCTCACAAAAATCCGTTCCCCCATTCATTCACCAGTTTAAATTATTTAGATATTATGTACAAATCAAATAAACGCGATGTCATCCTTTAATAACGTGTCGCATGTATCAGGTGAAGGTCATTCTTCAGTTACCTTCACCTTTAGGGTTCCACGGTGTACTCGCTCCCCGACTCTAGAACACATTTAGCTCCCTGATTCCTATAGTGGTCAGCATTGTCCCCTAGCAACTCATTCAAAGTGTATTCTACAATACTACCAATAATGAGCACCTTCTAAATTTGCATTCAGTGTATAAATGTTTAAATAATTGATGATGTCCAAGCATTACAAGTAGTGCAGAAGTTAGAAGTTTGACCAACTTACATGTAGCCTCGTTAAAACATTCATCCTATGTGTTAGTTAACACATTCATCCTATGTGAACGAACCAATTGTTCGCCTCTAATTTTATGCACTGTTTTTCAGAAATATACAGTTGTGTGGTAAAAATAAAAGGCATTTTATGTAATTTTCTATCTTCAAAATGCAAGTAACTCTTTGCAGCAGATAAAACCAATTATCTTTTACATGGACTGCAGTACTGCTCTAAATAATCGACTCGTTAACCACAGCAGAATTATGGGCAACTTTTCAGGATTTAGTCGCAATTATGGCTTGTTGGCATTCATCGGAAAGCTCTCGGCGAGAGCTTTCCAATGAATGGCAACAAGCCATATTTCCGACTAAATCCTGAAAAGTTACCCATAATTCTGCTGTGGTTAACGAGTCGATTATTTAGAGCAGTACTGTACCAAATACTTCTAGCTAAGGTCTGGCTGCGGATAACTCTTCTGTTAATATCAGATAATTAATGTTACCAGGCTAACTGGATATTCTCTGCCTGATAAGATAAAACATTTCGGTGAGAACTGTGTTATAAAAAATAACCCCATTTCCTGTCCCACTGGAAGTCAGTATAATATGAGAAAAATTCTAAATAAAATCACTGATAGAATTGATATTAATTGATAGAAGCTTTTCTGGACAGGTGTCCTCGATTCATACATATTATTTTATACCCCCTGAATTTATATAAAACAAATTTGCTAGGAATATATAGAACATTTTTATGTGTACCAATACCATGTATGGTACCCATAATGCCGACATCCAGATCAACCATCCGTCGTTCGTCTGTCTGTCTGTCCGTAGACACTTGCTATCCGATTCGATTACTTGGGACATATCTATCTGCATGTCGGTATTTTACATTCTTACCAGAAAAGCCAATATTGCGTTACCCAGCTCAATCAAATAATTTTTTTTTTTTAATTTAAAACTTAACACGATATAAATATATTAAATAAACATTTTGGGCTCCAACATGTGTCCAAATCCGATCAACATCTTTATACAGCATAAGGTATCCGCGAAATGGAATAATGTTGACCATTTAGCTTTCATGACAACTCAATTGATCCGATGGACAGGCCCAAGTTGGAATATTATACATAGTTCCTGTAATCCCATTTGCGTATGCGCCATTCCCAAGTCACGATGTGCAATTTTGATATCACGCGTGCCTGCTGTGCATGACAGGGTAAAGCTTATAAGAGCAGACGAGTCTCTGCCTGCAATGACTCGAATCAGACTCCATTGACTCCAAAGTTCCAAACTGCTTACTTTCACGAACTTCACGCATATTGTCACAAAATATGAAATGATGTCGTGCCATTCCCAACTGTTTAAAACTGCGATTAAATACTGTTCATATCATGTCATAGAAATTAAGTTTCTCCTTCGTAATCTTGAGTTATCTCACTGAAGTTATAAAATCATCTGATATTTGCCCCAATTTTTGCTCGTACTCCCCACTGATCAGTACCGCCAATCTACTAAAGTGTTTGATAAAGATTCGATTCGATTTCGAATCATTATCACGATTCGAGATTCGATTCGATGTTGAAATTGCCGATTCGTCGGGCCCTAATACTGGATTGACTGCGTCTGTCCGTCCGTCACACTTTCTCCGTCCGTGTGTCGAGCCGTCCGACCTCATAACTCGAACAATTATGAACAGATTTCAATAATTTGTTGTATGCAATCTCCTTAGGACCGCATGATGCTAATTGCGGTGCGGTCCGACTTTCTTTTTTTAAGTTACGCCTTAATTTTCGACTTATTTTGACTTAGAAAATTCTGTCCGACTTAATAACTTTAACAAATATGAACCGATTTCAATAATTTTTGGTATACATGCTTCTCACAACACCCTCTCTACATGATGCGGCTCACGGTTGGCTCGGACTGTTTTTCCTAACATTACACTTCATTTTTTACTTAGAAATTTTGGGATTTTATTTTGTGGATGCTATCAAGTTAGGATATTTTCTGGAAGTTTCTTCGAATATGGGTTGGGAACACTTTACGGATAATGCGTGTTGAATTTGCCATGGTGGGGGTATGCTAGCACGTGAGTGCACACCTCTTGTAATTCCTAGTTCAAATTGGAATTCCCCAATGTATGTTGTCATAAATGTAAACGCATAGTATTTCCATGTGTAACAAGCGTTGTGCCATATAACATGTCTATTTGTATGAGTAAAACATGATTATCAATTCTTAAATAAGTATATGTATGTACAGGTATCTGCACGTCAACTACTAGTATCAAAACATAACACATTCTTGTTGATGGCGATACTTTTCATTTTAAATTAAGCCACTGATGCGCTGATTGTACATGTACATCGAGAAGTGACCTTGCGTGACATGTCCTAATGGCATCCGCTTATGTCTTTCCTACATGTATTTCTGGAAGAAGTCAGCAGAATTTGTCAGGCGGCCGATTATTCCAGGTGGTGAAAAATAACAGATTTTAAAAATCAAAGTCTGATAACTCTTAGCTTTGATGTGTAGGTTCCTCAACTCAATTCAAATATTGTTTACCCCTGAAGTCGAAGAAATAGTAATTTAGGAATGTTAAATTGGGAGTATGTAGCTTTAACCCATTGTTTGGTCATGCAGAAAAAAATGGTTAACCCAATTTTTTGTTAGGGCAAAGTTCCCCTAGAGTACTTCTGCAACACTTTGAATAAGAAGTTAGAAGTATCAGATAAAATTGCTCTAGTGAGGATTTTTGGAATCACGGAACTAAATGGTTTCCCATAGGCGACAGTGTTAACGTTTCGGCCAAATTCGCTGAATTGAAGCCTGCAGGCCATACCAGTGATGTTTACCCAGCTAGATTGACACCAGTTGATCACGAAAATGCAAGAAAAATCATAGGTCATGTGTTTACTTTTTAAAATAAATCCCCAAGTGTACGACAGGGCTATCTCACAGCCAAATTTGATCTGGAAAACCCCAGATCTACAACAGCTAGTTAAATACATTTCCCGCTCACAAAAATCCGTTCCCCCATTCATTCACCAGTTTAAATTATTTAGATATTATGTACAAATCAAATAAACGCGATGTCATCCTTTAATAACGTGTCGCATGTATCAGGTGAAGGTCATTCTTCAGTTACCTTCACCTTTAGGGTTCCACGGTGTACTCGCTCCCCGACTCTAGAACACATTTAGCTCCCTGATTCCTATAGTGGTCAGCATTGTCCCCTAGCAACTCATTCAAAGTGTATTCTACAATACTACCAATAATGAGCACCTTCTAGATTTGCATTCAGTGTATAAATGTTTAAATAATTGATGATGTCCAAGCATTACAAGTAGTGCAGAAGTTAGAAGTTTGACCAACTTACATGTAGCCTCGTTAAAACATTCATCCTACGTGTTAACACATTCATCCTATGTGAACGAACCAATTGTTCGCCTCTAATTTTATGCACTGTTTTTCAGAAATATACAGTTGTGTGGTAAAAATAAAAGGCATTTTATGTAATTTTCTATCTTCAAAATGCAAGTAACTCTTTGCAGCAGATAAAACCAATTATCTTTTACATGGACTGCAGTACTGCTCTAAATAATCGACTCGTTAACCACAGCAGAATTATGGGCAACTTTTCAGGATTTAGTCGCAATTATGGCTTGTTGGCATTTATCGGAAAGCTCTCGGCGAGAGCTTTCCAATGAATGGCAACAAGCCATATTTCCGACTAAATCCTGAAAAGTTACCCATAATTCTGCTGTGGTTAACGAGTCGATTATTTAGAGCAGTACTGTACCAAATACTTCTAGCTAAGGTCTGGCTGCTGATAACTCTTCTGTTAATATCAGATAATTAATGTTACCAGGCTAACTGGATATTCTCTGCCTGATAAGATAAAACATTTCGGTGAGAACTGTGTTATAAAAAATAACCCCATTTCCTGTCCCACTGGAAGTCAGTATAATATGAGAAAAATTCTAAATAGAATCACTCATAGAATTGATATTAATTGATAGAAGCTTTTCTGGACAGGTGTCCTCGATTCATACATATTATTTTATACCCCCTGAATTTATATAAAACAAATTTGCTAGGAATATATAGAACATTTTTATGTGTACCAATACCATGTATGGTACCCATAATGCCGACATCCAGATCAACCATCCGTCGTTCGTCTGTCTGTCTGTCCGTAGACACTTGCTATCCGATTCGATTACTTGAATATTTTTTTTCGGATCGTGTTCAAATTTTATATTCATGTTTATGATACACTCCTCACCTGTATAGTTTTTGGTATCGATCGGTTGATCAGTTTAGAAATTATTAACACTTTGCATCCGCACATAGGCATGAGCTACCCGATGCTGTAACCAAAGTATTGTGTTCATATTCGATATGTAGGTTTATGTTGACACACACCTCACCTGTATAGTTTTTGGTATCGATTGGTTGATCGGTTTAGAAAATAATTAACCCTGCACACATATGCTATCTGATGCATCTAAGTCAAACAATTTTCTTCTGATATGCCTCATATTTCTTACCTAGGTTTTTCTTAGCACGTTCTTCATCTGTATGGTTTTCGGTATCGTTTAGTTAACCCTTCCTGCTCTTGTTTTTATATAGAATTCATCAAAGCTGTGTTGACTTAAATATTTTTCATCTGATCAGCACCAAATACATATGGTCCTCACCCGGAAATACAGATCAGGTTCGAATTTGAGTTTGATCCGGTATATTTTAACAGAGTTATGGCCATTTAAAATTCAAGTAACTGATATGTAATTAATGCCTGCACTGTGAGCTTAGAAGAGACTTCTGATCTCACATCACACAGAGAATGTATTATTGGGAATGAGTTATGTTTAGCTGGACACTAGATCCATAGATAGATAGCATGGCTAGCAGAGTCTGTTGATAAAATCTGTGATTGATGACTCTCTGGTCCAGTTCTGTTTTCTGTGCAATATTAAGTTAACCCCTTTGTTGAAACAGGTTCATGACATTAGAGACTGACTTATTCTAAATCCAATGACATGCTTTTTATAGACTTTTTGTGTTTATCAGTTCATTAGTTTGGGTAAGATTAACCCCATTCTATTTGATTTCATAACTCAAATATTTCCGTTGATTGTGTGTATAGTTCTTGGCATAGTTTATGATAACACACCCCTAACCTGCATAGTGAGGATCATTTGGTTTATTTGCTTAAAAATAATAACATCCTCCACCAATCCTGTTGACACAATGTGATAACTAAATATTTTTCGCACGATATAATCTCATATATATTTTGAAGACCTCTGTATGTTTGTCTGTCATTTATACAAATCTACGATTCTCGACCGATCGGGACGAAACTTGCTACGTGTGTGTAGTTTGACCAGGCGGTCGACGTTGTCGTATTGGCGAGCCCGCTTCGCGCATGCGCAGACGAGATCTCGGAAACGGGTGGAGCCATCGACTTGAAATTTGCTATGTGAATGTATCTTGCCCCGGATACGCATTTTATCGGGTCGCCGAGGCCGTGCGGCGCCAGCTTCGCGCATGCGCAGACGAGATCTCGGAAACGGGTGGAGCTATCGACTTGAAATTTGCTATGTGAATGTATCTTGCCCCGGATACGAATTTTATCGGGTCGCCGAGCCCGTGCGACGCCAGCTTCGTTCAGACCAGATATCGGAAACGGGTAGAGCTATCGACTTGAAATTTGGTTTTTGAATAGCCCGGACAACGTCGGGCTGGGTAGAGCTATCGACTTGAAATTTGGTTTTTGAATAGCCCGGACAACGTCGGGCTCATCGGCTAGTCTCATATATATTTTGAAGACCTCTGTTTGTCTGTATGTTTGTTTGTCTGTCATTTATACAAATCTACGATTCTCGACCGATCGGGACGAAACTTGGTACGTGTGTGTAGTTTGACCAGGCGGTGGACGTTGTCGTATTGGCGAGCCCGTGCGGCGCCCGCCTCGCGCATGCGAAGACGAGATCTCGAAAACGGGTGGAGCTATCGACTTGAAATTTGCTATGTGAATGTATCTTGCCCCGGATACAAATTTTATCGGGTCGCCGAGCCCGTGCGACCCCAGCTTCGCGCATGCGCAGACCAGATCTCGGAAACGGGTGGAGCTATCGACTTGAAATTTGCTATGTGAATGTATCTTGCCCCGGATACGAATTTTATCGGGTCGCTGAGCCCGTGCGACGCCAGCTTCGCGCATGCGCATACGGGATCTCGGAAACGGGTGGAGCTATCGACTTGAAATTTGCTATGTGAATGTATCTTGCCCGGATACAAATTTTATCGGGTCGCCGAGCTCGTGCGACGCCAGCTTCGCGCATGCGCAGACGAGATCTCGGAAACGTGTGGAGCTATCAACTTGAAATTTGGTTTTTGAATAGCCTGGACAACGTCGGGCTCATCGGCTAGTCTCATATATATTTTGAAGACCTATGTATGTTTGTCTGTATGTCTGTCATTTATACAAATCTACGATTCTCGACCGATCGGGACGAAACTTGGTACGTGTGTGTGTGATGTGTAGTTTGACCAGGCGGTCGACGTTATCGTATTGGCGAGCCCGTGCGGCGCCCGTTTCGCGCATGCGCAGACGAGATCTCGGAAACGGGGGGAGCTACCGACTTGAAATTTGCTACGTGAATGTATCTTGCCCCGGATACGAATTTTATCGGGTCGCCGAGCCCGTGCGACGCCAGCTTCGCGCATGCGCAGACGAGATCTCGGAAACGTGTGGAGCTATCGACTTGAAATTTGGTATGTGAATGTATCTTGCCCCGGATACGAATTTTATCGGGTCGCCGAGCCCGTGCGACGCCAGCTTCGCGCATGCGCAGACGAGATCTCGGAAACGGGTGGAGCTATCGACTTGAAATTTGCTATGTGAATATCTACATAATTTAAACTGGTGAATGAATGGCGGAATGGATTTTTGTGAGCGGGAAATTTATTTAACTAGCTGCTGTAGGTCTGGGTTTTTCCAGATCAAATTTGGCTATGTGATAGCCCTGTCGTACACTTGGGGATTTATTTTAAAAAGTAAACACATGACCTATGATTTTTCATGCATTTTCGTGATCAACTGGTGCCAATATAGCTAGGTAAATATCACTGGTATGGCATGTAGGCTTCAATTCAGTGAATTGGCTGAAACGTTAACACTGTCGCCTATGGGAAATCATTTAGTTCAGCGATTCCTATATAAAAATTTGAATTTTACGAAATTTCACGTCTCGCATTGATAAGTTGTTAATTCCATAATTTCTTATTTTCAAATGATAATGACCACATTTTGGACAGATTTAAAGAAGAAACGCAGATAGTAAAGAAAGTGATAAATCTGGGAGTTTTGCATGGACATCAGGTACCGTTAGGGGATCCAAAGCAACCCTCCCCACAATTTTGAGGAGTGTTATTATAAATTGCCAAATTCTGCATGAAAAGGGTTAAAATTGGACAAGATATCCCTCTCAAAATGTATATTAACATTTCCTCTTCAATTTAGTAATATTATGGTATATAAGGGCATACATCAGTTATACGAGATGCATCAGCTTGAAATTTGGTATGTGAATGTATCTTGCCCCGGATACGAATTTTATCGGGTCGCCGAGCCCGTGCGACGCCAGCTTCACGCATGCAGAGACATCGTCGGGCTGGGTAGAGCTATCGACTTGAAATTTGGTTTTTGAATAGCCCGGACAACGTCGGGCTCGTAGGCTAGTAACTATATATATAAAAAAAACATATGTTAAGCAAATAAATGGAGTTGCTATGATGTTTATCTACTTTATGTCTTAACTATTTTGTCTTTAACTGCTATAGTGCTTCTCTCTGACTATGGATTGAGCTTAATTAGCTTTATCACTATATAAGACATATCTGTGTTGGAGTGACCTAATAGGTTGAAA
This sequence comes from Siphonodentalium dalli, assembly GCA_032622095.1. Classification (NCBI taxonomy): domain Eukaryota; kingdom Metazoa; phylum Mollusca; class Scaphopoda; order Gadilida; family Siphonodentaliidae; genus Siphonodentalium; species Siphonodentalium dalli. The sequence goes on from CP136064.1 coordinate 298,558,345, forward strand.
TCGAATGCCACATCCATGTTCCTATTGTGTTTATGTGAGCAAGGTGCCCAATAAATCTGATTCCACTTGTGACCTTAATAGTAAGGTGTGAATTGTTGAAACTTTTGCACTCATGAAAAGGTTGGTGTAGATTTATTAAAATAGCTAATCGGTATCGCCAAGGTATGGGTTAAACATCTGCCGATCGTGATCGGCCTCTCATTAAGAGATCCTTTTCCAGATAAATTTGATCACTTTACAATATCAAATATATTTACAGTCACGGGGGGGGGGGGGGGGGGGGGGGGGCTGCGACGTGGGGATCGGTGGCATTCCGATAAAGAGACGGTGGAAATCCGATAAACGAGACGGTTCGCTTTCGGCGACAAACGAGATTTTATTCGTGTTTGGGCATTCAAACGGAATTGCCGTGACAAATCAGGTTTTATATCATCATATCGTTATTTAAGTTACTAATATCCATCAAAATCTAGACGCTACGGTGACTAAAACCAAGAGAATAGCCATTTAAAAGTCACGCGACGGTTCGTTTTCCGATAAAAGACACGCGACGGTTCGTTTTTATCGGAAAACGAACCGTCGCGTGACTTTTAAATGGCGATTCTATTGGTTTTACTCACTGTAGCGTCTAGATTTTGATGGATATTAGTAACTAAAATAACTATATGATGATATGAAACCTGATTTGTCACGGCAATTCCGTTTGGATGCCCAAACACGAATAAAATCTCGTTTGTCGCCGAAAGCGAACCGTCTCGTTTATCGGATTTCTACCGTCTCTTTATCGGAATGCCACCGATCCTCACGTCGCAGTTCTCCCCCCCCCCCCCCATGATAGTGCACTAATTTAAAGTTGCCCGGTCTGATTTAACGCTCCTAATTTACTATTTCTTTGGCTTTGGGAGTAAACAAAATTGACAATAACATACTATTTACACTGATTTACATGATATTTATGATTGTTATAAGACCCAAGACTGTCTACATTTTAATATTCTTTCTGTTAATGGTGGTTTTAACGGATGTGACTATTTTAACAGCAATACCACCGCGAAGATTATCCGTACATTTAAAGTGATAATAATATGAAACACTCCACTGAGGTGTTCAGATCGGAATAACAAAGAAACATGCCAAAATGAGTTATTGTTTCGAATATTTGTAATCAAAATAGGCAGTAACTAACAGCTTTATTCACCGAAGTAGGTCAATAATGTCTTTAATGAGTATCCTGTTACTTGGGCGTCATGTGAATTTGAAGCCAATTATATAAGAGATTGCCTAATCCTAATAACAAAAGTTATAAAATGTATTGATGTTGTGAGTGTTTCCATATTATAGATTAGGACAGTAAACCTTTATACTAAATTGATTCTACCATTAAGTTATAAAGTATATATTGGAATGGTCTATTATTCATTTGGAGGGATGTTCAGGTGAGAAAAGCAGACAGACGAAAAGATAATACAAGTGCAGAAGGATTTATATTTTATGGAAATTATGGTAGGAAATGTTCAGATGACAAATTCAACTTACCAATATTATCTGAATATTTTCTAAGGGAACTACTCGTCAATGAGTATTCAGTACAGAAAGGGTTAAATATGAATTTTTAAATTTAAAGTAATGTGAAACACTCCGGTGGTGTGGTCAAATAGAAATGGATGATAATATCGCTCAAAGTAGTTATTTTTACAGATATTAAATCCAAACTGACAACACATTATCATATATTAATTAAATTCAGTGACTCTCGATGGCGAAATCATTTTCGTTAATTTATCGCTGATAGTTGTGTCCTGAAGCGAGAAGTCAATATTTACATTTGAGCGTAGTTCAAATGGTGTTTCTATGGAGTGGTACTGTAGATTTGCTTGAGATTTTCGGCGATGTAGTAGAATGCTACATTCCACCAGTTGGCATAGTGCCGGAATACTAAACTTAACAGTTTAACGTACCCGAACAAGTACATAATTTGTCTTTAATGGTCACAAATTTCTTTTATGGTGTTTTAGTTGTAATGAAAATTTGTCCAAATATCAAGACTTTGCTGAAATGATATTGCACACATGCCTGAGTTTAGTGTGTCTGTTATTTGGAGAATGAGGTCCCCATAGGGTGAATTTATTGATGCCACCACGCAAAGCGGGCTCAAGCATGAGTATAATTTTTATTTGAGTGCAGGACAAAATGTCAGGTACCAGATGAGTGGTTCCTGACATTTGAAAATAGCACCTGACATTATTTCTCTGTATGCTATTGCCCAAACTTAATAGTTCATCATCCGATTTACATGGAAAATTTGTCAATTTTGCGCCGGACTTTGTCCATGTCCGGCCACTTATTCTCAGCCTTGAGCGGGCTAGCATCACCAAATTCACCCATTGGTGACCTCATTCTGCTTAGGCCTCAACTGCTATGGGAGATCTAGATTCAGATTGAAGTTCCCAAATGGTGAATATTGTAATGTGCACCCATTGGGAACCTCGATTATGCAATGTGTCGTCTGCCAATTTGGGGAAATAGAGAAACTAAACTAAAAAAGAAATAGAATCGATGTGAAGAAGTTTCTAAAGAAATTTGAAAAATAAAGAAAGAGCAGCAGGATAGCGTCCTTAAGTTTACCCTCTGGGGACCTCATTCTGCAATTGCACAAATGTATTAATAACGCAGGCCTCTGGGGAAAATGACTAAATTACTTATTTAGACTATACCAGTGTAAACACTGGTATAGTGTGTTGTGATATTTTAGTAATTTCCACAGGGGCCACTAAAACATGGTGTTTTGCAATGCCAATAATTCATGAACAGTTCATGAACTAAAGATATACAGGTATGTTTAAATACAGAGAGGGCTGGTTCTTAGTTTTTGACATTGAATATTTTAAAGTTATTTTTCAATGAAATTTAAAGACTTAATACTTAAAATTATATGCCCTTTTTGAAAAAAGGTCATATGTAATCAGTCCGTCTGTTAACATTTTTGGTTTCCGACCAATAACTCCAGTTTGGATTATTTTATCTGAACCAAAGTTGGTATGTGTATTTCCCAGCAACAGATACAGGCCAAGCTCGAATATGGGTGCCATCCAATTATTTTTACATGAGTTACGGCCCTTTCGACTTAGAATTTGACCAATTGTTTTGAAGATGTCAAAAGGCTTGAAATAGTGTCTGTCATTTGCAGAATGAGGTCCCCAGAGGGTGAATTTATTTCCCGCATGACAGGCAAGCATCACCAAATTCACCATCTGGCAACCTCATTTTGCTGAGGCCTCCATAGTCCAAGTCTTCTTGTACTAAAACCAGCTAAGATATTGGGATGGCGATGCTGGTGTTTAGTCCAAGACCGCCCTATATGCTCGCTTATGACACGGCTTAAGCGTTAGTGACCCGCTCAAATAAAACCACAATTATATGAAATAAAATATCACAATTGCGACAATAAACGGATATTTTCCGCAGAAGACATGCTATTTTATCTGAAACCCACATCAGTTGTGAATTTAAAACGGTAATTTAATGCGAAAAGAGACATTTACCGCAATGTTTACAATTTTTTAAAAGTATGCGAACTCGGTTGACCTCGCGAACTGTGTTCGGCATTTTCCGTTGAAAATATTCCGTAGATTTTGGACAACAACGCAAATTACGATGAATTCTCCATTGTAATCGTAATTATGTGTGTCAATAAATAAAATAATAAATAGATTAATTAAACATTGGAGATATAAATGTAATACACTAAATAAATGAACCTTAAGTTTGAAACGTCCCACTAAAACGGAAGAACTATATTTCGAAACTGTGTGATTCGGTTCTCCGATTATTTTATCAACACAGATGTCAAAATGCACATCACACGCATGGCAAGTCAGACACAAGAGTTCTAATTTGCTCCAATTTTGACAAGTTGCTTGCGATAATTGTCAACAAAACTACCGTTCTGATCCTCCATTATGTCATTAAGTTTTTAGTGCGGGAATTGTTCTGAAAGCACATAGAAAACTGGACTTTCGGGCGATCGGTTTTCGCCATTTTTGTTCGGAAAACCCGCGCTATATATAGAAACGGAAAGTAGAATTCCCAAAACAAACAGCGGATTATGCCGAACTTATTCGGACCACTTCGGCTTTCGGTTAAAACGTAAACAAACAGAGAAACAAATCGATGTTTGTGGCAATCAACCGGAATATTCTATGTGTAATTTAACATTAAAGTTAGATTATTATACACCATTATGACCATAAGATGTAAGCCTTTCCGATGTATATAGCTCATGTATTGATTTGCTAGGTAAATCGAGTAAAATACACCACAAATTCCCGCCACAGATCGTGGGCGTAACTCGTGTGATAGGATTGGTATACAAGCGGGCTTGGACTAAACACCAGCATCGCCATCCCAATATCTTAGCTGGTTTTAGTACAAGAAGACTTGGACTAAGGCCTCCGCTGCTATATAAGACTTAGGATAAGATTGAAGTTCACCATGCAGTTGAAGTTGATGTTCACCCCTTAGTCACCTCAATATATGCATTTTATCTTCTGCAAATTAGGGGATATAGTAACTGAACAGAAGAGCAAGAAGTAACTAAAAACAAAGTTAATTTGAGACTACAGGTACTTCCCAGAATATGAGTCATAAGCAGAATAAGGTCCCCAGAGGGTGAATTTAGTGATGCTAACCTGTGCGAGGAGAATCACCCTCTGGGGATCTCATGCAACTCAGACATTATTTTAAAGGTACTCAATCCGATCAGAGGGTCCTATATTACTATGTCTTTGGCTTTGGGGGTAAACAATATTTGATTCGAGTCGAGGAACCCACCCACCAAAGATCAGAGTGATTAGATATCGAGTTTTGAAATTTGTTAATTATTGGAGATCCGTCCCACAAGTTAGCAGAACCACGTGCTCAAAACGGACAAATTGCGGGTGTAAAATGGATAACTCTAAAATCAAGTGCTTACTATTAACAATAATAACCATTTGATTTTAGAGTTATCCATCTTACACCCGCAATTTGTCCGTTTTGATCACGTGGTTCTGCCAACTTGTGGGCTACATCTCCGAAAATTAATAGATTTAAAAAATCGATATCTAATCACTCTGAGCTTTGATGGGTGGGTTACTCGAATCAAATATTTTTACCCCCAAAGCCAAAGAAATAGTAATATAGGACCCTCTGATCGGATTGAGCACCTTTAAGGCTTGGACCATGTGACTATTAAGTGTCAAGGAGACCTTCAAATATAGCTATAAAACAACTCCAGGTTTTGCCAATATTAATAAAAAAAAACTTGTGAAAATAAATGCCCAACCGAATGTTACAATTTCCTCTGATTTCCTTCAACATTTAGATTGAGGGTTTGGTGTTCAATGCTTTCCAAGTCATCAATATAATGTTAGAATTCTCGCGTACCATGCTGCGGAAATTTAAAACTGACAAGTATTTTTCGTAAAAAGTCTTGTATCTGCTGACAATTTCATTTCTTATTCATTCCCGTGGTCGATACTGTGTATACATATAAGAAATGAACGGCGGTTTCAATGTGGTCATGGGATTTTGACCGCGAAAAAAATTCAGCAAACTGCATGAACCCCGAAGGGGTTCATGCGGAGTTTGCTGAATTTTTATCGCGGTCAAAACCCATGACCACGTTGAATCCGCCGTTTATTATTTATATTTATATACTTAAATTCATTATCAACTAGGATTGTCTGTCTTTCCCACTATTTATATTCAACTTTAAGTGACGAATGTAGTTCAGTTCGGACAGTTCGAATCCTCGCTTTTTAGAAAACCAAACATTGTGAGAATCCGTTGACGGAGAGCGGAAAAACGCAATTTCACAGTAAAGTATACACATATGACGAAATGTCTTGTTCAGCTTGTTATGAATAGAGACGTGTTGATTTCAAGAATGATAATATGAATGATAAGAAATTGACAACACGCCATTCTACCATAATGATATATTTGTGAGGTCGTGGGTTGTTTAGTTTGAGGAGATGAGTTTTAGGTGCAGGGTAAAAACACTGATTATAGACAAAAACAAATTGCTTGCCAAATCCGGACGTGCTGAATAGTCAAGCAGTCGTTCGTGTCCGACAATCCCCGGTGATTTCCGGGATCAATGTGTTCATAAACCTATGAACGACATTGAAAGTGACGCCACGTTACGTTCATAGGTTTATGAACACATTGAATCAGGGGGCGTGTCTACCGTAACACTATGGGGAAATCGGAAGCGACATTAGGCGTATGTAAATATTTGTATATTAAAGACCATCACGTTCAAGCCTTGAACTATGTCATCTTCAGAATGGGGTCACCAGAGGGTGAATTTAGTGACGCTATCCCACACGGCTGGTTAGCATCAATAAATTCACCCTCTGGGACCTCATTCTGCTTAAGCCTCTACTGCTATGGGAGACCTAGGATCAGATAGTCAATATGACTAACTTGGGTTAGTCGTACTGTCTTATGCAGGGAAGTTAGTCATAATGACCGATGCCGTTAGTCATAACAACTAAGATCAGCTTAGTCGAAATGACTAGGACAGTGCCATAATGACTAACTTATCTTTGTCACTGGGAAGGTGAAAATGTAATTTGGTGGAAATTTTGTGCATATAATTCCAAGATCAACCAGATGATATAATATCCAGAGTTTCTATTGAAACTTCTTCATATAGATTCTATTTCTTTTATAGTTTAGTTTTTCTATATCCAGAATCAGAGACGAGTTGAAAGCAGGCCAATTTTTCTCCAAAGTGTCCCATCAACTTGATCAAGTGACAAGACTTTCCCCGTTATTTACCACCGAATGCATCATAATTCACAACTAAAATATAGAGTTATTCCCCTTCCATTGAGAATAATAATTTTAATAAATTGGAATAACTCTATCACTTAGTTGAGAACATCAAACACAGCACGTCGACGGAGGGGTACTGTCGCAAGAGCAATACTCGCCCTCGACATCGATCAATGGTATACTCGTAAGGCATGCGTCTATAATCTCAAATCGACTCCACCACCCGCAATTTGACTTATATATCAAGGTGTTCCAACCACTTCAGAAACCACACGAAAGTTGAATATAACGTGACTGCATGCCAATTGTGATACGAGGTGAAGGTCGAGTATAGCTCTTGCGACATTGCCCCTATACCCAGAAGGTCGGTACTTTGACAAAAAAAAAAACATATTAAGTTTATTCGACCGGAGAAGTTGATAATACAATGTTTTTAAAGCTTACTCTTTCAAATGGTAATGGTATATTATATATAATGCAGAAAATGTTGCGTATAATGTGATCATGGGATTCGAACATTAAGTGGCCTTTAAATACAAATCTGAGTTATTTTCTCTCGTTCTGTATACGAGGTGGCAGTGTTCAGTCCAGGGTAGCAAGGGACTGAACTCTATGGTTGGTTTCTTCTCATTCTGAGTTCGAAATGGCAGTGTTCAGTCCAGGGTAGCAAGGGACTGAAGTCTGATTGGTTTCTTCTCATTCTGTGTATACGAGATGGCAGTGTTCAGTCCAGGGTAGCAAGGGACTGAACTCTATGGTTGGTTTCTTCTCATTCTGAGTTCGAAATGGCAGTGTTCAGTCCAGGGTAGCAAGGGACTGAAGTCTGATTGGTTTCTTCTCATTCTGTGTATACGAGATGGCAGTGTTCAGTCCAGGGTAGCAAGATACTGAACTCTATGGTTGATTTCCTCTCATTCTGTGTACGAGATGGCAGTGTTCAGTCCAGGGTAGCAAGGGACTGAACTCTATGGTTGATTTCCTCTCATTCTGTGTACGAGATGGCAGTGTTCAGCCCAGGGTAGCAAGGGACTGAATTCTTATTGATTTCCTCTCATTCTGTGTACGCGATGGCAGTGCATGTTCAGCGCAGCGTAGCATATATACCATTTGGAGAGGAATCTCCAAAAACTTAGTAAAGAGATCAGAATAATATGAAACAAAAATATATTAGCCTGGTTGTTTCTAGCAATAACTTTTGGCATTTATAGTCCGACTGTTTTGTTACTGTCCATATGTCTTATATGCACAGTGGCCTGTAATGCGCTCCGATTCCCGCCCCATTTTGCACTGCCCCTATACGCCGACTCTATATACGCGCTTACTTCACGTTAATTATTAACATGAACCAGGTGCGTATATAAGAGTCGGCGTATAGGGGCAGTGCAAAAATGGGGCGGACAGCGGAGGGCGTTACAGGCCCCTGTGGTCTTTTGTTAAACGTGAAATACAATTATTGCAAACATGTCAAGCGTTTTAAAGCACTTCGGTGGATTTTACGCTATAAAAAAACTGTTATTTATTATTATATTCCAACATATATTAATACAACCCAAAAACAGTCGAATGGTAGTAGCATATGGAGCCCCGGAGGTGACATCCGAATGTTTTTTTTAAGTCGTGGCCACGAGAATATGAAGTCGTGGCCACGAGCATATGAAGTCGTGGCCACGAGAATAAGGTCGTGGCCACGAGAATAAAGTCGTGGGCACGAGAATAAAGTCGTGGGCACGAGAATAAAGTCGTGGCCACGAGAATATGGTCGTGGCCACGAGAATAAAGTCGTGGCCACGAGAATGTGAAGTCGTGGCCACGAGACTATGAAGTCGTGGCCACGAGAATAAAGTCGTGGGCACGAGAATAAAGTCGTGGGCACGAGAATAATGTCGTGGGCACGAGAATAATGTCGTGACCACGACCATATTCTCGTGGCCACGACTTAAAAAAAAAAAAATTCGGATGTCACCTCCGGGGCTCCATAATATGGAGCATGATCGGAAGCAAAATAATAAAAACATTTCCCAGCAGGTACAAATAATACCTCCCATCAGTTTGCCAACATTGAAATACTTCTGGGTGAATATACATATCTTTTGTATTAGTGTTTTACTAGGGGCAGCAAGAAGACGACCAACTATGGCCATGCTGCTCATGTGCAATAACTATATGTCATATATGTGTCATTTGTAAAAATTATACCTATTGTTATTGTAGAAATAAAATCTAATCTAGTATATTTGCAAATATTTTGTTATAATTTTATACTGTTGACATGCGGATGTCACATTTTTATTTCAACTTGAAAGTCAAGTTTGAGCTATTGCTATGGGTTGTCGTCCATACCATGGTGATAGTCAATAATTTCTACTGGCACACCCCACATCCGATACGATCATCACCAGACTTCATACGGATATTCGGGGTGACCTCTAGATGGGAGCCATATTTATTTTTTTCTAAAAAATTCGTTTAAAAACATGGCCGCCAGCAGCCATCATGGATAACTTTATTTGAATCAATCGGCACAACCAGAGGTGTTGTATTGTTATTTCGTGGTTTTAATCCGGTTATTAATAATTACACTCCGTTCAATATAGTTCAGTAAACGAATAGACCATGCATAATCGTTATTTCGTGATATAATCTGATTCTGATTCCGTAATCGCAATAAAACCTTAAAGGTACTCAATCCGATTCGATGGTCCCCATATCATCATATTCCAACAACAAAATAAAAAAAATGCCGCTTCAGTTATCAGAATCGATTAATTGCCCAACAATAATGCTAATCACAGTCAACTATAGTATAAAATTGCCCAAAACCTGTTATTTATCAACATTTTGGTCAACGAAATGTTGCCGGTTTGTCAAATATCTGACACAAAAAGCCACTTGATTTTAGAGTTATCCATCTTCATCCGCAATTTGGTCAGAGAAATTCTTATCGTCGACTGTTTACTGGGCCACCTAAAATTAAAATAATAGATTTTAAACATCGATATCTGATCACTCTGAGCTTTGATGGGTGGGTTCCTCGACTCGAATAAAATATTTTACCCCCCAAGCCAAGGAAATAGTAATTTACGAACATTAATTCGGATTGAGTACCTTTAATCAATAATATACCAAAGTTTAATCAAAACTTTATGGTAAACACTGCACGGAAAAGGTCAAAGCATTGAGCACATTCTGAAAATCATATTCAGACTAAAAATATTTGAACTTACTATACAACACGGTTATCAATGTTTGTTGACACATCACTAAGTTTTTTTTAGTTTATATAAGAAATGAACGGCGGTTTCAATGTGGTCATGGGATTTTGACCGCGAGAAAAAATCAGCAAACTGCATGAACCCCGAAGGGGTTCATGCGGAGTTTGCTGATTTTTAATCGCGGTCAAAACCCATGACCACGTTGAATCCGCCGTTTATTATTTATATTTATATACTTAAATTCATTATGAACTAGGATTGTCTGTCTTTTCCACAATTTATTCATCTATTTAAATGAACGCATGGGTTCAGTTAAGAGAGTTTGAATCCTGTTTTTTTGGAAAACCAAACATTTTGAGAATCCGTTCACGGAGAACGAAAAAAAAAACGCAATTTCACAGTTAAGTATACACATATGACAAACTGTCTTGTTTAGCTGGTAACTAATGTAGACGTGTTGATTTCAAGAATGATATCTGAAACTAACAATTAAGTTTCGGGGGGGGGGGGGGTGGGTATTTGTAGCGGTAAGGAAAATGATAAAACGCTTCGAGTAGCGGGCTTTTTGAACATCAACGCTCAATAACACCGGGCAACAACACTGATTATAGACCAAAATAAATTTCTTGCCAAATCCGGACGTATACTATATAGACACTCAAGCAGTCGGCAATGTCCGACAATCTCCGGGACCAATGTGTTCATAAACCTATGAACGACATTGGAAGTGACGTCACGTTGCGTTCATAGGTTTATGAACGCATTGAATAAGGGGGCGTGTCTACCGTAACGCTATGGGGAAATCGGAAGAGATATTAGGTGTATGTAAATATATAACAATGGTTTCAATGCGCGAAATTTCGTTATTGGATAACCACGAATAATGAATATGAGAACAAAGTTTATCCATTTCTTCATGTTCTTCTTGCTGGTGATGCTTTACAGACTTTGATTGTTTTGACATTTAATAACCACTGCGTGTGCCTTGGTCCCTTTATCAAAATTAATTTCTCTTGACTCCTCCATGACTGATGGGAGCTTTTGAAATTTTGTGAAAACAATGTGCCAATGCAATATCTTATATATGAGAGTCTCCAATAGGGAGCCTCGCATATATAAGAAAATACATTGGCCTAACAATACTAAACTTGACATTTTAAGCCATTGCATCCCCCTTATATAAGATAATGCACTGACACGTGATGGTTACTGATGCATCATCGAAGCTCCCGACGTTAACCACATGAAAGGGTTTTTTGTGGCCGTCGATTTTCACTTGAGAAGAATTGAATTTCTCCTTAACCATGACAACTGGCAATCTTTTTCATAATCGTAAACTTGCTACGGTTCATGTGGTTCATGATATCCGTACTGGTATTATGTCCCGGCTCGTATTATTTCGAATTCAAGCGGTAAATTATTTTGTCTTGTCTGACGTACTTGCATTAACTAGAATGCACAGCAGACATCAAAGTGGAATCCCCGTGGCGCCCTATACTACTGCAGTTTTATTTATTCGATTAAAATTTATATCATATCACCGACAAAAACCACAACCGTGTGTGAGTGTGCGTCAGTTTTGATTTAAATATGAGGACTTCTTTGTACCTCACGTACTTGATATCAGTTTATTTTAACGAATAGTGGTCTACGGTGGGAGAGAAGGTTACAATACACCAAATACAAATTAGTAGAGTGATTTCCCCTGGCACCCCCAAGCTGGGATCAGCATAAAAAAAATTCTGGCAGCTGAATGGTCAATGATAAATGGATGAAAAGTGCACGAAAAAATGCACAAAAGTGTTTCGCGTCGAGAAACATCAAATATAGCCACAATCATGGTAAACGGTTATGGGTGTGCAAATGGCGAATAATTTATGGGAGGTGTTTGTTTTTTTCGATGTCATTTGTTTCTCAACTTTAAGGGTAGTGTGACGTTTGTCAAGCTGCAGTGTGATCCAGCACGTTTACAAGTACTTTTGGGCACATTTCCGTGTGCCTAAAAGGACGTTCATTAAATTTAAATATTCGTGCAGGGTCAACCCTTTCCTGCGAATACAGTCCAGCGGGATTTGTTAACACTGAGGCCTATGTAAATCATTTGGTGTATTGTAACCAGAAGAGGCCATTTTCGACCTAAGGTTGGAAAATTTCCGACCTAAGGTTGGAAAATTTCAACTGATGGCCATTTAAATCAGTTCAAGATTTTGACAAAAAGTAGGAAACATATTCCCCACTAACAATTCGAAGGGAAATCAAACTACTAAAAAAACTTTCAACCAATTGTTGCGTCAGGCTTGAAATTTTCAAAGTTTTTGGGGGGGGGTCCCTGTCTAGATTCCAGGCTCTCAAATGAAATTTTGGAATACTTGTGCCTGCCATCGGCTGTCAATTAATACGCCCGGTCACTAACTCGCGGCCATATTGGATCCACCATGCAGGTCCGGTTCCGTGGTTTCATAGATTTACCCAGCCCCGGTTCCGTGGAGTAGCATTTCCACATATGGAGCTTTTGAATTATTCGTGACTTCCATATATGGAAAGCTAAGTAAAACCACGTATGCGCAGAGCTAAACGGACATATGTGGAAGCACAACAGGGATGTCCACCTAACGCATCCGTAAAACGCATGCGTTAAGCGGGCGTATATGAAAGCAGCTTTATACTTTCACATAATTATATCCGTTTAGCTATGCGTTTACGCGTCCGTTAACGGATGCGGGAAGAGATATTTGTGTGTACATAGTCCTGTCTCCATGGATTCCTACGACGAAGAGGACGTTCTCATGATTGCATTCTACACCTACAACAACAGAAAACAAGAAAACCAATGTCAGAAATGGTACCGCGCTCAAGATCATATACCCATGATTGTAATTATAGAATACTAGCAGGTCAGTCCGCCACTGGCGTGGTTCGTCTCATGGCTTTGTTCGAAAACGCAATTGCAACAGCTTCCGAGACACGAATGCTGCACCGAAATCCGCGAGTTTGACCCGATTTGACCTTGAATTGATAATTTTCAAGGTCAAGGTCAGGTCGGGGTCACAATTTAACCCGTCCATGACACTTCCCGCACAAAAGTATCCCCTGGGTAGCAAGTTTGAGCTAAATCGGTTCGAGTCTATAAAGGACACACACATATATATCATTTGTGGGTACCCGTTTCAAGGTGAAGATCACCTCGGGCGGAAAAAGTCACCCGATGAAAATCTCCCCCGTTCCTAGGAAGCCCCCAAGTACGTAAGAATCACACAACACGCTCATGTCTGGATACAGTCACGCTCACTTCTGGACCCAGACGTAAGAATCACACTACACGCATGTACGCTCTTTATCAACAACACTGCGGATACGAACGCTCTGTAACTATCAACGCGATTAACCCCACAGTGACGTTTTTGTGTGACTGGGAGTGGAGAAGGGGTGGTCGGAGCTTCTCCAAAACGCCGCGTCCCGTGGAATTTGGCCCTTAGATAGGAAGTTTGGTCTCAATCGGTCCAGGCATTCTATAAAATATACAGTAGACTAGCAGGTTAGCCCGCCACTGGCGTGGTTGGTCAGAAACATGACATTTTTTAAAATTATTTTGTTTTTATTTATATATTTTTTAAATCTTTTTATTTTTTAATATTAATTTAATGTCCTATTTATTTAATTTTTATTCTAAATGGCCCGATGAAATCCCCCCTTCCTAGCAACGACAGACAACGCATTCTTTGTTAATTCATGGTACCCGTCCTAAACTTTCCCGTAGTCCCCGAAAAGAGTGGACAGTCATTTAATCCCGTCGTGAAATGTCTGCATAATATTTCGAGCGATAAGGTTGCGTTGAATTGTAAACAAACGCTTCTTAGATCAATTCTGCCTTTTTAATCGAGATAATTGCATTTCGTCCCGCATCCGTATTTCGGACGCATGGGCTAGTCGTTTAGCCACGTCGATTGCAATAAAGAGCGTTCGTCGTTAACAACTCCGTATATGGTCAATATAAAGACCGTTGATGCCTTAACCCCCCGAAGTGGCGTTTGCGGTGATTTTGATGATTGGGAGTGGAGAATCGGTTCTCAGAGCTTGTCCAAAACGCGACGTGGGCGATCCCCGTGGGTTTTTACACTTATATACGAAATTTGAGCTCAATCTGTCCAACCGTTTTCGATTCTATGAAGTACCCACATACATATATATATATATACACATATATATATATATATACGTAGTTATCAAAATATATAGTAGACTAGCAGGTTAGCCCGCCACTGGCGGCATTCGTCCCATGGCTTTGTTTCAGAAACATGACATTTTTGAAATTATTTTGTTTTTATTTATTTTTGTTTTTTTATTTTTTAATATGAATTTAATGTTTTTTAAATTTAATATATATTTTTTCTGAATTGTTTTTTTATTTTTTAAATTTTAAATTGTTTTAATTAAATTTTTTGTTTCTGGCGGAAAAATTTACCCGTATAAATCCCCCCTTTACTAGGAACGACAGACAACGCTCGAGCGATAACATTGCATTTTGAAAACAAACGCTTCCCGTCGTGAAATGTCTCTGCATAATATTTCGAGCGACAGGCTACAGACTCCCGTCATACAGATAAGTAGATAGCGAAACGAAATTTACCCGTAGAAATCCCCCCTTCCTAGGAACGATAGACAACGCTCGAGCGATAACATTGCATTGAATTGAAAACAAATGCATTTTGAAAACAAACGCTTCCCGTCGTGAAATGTCTCTGCATAATAAGCGAAAACGACGCTCTGTATATAGACACTGGAAAACGAACGCTCTTTTTATATCAACGCTATTAACCCCGAAGTGCAGATTGCGGTGATTTGGGATTGGAGAAACGGTGCTCTGAGCTTCGCCAAAACGCGACCACGGCCGTGTCGGTGGGATGTTACACTTATATACGAAAATTGAGCTCAATCTGAACACGCGTTTTGGATTCCATGAAGTACACATATACACACATATATACACACATATATATACGTAGTTCTCAAATTATATAGTAGACTAGCAGGTTAGCCCGCCACTGGCGGCATTCGTCTCATGGCTTTGTTTCAGAAACATGACATTTTTATAAATTTAACCAAATTTCAAGTCGATAGCTCCACCCGTTTCCGAGATCTCGTCTGCGCATGCGCGAAGCTTGCGTCGCACGGGCTCAGCGACCCGATAAAATTTGTATCCGGGGCAAGATACATTCACATAGCAAATTTCAAGTCGATAGCTCCACCCTTTCCGAGATAACGCATTCTTTGTTTTTCAATGAGTTAATTCATGGTACCCGTCCTAAACTTCAGAGCGGACAGTCAATTAATCCCGTCGTGAAATCCCTCTGCATAATATTTCGAGCTCTTAGATCAATTCTGCCTTTTTAGTCGAGATAATTGCATTTCGTCCGCATCCGTATTTCGGACGCATGGGGTCAGTCGTTTAGCCACGTCCATTAGGACGCATGGGGTCAGTCGTTTAGCCACGCCCATTGCAATAAAGAGCGTTGATTGTTAACACTTCCGTATAAGGTCAATATAAAGATCGTTGATGTCTTAACCACCGCAGTGCCGTTTTTTTGTGACTGAGATTGGAGAACGGGTGCTCTGAGCTTCTTCGAAACGCGACCACGGCGGTGTCGATTGGATTTTACACTTACATAGGAAGTTAGAGCTCAATCTGTACACGCGTTTTCGATTCTATGAAGTACCCACATACACACATATATATATATATATATATACGTAGTTCTCAAATTATATAGTAGACTAGCAGGTTAGCCCTCCACTGGCGTGGTTGGTCAGAAACATGACATTTTTTTATATATTTTTAAAAATATTTATTTAATTTTTATTCTAATTGACCTATTTATTTAATTTTTATTCTAATTGACCCGATGAAATCCCCCCTTCCTAGGAACGACAGACAACGCATTCTTTGTTTTTCAATGAGTTAATTCATGGTACCCGTCCTAAACTTCCCCGTAGTCCCCGAAAAGAGCGGACAGTCAATTAATCCCGTCGTGAAATCTCTCTGCATAATATTTCGAGCGATAAGGTTGCGTTGAATTGTAAACAAACGCTTCTTAGATCAATTCTACCTTTTTAATCGAGATAATTGCATTTCGTCCCGCATCCGTATTTCGGACGCATGGGGCTAGTCGTTTAGCCACGTCGATTGCAATAAAGAGCGTTCGTCGTTAACAACTCCGTATATGGTCAATATAAAGACCGTTGATGCCTTAACCCCCCGAAGTGGCGTTTGCGGTGATTTTGATGATTGGGAGTGGAGAATCGGTTCTCAGAGCTTGTCCAAAACGCGACGTGGGCGATCCCCGTGGGTTTTTACACTTATATACGAAATTTGAGCTCAATCCGCCCAGGGGTTTTCGATTCTATGACGTACCCACATATATACACACACATATACGGAAGTCTCAAAATATATAGTAGACTAGCAGGTTAGCCCGCCACTGGCGGCATTCGTCTCATGGCTTTGTTTCAGAAACATGACATTTTATAAATTTAACCAAATTTCAAGTCGATAGCTCCACCCGTTTCCGATATCTGGTCTGCGCATGCGCGAAGCTTGCGTCGCACGGGCTCGGCGACCCGATAAAATTCGTATCCGGGGCAAGATACATTCACATAGCAAATTTCAAGTCGATAGCTCGACCCGTTTCCGAGACATCGTCTGCGCACGCTCTGCGCGGGCGTCGCACGGGCTCGGCGACCCGATAAAATTCGTACCGGGGCAAGATACATTCACATACCAAATTTCAAGTCGATAGCTCTACCCGTTTCCGAGATCTCGTCTGCGCATGCGCGAAGCTGGCGTCGCACGGGCTCGGCGACCGATAAAATTTGTATCCGGGGCAAGATACATTCACATAGCAAAATTCGATAGCTCCACCCGTTTCCGAGATAACGCATTCTTTGTTTTTCAATGAGTTAATTCATGGTACCCGTCCTCCCCGTCCTAAACTTCAGAGCGGACAGTCAATTAATCCCGTCGGAAATCCCTCTGCATAATATTTCGAGCTCTTAGATCAATTCTGCCTTATTAGTCGAGATAATTGCATTTCGTCCGCATGTCTTAACCACCGCAGTGCCGTTTTTTTGTGACTGAGATTGGGGAACGGGTGCTCTGAGCTTCTCCGAAACGCGACCACGGCGGTGTCGATTGGATTTTACACTTACATAGGAAGTTAGAGCTCAATATGTACAAGCGTTTTCGATTCTATGAAGTACCCACATACACATATACACACACATATATATATACGTAGTTCTCAAATTATATAGTAGATAAAATATATTGGTTTCGCGAATGACCAACTCAGAATTCCGTTAAAATAACAATAACAACCAGCACCTAATTAACGAACCGGCGGCCGACTCCGACGTCTCCGACCACAACCCCCAGTGGGCTGCAGAACGAAAAATGTCTATAACAGTTGAAATATAAGACTTACAAATTATCTATTTCATTTCTTTTATTTGTAATTGACATAGCTTGTCACAAACCAAAAATCAGCATTATTGACATAATAATGTAAAGGACAATAAAATAAATTGAAATTCCCAATTACACCTTTTACCGGACTCGGCCTCCGGTTCGGCTTTTAATCCTCCCAAAAATTCCCATTCTATAAATAAAACACCCATGGGCCCTGGCGAAACAAGAATCTCTACACCAGTATACACGCGGAGCGCGCGTACCAAATAGACCAAACCGATTTTGGGAGCACGCATAGCCAAACAGGCGATCGCATTTTTTTGGTGGGGGAGGGCAAGCCTTGAAATAGGGTGTCTTACACCTCAGCAGAATGAGGCCCACAGAGGGTGAATTTGGTGATGCTAGCCCGCTATGCGGGGTAGCATCACTAAATTCACCCTCTGGGGACCTCATTCTGCAAATGATAGACACACTATTTCAAGGCTTGGGGGAGGGGGCTCGAGACTTTTAGCCCGAAAGTTTTTACATGATATATTCACGGTTGTATCAGTTTTTGTAAAATATACCTTCTATATACACAGACATATAACGAAATAGATTCAAATTAACATTAGATATGTATAATGCGGGCAGAAATGTGAACAATACTGTAATTTTCCTCTGAAATACCATTCAGTTTGCCTGAAAATTGCCAGAAACATGCAATCTCGAGCTAGGACCACAGCCTACTGTGAAGTAGATTATTGAGGAACTTGATGAACAAGTATTAACAAAGAAATATATTCCCTGCCTTGTTTGTTCAATGTTATACAGTTAGACCAGGTCAGAACATCGCGGGCGTAGCTATAGTAGAGATTCATGGCATGATCTAGGTATAGGGGCGGATGGTGACACAGATGTTACACGTTATACATACATAGGTCGATAATTTATTTTATTTTATTTATCTCTGCACATGATATTCCCCATGCCGTCTTCTCACGGCCAGATAAATAACCACCACCATACATGCAATAAATACAATCGCCAATACGATGGCAACGGTTGCTAGGGGAGCTATATTCGCAGACGAGCGGACAGTTTCCATTTCATCGTCTTTTTCGTCCTCGGGAAATAATATGTCCGTATCTTCTGTTGGAACACCCGTTGTAAGTATTGTTATGTTCCGGTCTGAAAATCAAGAAATTGAAATATAATTATAAGATATATTTTAGATATATTTATTTCCTCAAGCCATCAGATAATGTTGCAGAGAAATCAAACACAAAATACATTTTACAATATCGGTCAACATTGTGAGAAGGAACAACATACAAATTAATATATAAAATTAGACACGAAAACAACATGAGTTAGTTATGCGGATATGATTCGGAGTTCTTTACATACATAGTGTATGAATCTACATAATTTCCTGTTAATTGACATTTTAGTATTTGACTGTTTGAAAGTAAAATTCTGAGTTTTGACATGTTCGGGCATTATCGATATGATCGATGTATCAGCCTGTCTCTTTCTTTGTCAAAATATAGGCACTGGAATATATAATGATATTCGTTACTAAACGGTCATGTTGGCACAATAAACAAATTCGGTTATTTCTAGCTGTGCCATTCCAACGACCGGTTTCAATAGGCAAAGGATGATTACTCGTTCTAAATCGGATTATAGTTATTACACATGAATTACCACACTTAGATATGTAGCTTTCTTTTTCAAATTCCCGTTTCAGAAGTTTGTACAAATTTCCTTTGGTTGATCTGTCTATACACGCATGCCATTCCTGGATATATTGGTCTTTTAACTTCCTGGTCAAGGCTGTTTCTACTTTTTGAATATAATCTATTTCGTGTTTTCGATTTAGCCAGATGTACGACATCCCACACTCAAGTGTACTTTTGATACTTTTAATCCAGGAAAGACTCTAAGATTCTTCGTGTAGGGTGCATATAAGTCTATATATGCTGTGACTGAGGGTGCTTCCTTGTTTATTCACCAACTTGGCCCAAAATTTAAACATGCGAATTTGTACATCAATTTGTATTGGATATCTGCCTAGTTCTCCGTATACCATATAATTAGGAGTTGAAGTTTTAAGATTTAATAACATTTTACAGAATTTAAGGTGGAGCCGTTCTACTAAAGTATTATTCCCTTCTCCCCATATTTCCGATCCGTAGATAAGTAATGGTAGAACTATCGTACCAAATAAATGTAGTTGTGCATCAATCGAGAGTTTATTCGCTCTTCCTATTTTTAGAACGTCATACATAGCTATTATTACCACTTTAGATGGCGTTCTCCAAACTCCAGGCAGAGTTATCTCCCGTCGCTCCGCTGAGATACCACTGCCATAATGACATTAATTGGTAAGGAATTCTTACGTGTTTTTAGTTCTTATGTTTTAGGATTAAAATTGTCTATGTCTGGCTCAGATCATAGTGTTCTTATCAATACCGAAAAAATTACCATTATTGCAAACTTTAAAAAAAATTTGGTGGTCGAAACAAGATAATAGGTGACTAAATACTAGTAAATAGTAGTAAATACAGTTCCGCGACAATATTTAAAAATAGATTTATCGTCTGCAAATTACACTCATTGTGGCAGTGATACATCGCAGCGATAGCATAGAGGGCGCTGTGCGGAGTTTGGGCGTTCTCTAGGAATCACGGAACTAAATGGTTTCCCATAGGCGACAGTGTTAACGTTTCCGCCCAATTCACTGAATTGAAGCCTGCAGGCCATATCAGTGATGTTTACCCGGCTAGATTGACACCAGTTGATCACAAAAATGGTAGAAAAATCATAGGTCATGTGTTTACTTTTTAAAATAAATTCCCAAGTGTACGACAGGGCTATCCCACAGCCAAATTTGATCTGGACAAATCCAGAACTACAGCAGCTAGTTAAATAAATTTCCCGCTCACAAAAATCCATTCCCCCATTCATTAACCGGTTTAAATTATTTAGATATGATGTACAAATCAAATAAACGCGATGTCATCCTTTAATAACGTGTCGCATGCATCAGGTGAAGGTCATTCTTCAGTTACCTTCACCTTTAGCATTCCACGGTGTACTCGCTCCCCGACTCTAGAACACATTTAGCTCCCTGATTCCTATATATATATATATATCTCGCTCCCCGACTCTAGAACACATTTAGCTCCCCGATTCCTATAGTAGATTAACAGTATTTTACCCGAACGATAAAAAGCCATGACGCCCGGCATCAAACCGGAAGTTATGCGTTAACGATATTAATGCGATTTTCTAGGAATCTAAGCGAACGCAACCTAATTTCTGAATTCGAAATTTCTGTTAAAACAAGATTATAGTATATTATTACGAATAAAACTGATATTTTACTGTAGTAGATGTAATAACAGACCAACAACACATTCAAGGTGAGTAAGTGTTATCTAACAAATGGAATAAATTAGATTTCTGACTGACTTTTCCTTAAATATGGCCCTATTTTCGTGGTAAATAATATTAATTAGTCACTTGACAATTTGTTTGATAACTAACAGACGACACATGGTTTGAATTGTTAAAAGAGTTATTATTTAGTTGACATATTGCTGCTTACTCACTCATCTATGTTATAGTTCGATTTAATTTCAGAGAGTGGTAATAATAGTAATAACATGATTTTGTCGGGCGTTAGGTTTATTAACGGCCGTCCAGAAATTATTAACAGCCATCGGGCCATTAACGGCCATCGACTTCGTCTCGGGCCTTTAATGAACTCCTCGGGCTGTTAATCATTTCTGTTGGGCCGTTAATAAACCATAACGCCCTCCAAAATCAAGTATTTGGTATATTGTGGATTTTTTAACCAACTGTTGTTTAGTCTCGGTAAAACTGCCGGAGCAATGGTGGTTAATGCCTAGATAATTAAAAGATCTGACATTTTCTAGCTCTGTACCATCATAGAAGATTATTAAATGTTTAGGAGGTCCCCTTTTTGAAAAATACATAACTTTAGTTTTATTTTTATTAAAGGTACTCAACCCGTAAAGAGGGTCCCCATCTCAACAGATTCCAACAACAACAATCCGATCAGAGGGTCCTATATTACTATTTCTTTGGCTTTGGGGGTAAAAAATATTTGATTCGAGCCGAGGAACCCATCAAACAAAGCTCAGAGTTATTAGATATTGATTTTTCAAATTTGTTATGTTCTCGAGATTAGTACTAATAACTGCCGTAATCTGCTCTGGATGTGTACTCAAAATCTATGCAAACAGACAAGGATGAATAACTCTAAAATCAAGTGGTAATTTTAACACAATTTTGACTGAGTTCTGGGCCAGATAGTATTCCCGATAATGAAAAATAATAGATTTCTAAAATCGATATCTAACAAATCTGAGCTTTGATGGGGGACTTCCTCGACTCGAATCAAATATTTTTGACCCCCGAAGCCATTGAAATAGTAATTGAGAGGAGTTTTATCGGGTTGAGTACCTTTAACCCTCAATCTCCACAAACTACAGTAGTCACTAAAACAATCAAGCTGGTATACTGAAGATCCTTTTTAGTTTCCGAAAATAGTACCGTGTCATCAGCATAAAATAACACAAATAGTCTAAGACAATTATCTATATTTTCTTCTGCCTCTCGCGATATGTTTTCCATCCCTTTAATATCAGCATTTAACCCTTTACCCAACAAACCGGCCAAAACCGGCCAAATAAAGCTTCAACAGCCTAAAATATCTTCGGTCTGTCTCAATAGAACCATACAAATATGGATATCATTGGAACCGGCTCCTTGACCACATTGTGATAGTTACAGTTATGCCCTGTGCCAATGCATTCTCTTATATATGCGAGTCGACCATAGGTCGCCTCGCATATATAAGAGAATGCATTGGCCTAAAAAAAAAACTTTTTTTAACACTTTTTACCATTTTTTCTTACATTCTTTAACAATTTTATAATTTTTAATGTGTTAAGCCAATGCATTCTCTTATATATGCGAGGCGACCTATGGTCGACTCGCATATATAAGAGAATGCATTGGCACAGGGCCGTTCTGTTGGGTAAAGAGTTAATAGAAAATCTGTAAGGTCGTTGTTGTAGAGGGAGAACAAAAACGGTGAGACATTATCTCCCTGTTTGAGACCAATCAAAGAGGGAAATGTGTAGGATATCTCTCCATTGTTAATCACTTTAGATTTAATATCAGTATACATATTAACTATAACCCTATATATCTTTCCAGTTATATCATTCTTTTCCAATTTTGTACCATAAATGCGTCCCTCCAGACAGTGTCGAAAGCTTTTTCAAAATCGATAAACGCGCAGAATATTTTCTTCTTTTAAAATTTGGCCATTTCACACAGAGTGCGTATTATAAAAAATTTATAGAGTGTGGAATGGTGCTTTCTGAAACTAGTCTGATTCTCATGCAGTATATTAAGATTATCTGAATGTTGGCGGAGTCGTTTGTCCAGAAGTGGCGTAAAAAGCTTCCCAAAACAGCTAAGTATGGTAATACTCCTGGGTCCGACGTGCTACCTTTTTTCTTATAGATTGGTATAATGGAACCCACAAGCTAATCGTCGGGAATAAAACCAGTATCGAAAATTAAACTAGTGTAAAATTTAGTGGGGGGAAATCTAAATCACTGCATTCCTCAAAAATCGTAAGGTGTAAATATTAATATAACGATTGTTTTTATATGTAAACATTATATAGGTAAGTGGATGTCTGATAGTATTTACGTCCCCCCATTAGTATCATTATAATTTGTAACACTATACACTTTGTTGAGTACGTTTGTTTGTACATATATGGCAGGTTAGATAGGTCTTCTGCTATACCCGAACTTACCAGTGTCACCCAGGCCTGGTATTAATGCATCACCAAGGTCTCCATAATCGCCATCATAATCTTCATCACCAATATCACAAGAATTCTAACAAAAAAAATTAAATAAAAGAAGGTTTTAAAGTAATGTGAAACACTACGGTGGGGTGATCAAATATAAATTGAGAATAATATTCTCTAAGTAGTTATTTTCACAAATATTATATAAAACAAAAATTAAAAAAAACGTCATTCTTATATATCAATTAAATGCAGTGACTCTCGATGGCGAAATCATTTGTTATAGTTAATCGCCGATAGATGCGACCCGAATCGAGAAGTAAATATTTATAATCAAGTGCAGTGCAAACAATGTTTTCAGTGTAGTGGTAGTCGATTTGTTTGAAATTTTTGGCGATGTTTGTAGAATGCTCCATTTCCCCAGTTGGCATAGCGCCTTAGTGTTATCATCAGTTTGACGCACCCTGTCTCTCTTTAACCCTTTACCCAACAGAAGGGCCCTGTGCCAATGCATTCTCTTATATATGCGAGTCGACCATAGGTCGCCTCGCATATATAAGAGAATGCATTGGCTTAACACATTAAAAATTATAAAATTGTTAAAGAATGTAAGAAAAAATGGTAAAAAAAGATTTTTTTTAGGCCAATGCATTCTCTTATATATGCGAGGCGACCTATGGTCGACTCGCATATATAAGAGAATGCATTGGCACAGGGCATAACTGTACTATCACAATGTGGTCAAGGAGCCGGTTCCAATGATATCCATATTTGTATGGTTCTATTGAGACAGACCGAAGATATTTTAGGCTGTTGAAGCTTTATTTGGCCGGTTTTGGCCGGTTTGTTGGGTAAAGGGTTAACCCTTTATGAACTAAATACTCTTTGATAATTACTAATATAATCAATAGTTAAAGGCCCACTTAATGTTCGAGTCGCCGATTTTTTTTTTTTACAGTGACTTGATATACGGTTTTAATAACAATCTATGCCACAAAATATGATTACAATACTATAATTCATCACTATTTGAAACTTCTGTGTCACAGAAGATGCCCGCAGAGAAATAGAAAACTGCTGAAATCATAGAATGACTTCCCCCCATTTGGCTCCCAGAATGCAACATAATTCAAACTTTTTCAATGCAAGGGGAAGAACTCTATCTTTAATATATAGCGTTATTCCCCCTGCATTGGAAAATAAACTGCTTTTTACTGCAATCTATATGACAAAACCCGTTGGCAACTCAACAAAAACAACATGCCCACAGTTTATTACACCAGGATAAGTTGATAATACAATGTTTTGGAGCTTCCTCTTTCAAATGGTATATAATATGCCATATATTTTATATAATGTAATCTGGGAGTTCGAAAATTAAGTGGGCCTTTAATGTTTGCTTTGGGAATTAATGTCAAAATTAAAGGCATGATGAAATTAAATGACGAGTCCACAAGGGCGTGGCGAAAGGGGAGTTAAGTTTGGTTTTGGTGATCCGACTTTGGTTAATATTTCCAACAGTAGGAACTTTCATACAACAGTTAATGGTTGAATATAAATTTTATCAGAACAAGTCCGAAAGTTGAATTTGTTCTGATAAAATTTATATTCAACCATTAACCATTTCATAACTGGAGAGTCCTGAAATTTTGCAAAAACCCTGTGCCAATGCATTCTCTTGCAAGTGCCCAATAGGGATCCTCGCATGTATAGGAGAATATATTGGCATATATATATACACTTCTTGTTTACTGAAATGACAATCAGTTGGCAATTTCCAACATAAGGGTACCTTAAGGTTGGGGTATTAGACTAGTAATTACCAACAGTTAGAAAGTTAAGGGTACCAGTTTGAAATATCCAACCTAAGAATGAAATATCTCTGACTCAGAATTTTCAGTCTGGTTCAAGGGGGCAGTCTTGAGAATAGACGATCAACCCTGAAAATAGCGCCTGTCATTTGCAGAATGAATTTCGCATAGGGTGAATTTAGTCACCTCGGCCAAATATTTTGGGCTGAAATAAATTTGGGTAGAGTCCAAAAAAGTGGGTCGAATTTCAGTTTTCGCTCTGCTCGGTCGGGAAAAGTTCGGAAAATGTGGCAAAATGTCCCATATTCATAAACGGTCACGAACTTGTTTCGGACAATTTCCGTTTATTTTCGCGGCATATTTGAACAATTGACCCCGAAATTTCGTCTCACCTTACTAAAGACGTTGCCATGGTCATTTGCCACATTTTCCTGACCGAGCAGAGCGGGAATTTCTATTAGAACCACTGTTTCGGACTCCTCCCAAAAAATTCGGCTCAGGTGCCATTTATGAATATGGGACATTTTGCCACATTTTCCGATATTTTCCCGACCGAGCTGAGCGAAAATTGCAATTCGAACCACTTTTTAGGACTCGACCCAAAAATTTTTGGCCCAATATTTTTGGCCGAGGGGGCCATTTATGACCCCGAAATTTTTTCGGAAAATTTCCGTTTATTTTCGGACTGCCTATTTTCGAACTATTGATCCCCATTTTTTTAACAGGAAATTTCGTCTCGACGTTGGTATGGTGATTTGCCATTTTCCCAAATTTTCCTGACTGAGCAAAGCGGGAATTTCTATTATACCCACTTTTTCGTACTCATCCCAAAAAGTTCGGCCCAGGTCATTTATGATTATGGGATATTTTCCGAAATTTTCCCAACCGAGCAGAGCGAAAACTTAAATTTGACCCACTTTTTTGGACTCTACCCAAAATGTTTTCGGCCCAAAATTTTTGGCCCAAGTGGCCATTTATGACCCCGAAATTGTTCGGAAAATTTCCGTTTATTTTCGGACTTTGCCTATTTTCGAGGCATTTTTTAACTTTTGACCCCGAATTTTTTTTTCATAGGAAATTTTGTCTCACCTTACTTAAGACGTTGCCATGGTCATTCCCCAAATTTTTTGAATAAGGAATAAGAATAAGTATCGGAATTCACGCTGCTTCCGTAAACGCATGTCGCTCGCAGAAAGGGGTTTCAGCGAATGCGATTAGAAAACTTATTGTCACGAAAATGGCTATGTGAGGACTGTACAATTTTGGAGCGGACTTTCGCGTAGCCACTTTGTTGAAATGTGGCCATGGTTTCTAGTCCCATTCGGTGAATCGCCCATCCTTCAAGCGACCTGGTTTACGGTAAAGTTTGCCTTCAATAATTCTATGGAGATATCACTTGTTTGGTCTGTCGTAAAGGGCAGGGCCCTTTCGAGATATGTGGGTAGTTCAATGTCATGCACCTAAATTCCCGCAGATTGACAACTGGTTAAGTCACATAAAACCCCACACAGTAATAGGCAGGCGATACTTAACAAACACTGATCACCCAGTTAACACATCAACACACGATTATGTTGAGCGTCAAAGTTGAAAGTGTGATTTTTGAAAATAGCAAAATTTCCAATCAAGCAACATTCAGAACAAGGTTAGATAATCGTCGGGATAATTGACTCCCACAATGTACTGAAGTTATATACATGTTCTCAACGTGTTCAAAATTTCAACGCGATCGGGCGAATACCATGGGAGATAGAGATACAGAGATACATGGTATTATTTGTCTGAGCAGGGAAACTTTTTTAGGTGTTTATATATAATAAGAGGTCCCATAACTAAATATGGTGGTTTTGCAGTTATGTTTTAAACAGTTATAAATGTCGGTTTTGCAGTTACAATATTTTAAACTGTCAAAGCAGTGGAATGTCGATATAAACTTGTTTTTATTATATTTTGAGGTGATAGAAATCCTTTGCGGCGAGCGTTTGGCATGATCGGTGTCGCCGTTTAATCGTCGGCAAATGTGACCCTTTTTCTCATTGGTGGGTGTTTATGGAAAATTAATAATACTTGGAAATTCCCAAACTGATATTTTTTATGAATTGTCACAATTTGCGTCCGATTACTAGCGAAACTAGGTCATGCCAAACGTTTGCTGCGAAGGTTTTCTATCTCCTCAAAGTATAAAAAAGGTTTATATCGATATTCTGCTGCATTGTACAGGGTAAGGAGGTTATCTATTCCAATTTTGATAGTAGAAATACACACAACGATGTTGTTTACCAGTCATAATCGCGGCATTAAGTCAGAAATCAACGATTTGCGGAATTTGTTACCACAAGGTGGCATCCTTTGTATGATCTTTCTTATGTAAATTGTTTTCTACCAAGGTCAGTCCCCTGTTGGTGTGATCTGGATGATAAACTCACCAAAGGGCATTCATGTTCTGTGCATCCGTGGATGTTGCACGAGAAGGCTACTTCTGATCCAATGTTGAATGATGTCAGTTGGAATGGCCGGCTGGTGGAAAAGCTGCCATTTATTTTGAATCCTTGGTTTGTCTGGAATGGGAATCCGGTACCGCACCTGTTCAGGACAATGTGAATGTACGGACAGGATTAAAGGGACCCAAGTTAACACTCCACAATTTCGAAATCAGGAGCAGTAAATTTCTTCGAATAGAGTACAAGTGTTTTCAGGTACCATGTATGTCTGGCATGTGTATTGATAGAAGGTTGGTTATAAATTTGTGCATTTTTAGACGATGCATTTGAGTTTATATTGTTTCAGGTGCCTTGACACAACCACTATCAAGCAGTACGAAACAGTAGCCCCAGACACCAGCCCGACTCTTTAGCACATAACATTTGTCATCTGCATATGAAATACAGGACAGTATTTTCACTCTAATATGAGAGAGTTCACAAATTTTCAGAAGAAATATCCATGTCTGAAACATAGCAAGAGATATCGGACTGAATTACATCAAAATCTGTCAAATTGTTGGGAAAATAACACAAATTTGGTAATTTTGTAATATAAAAGCTGCGTACTGGACTTTTTGTTTAATCGTGAATGGCAGTTGATATTGGGCTTATGAACCGCAAATATCGGTCAAAAGAGGGATATTAATGTCGTGTTTGGAATTGGTTCGTGCGAGATGCCATACACATTTGCAAAACTATCAAGTACATGAAAAAATAAATTCTTATTTTCATTATTAATAACTCTCATATAGTGAGAGTTTATATGTCAAAACCATTGTTTTGTTAACTTTACTGTCACAGTGGAATTACCACTAAAAGTTAAATTAGTCCTTTTAGAATAAAAACTTGATGGTAATTGGAAAAGTCAAACGCATTGCAAACAAAACTAGAGGTCAGATTCCATGGAATCAGATATACTTCCATGGTATCCCATTGCATGTGTGTGTTATGCGTATAGGTGTGTTCCTCTTCATGCGAATGCACAGTGGTGCTTTGTGATCTGATGGTGGACTTGCATTGACATTTCTAAATAAGATATATATTCCAAAGGTTTATGTCATTTGGTTCGACCCAGCGTGGATTATTAATGACAGTCTAATGCATCATGGTCCTGACCAACTGAGCCACCTTTCACCCCAGACAATCAGTTCATTATTATTCGATAGGGATACATTTTAGGGCTAATTATAACCCCTTTCCATGACGCCCAAATCCTGTTCAACGGTCACGACATTTGGCATGTCTGATTATATCGTAATCGACATGTAGATCAAAAGGGTGTAAAGCACATTAATGTACCATAACTCTGTTATTTCGCATTTATTGGATAGTTCTTCAGTTTCGGATTCAGAATCTTTTAGTTTTAATGGCGGAGGCAAGACAGCTTAGTTAGTTAATATTTCAGTGCGTCATCGCTACACTATTGTCATTAACGTCTTTGTGATAGAGTTAACTGTAAACGAGAGATAACTATATCACAATCGATAATGCTAGTCGAGTGCTTAACCCTCCGCTCTAAAACTTGGAAAATCGCACAAATGTTGTCCGTATATACTACCAAACACATGCAGTGTTCAAAATATAAAACTATGGATTCGCGATTTTCCATTTTTTCCCTTTTACGAATTTCGGTGGAATTTGCCAAAAGCCTCGAATTTGGTAGGCATACTTACAATATACCGTCGTACGTGCGCCTGCACTAATCTCGCTCCTTCATTAGCCCGTTTGGATTTGGGGCTAAAAATAGGTTAGTGATATACTACTTAAATGTACGTATTTATGCTATATAGCGTTGCCACGAGTACACCACTCCAAAAAAAACTTTTAAGTGGTATATTCGGGTCCGAATCACTCTTCCTATTCGGAATATGCGATAAAAAATAATAGCGCTGGACTTGTAATAAAATAAAAAAAATAAAAAAAAAAAATAAAAAAACCTCAGTTCAGTTTTATTTGGTAGGGATACATTTTAGGGCTAATTAGAACCCCTCCCCATGACACCCAAATCATGTTCAAGGTCACAAAATTTGGCATGTCTGAAAATAAAATGTAATCTACATGTATATCAAAAAGATATAAAGAATATTTATGTACCATAACTGTTATTTCGCATTTTTTTTTTTGACAATTCTTTCACTTTCGGATTCAGAATCATTTAGAAGTTTTAATGGCGGCGGAAAGACTGCTTAGTTAATTAATACCATATGTGTCTCAGTGCATCATCGCTACACAGTCGTTAGCATCTCTGTAATAGAGAGTTAACTTTGATTTAGATTTAACTCTTACACAATAGATAACGCTAGCTGAGTGTTTACCCATCTGCTCTAAAACTTGGAAAATCTCCCTAATGTTGTCTGTATATACTACCAAACACATGCATTGTTCAAAATATAAAACACCAGATTCGCGATTTTCCATTTTTTTCCCTTTTACGAGTTTCGGTAGAATTTGCCAAAAAGTCTCGACCCTCCCCGGGCTGTACGTGCTCTACGTCTGGCAGGTTGCTTTAATAGTAGAGCAATGAAGCTTTGGGGCGTACCTATGGTATATCGTTGTACCTGCTTATACATTAGCCTTGCTCCTTGATGAGCCCGTTTGAATTTGGCGTCAAGAAGAGTGGATTTGAATTTGAGTAATATACATCACCCGTTAACGTTACACGCTACCAGGAGTAAACGGTCCACTCTAAAACTTATACAATCATACTAAAGTTGTGCGTGAATATTGTTAACGTCCACTCGTCAAAAAGTTTTTATCTCAATGTTTGTTTTTGGAGTAATTTTCCGCATTTGTTTTCGGTGGAATTTGCCAAGTCTGAACTCACCCCGACACAAGCTCTCCATTGAGTAGGTTGAATTTATAGTAGAGCGGTAATTTTTTTTAGGCTTAGCTACAGTATACCGACGTACATGCTCCCGCATTAAACTCGCTCCTTCATTAGCCCTTTTGGATTTGGGGCTAAAAATAGGTTAGTGATACTTAAGTATACATATTTATGATATATAGCGTTGTCACGAGTAAACTGTTCAATCTGAAATTAGAAAATCGCACTCTAGATGTGCGCGAAGACTACCCATCAAATTCTCGTAAAAAATGTTTATCTCGATGTTCGATTTCTGCCCCTTTGTGATTTTCGGTGGAATTTTCCAAAAGTCTCAACCCACCGACTCGCATTCTCCGTTGGGCAGATTACTTTTAAAGTATAGCGGTCAAACTTTGGGGGCATCCATACAGTATCACAATCTACCTGCTACGGCATTACTGTGCTCTTTAATTAGCCCGTTCAGATTTGGCGAGAAGAATTGGTGCAATTTGTCCGTTCCTCGTATAGTGGAAAGGCCTGGGAGAAAAAACTTTTAAGTGGTAAATTTGGGTCCGAATCACTTTTCCCATTCGGTATATGCGATAAAAAAATAATAGGGCTGGAAAAAAACCTCAGTTTATACATCCTAGTCTATGGTGTGTCTATATATGGGAGGTAACTCTGCAGGGAAAGCGCGGACACAAGTTATGATGCCCGTGGCCAGTATGGCATATCGAGGTGTCCATATGGTCCAAATTTGACGCCCAGCTCCTCATAATTTCCGAAATATTAAAATGACATTTTTTCCGATAAAGGGAGATGACTCTGCGAGGAAAGCGCGGACAATATTCGTTATGCGAATAAGGCATACAAATCATTTGCCCCAACATACTTACCAACTTACCAACAAAATTAATATATCAACACGTGAAATTTCGTTATTGGAAAACAATCAATAATGAATGTAAGAACAATGTTGATCTACTTCTTCATGTTCTTGGTGGTGATGTTTATTTCATTATTTTTTTCACATTTACTGCATCCCTTTAACCCTTTACCCAAACAAAGCGCCCAAAAACGCCCAAATAAAGCTTCAACAGCTTAAATATCTTCGGCCTGTCTCAATAACACCATACACATATGGATATCATTGGAACCGGTTCATTGACCACATTGTGATGGTTACAGTTATGCCCTGTGCCAATGCATTCTCTTATATATGCGAGTCGACCATAGGTCGCCTCGCATATATAAGAGAATACATTGGCCTAAAAAAAACTTTTTTAACACTTTTTACCATTTTTTCTTACATTCTTTAACAATTTTAGAATTTTTTCTTACATTTATTAATATTTTTTATAATATTTGTCTACATTCTTTGACAATTTTAGAATTTTTAATACGTGTTAAGCCAATGCATTCTCTTATATATGCGAGGCGACCTATGGTCGACTCGCATATATAAGAGAATGCATTGGCACAGGGCCGTTCTGTTGGGTAAAGGGTTAAGTTTAAACCTAGCTTTATTAAACAGATTCTCCCATCAGTTATGATTTATAAGGAATATATTGTAATGGGCTACGATAGAATATTACAGATAGAAAAAGCAAGAGCAGAGCTAATGTGAGGGTAACGGGCATAGCATGAGAAGCACTAAAGGAAGGAGCCATGCAAGCATGCGAAATGAAAATATAGAATATGACAGATATCGCTCAAGTAAGTGCATGCAGAGTTAATGTGGGAGCAATGGACATAGAAGGAGCAACAATAAGAAAGCATCAAGCATACACACGAAATGAAAAGATAGAATATGTGTCACAGCTTTTTCAACTAAAACTGACCACCAAGGCTCCAATATGGTTTTAATGTTAAAGATATACTCTGCCCTGAAAAACAAAAAGGTTCCCTCCTACATCTCCCAAGGCGCAATAATGATAGTTTTGCACAAAATGACACTGATTTAACTCAGACCAGCACAGTAGAAATGCATATTAACACAGGAAATCGCCCACCTATAAAATTTCGACCATATCGTACACCACTGAATGAAAGGCCGAACAGAGATCAAGCGGTAGATGGTATGTTAGCCACTGAGATTATAAGACCTAGTTCATCGCCATACCCATTCCCGGTCATTGTTGACAAGATGGCTCCAAATGTTTTTGTGCATATTTCAGAATATTAACAAAGCCAATCTCATATCCACTACCTGCGATTGACGACATCAAAGCAAAGCATTTTTCAGCGCTAGATCTAAAGTCCGGATATTGACAGAGCCGAGTCATATAGAAAAACAAATGCAAGACCATTTTCGCATGCCACATATACCTCTTTAAGTAAATTAATGGAATGGTATTTGGCCATGTCAATGCTACTGGAGCATTCTAGCAGCTTATGTCTTGAGTTTTAGTTTCAATGGGAGATTTTTCAATAGCTTACTTAGACGACCACCAACTTATTCTCGGCACACAATAAAGGTATGTTCTATTCGGGGAGAATTACCTCTAACACATATGCAGGTGAATGGTGATTTTAATTATATTTATAGCATTGATTCCAACGATTTCGTTATTAGCACGTTGGAATAATGGGGCTTTATGAAAATAATGGAGTAATTCAAAGGTAAACATTCATTACACAACCATATACTGACAGAATTGTATCACTAACAGGCGTATGTCTCCAGACCAGCTGCTGGATATGCAGTATATCTGATTTCACCCTAAATTTAATTCTATGTTGTCAAATTGGACGTTGAGTTGAAAGACGAGTTTTACCAATAATGGTTTCATGCATGTTGTATACCGGGATAATATATAACGTTTGTTTTTGTCTGGTTACAGGTGACCAAACGGGGAGTGTAATGGGAAAGTTGACATGATATGTCTTAAAATGGCATTAATAATTAATTTAACTATATAATTAATTATATACCAAAATGGTTCAAATATGGTCATTCAAAATTGATTCACAGGGGTAAATTGACAAGATGAGTGTCACAGGATAGGTACCATTGCCACCAACAATTTGAATTAAATAATTATTCATACCCAAAATGGTTGGACCCTGATCGAGTGGAAATCCATATCAGTGGTGACTTGACCCATGGAGTACCATCAGATTGGTGCCATTGACGCAAAAGGGGAACTTAATGACTATATTTTCATAAATTAGCAACAAAGAGCGTTCCTTATCATCTTAGACGATATGTAGTGACATTGGTATACATGTGTCACATGATCAGGGGAATATAATTGTATATGTGACCCGCCATATCAAATCCAGTCATAAGTCGGGATTTTTTTTACCCTGTGCCAATGCATTCTCTTATATATGCGAGTCGACCACATGTCGCCTCGCATATATAAGAGAATGCATTGGCCTAATAATTTTTTACAATTTTAATAATTTTGTTCTTGTATCCTTTAACAATTTTATAATTTCACCCATACAGAGCCACAGACAAACATGAGCAGACGACACTCTTATATATGCTTCAATATATGTGTGGGGCTTTTTATGTCCTAAAAATTGGAAGAAACATTTATTTAAAAAAAATGATAAAAAATTGTTAGGCCAATGCATTCTCTTATTTTTGCGAGGCGACCTATGGTCCACTCGCATATATAAGAGAATGCATTGGCACAGGGTAAAAAAAACACCGACTTAAGACTGGATTTGGTATGGCGGGTATATATGCTTTAGATCTCAGATGACATTAAGGGGGACTAATACATTAGTTTAACATATGTAATCAATGGAGATTGTATATTATCAGCTCAGAAGATATGAGTGGAAAATTTGTACAGAGACGTAATTTAACACAGGGAATGTTGTGGGATATATGCTGTTGACCTCAGATGACCAAATATGCACTAATATTTAGTGTTTATTGTCAAAAGGTGATGTTTAAATCAGGTGACTAATAATTTAAATGACTGGAAGGGGGGGGGGGGGGCTAATAATTTATTCATGCTTTGCCCACGCATTGCCGGGACCACAGCTAGTTTAGTATAAGTTAGGCATTCCCACCTTGGAATAATTATTTTTGTCCATATAAATAAATGACCCTATCTTTTTTCCAATTATATCTGAATATACTATCATGACGATAGTTATTTTTAACCCAACGTGAGTGATAACAAACCCCCAACATTAGTTTATTTGACCCAATAATTAAGTAATTATTCCCCCAATTTTTTGGGTACAAAACGCCAAACGCAGAAGGGTAATTAATATTGGGTAAATTGTTACCCTGCTTTGAGTAAACAGATTGCCCAACATTGTTATAATTGTTAAAATAAAACATGTTTTACAAAACAAAAACGTGAAAAGTTACCAAACATTCGCGTGGTGGTATATGCACCATTTTGTTTTGGTAAAATTTTACCCCAACATGAATTAGAGTGAAATGTTACACATCATCTAGAATCAACCTGGGCTCACTATGCTCAGCGTCTCCGATGAGCCGTTTAATCTTACCCTTTCATTTAGGATCAACCTGGGCTCACTATGCTCAGCGTCTCCGATGAGCCGTTTAATCTTACCCTTTCATTTAGGATCAACCTGGGCTCACTATGCTCAGCGTCTCCGATGAGCCGTTTAATCTTACCCTTTCATTTAGGATCAACCTGGGCTCACTATGCTCAGCGTCTCGATGAACTGTTGAATCTTACCCTTCACTTGGAATCAAACTGGGCTCACTATGCTCAGCATCTCTGATAATCTGTTCAATCTTACCCTTCACTTCGAATCAAACTGGGCTCACTATGCTCAGCATCTCTGATAATCTGTTCAATCTTACCCTTCACTTAGGATCAACGTGGGTGCACTATGGTCTCTGTCTCCGATTATCCTGCATTCGAGGGGATGAAAACCTAAATCTGCAAAAGTGGAGATTTAAATTTTTGTTTTACCCTGTGCCAATGCATTCTCTTATATATGCGAGTCGACCATAGGTCGCCTCGTATATGTAAGAGAATGCATTGGCCTAACAATTTTTTACAATTTTAATAAATTTTTCTTGTATTCTTTAACAATTTTATAATTTCACCCATACAGAGCCCCAGACAAACATGAGCAGACGATACTCTTCTATATGCTTCTATATATGTGTGGTGCTCCCTGCAGGGTAATGGATGTTTTTTTATTTTATGTCCTAAAAATTGTAAGAAACATTTATTTAACAAAAAATGATAAAAAATTGTTAGGCCAATGCATTCTCTTATATATGCGAGGCGACATATATAAGAGAATGCATTGGCACAGGGTAAAATAATCTGTATGGGTATCTTGTTTTAACCCTTTCTATACTAAATCGATTCTCCGACCAAGTTAAAAAAATCTTATCAGAATGGTCAATTATTCATTTGGTGGGATGTATATGTAATATGAGCATACAGCAGATAATATAACTGCTGAATTGGCCAGGCATTGTCGCATGGTTTCACGCAAAAAGACACACAGAGTCGCTTAAAGGTGCAAAGACACAACCAGGATCTCCCAAAATGTCGAACAAGTCACCAAGCGTCTCAGTCTCGTTACATAATGGGCCAACAACCTGGGCCGATGTGATGGTCTAGGGGTAGGAGATGAGTGAAGAGTAGATCATGACGATTCCTTTATTTGATACAGCATATATGTATTAACATGTGACAAGTATTGTAAATATATATATGGAGACCAGCAAGACTTAGTGTGTTATCAATATAGGTACCGCATGATGAAAATCCATACTCAGTCGGAAGCGATACTCTAACTCCGGCCCTTTGTTCTCCGGAATCCCACTCCTTTATATCTCGACTCATGGCTCGCTGACCGCCATGCACAAAGCCCAGGTCAGAGTCATGTTAACATACCAGAGTACGATAGATAAAGAAAGGTCAGAGGAAGGTTACATACCAGATTGTGATGGACAAAGGAGAGGTCAGAGGAAGGCTACTTAATGTTGTGTCATAATACATTCCAATGACCAAATATCTGAGGTTAAAAGTACAGGGAAATGCCGAAGGTAAATTCAGGGATATTACTGGTACATGTAGGTGGGGGTATATTATGTATCAGTCTCATGCAATCGATTTTAAGTAAGCCCCATGTTAATTATTATTACAGTACTTATTTGTTTGTGACTATGGAGTTTAATTACAATGGAATTTGAATTGGTATTCCATCTGCGTTGAGTTTGACTGTCGCAGTCGAACGTGACTGGGATGCTGGGTGACCCTTTGCGCATTTTGGAGATCCTGTGTGTCTTTTTGTACGATACCATGCGTTAATGACCAATTCAGCTTAACTACTCATAAATGCATGTTTACTATAAAAATGGTTAACAATCAACTGTGCATTATACACGAATTATTCCAGTGCTAACCACGTATATGGCTGCACGAAATGTGGGCCTGTAATTCTGTATATAACAGTATACTTGCACGGTAATCTCGAATCAAACTTTTATCGAACTTGTTGCAGATGGCGCATAGGCACGGTTCACTCAATCTCTGCTTTCGAAAAATATATCCTTGCGTGAGCCGCAATTCAATCGATAAAAGATACTTGATAACCCTTTCATGATGGTAGCTGCGTTGGTGCAGCATTAAATATCATGTGCATTCTCCCACAGTGAGCCTCGCTTATATATGAGATTGCACTGGCTTACAAGGTCAAGGTAAATATTGTTAGACCAATGAATTCTCTTATATGTGCGAGGCTCCATAACGGAGACTCGCATATATAATATAATGCATTGGCACAGGGGTTTTGGAAGTGATAACAGTACTGGTAGAAACAATTTATATTTATACATATGTCCAGAGGAGCTCAGAACGATATCTATATCTAGGCGTAAAATGCCGAAAAAATGGAAAATGCAGAAATTACAATTTAACCTCGCAGAATAATAGTGAGGACCAAGTACTTGTCACCAATCTAATCAATTAAGTCTAACCCAAAGCGGTTGATTCAATTTTTTTTTAAACATAAATAAATGTATGTTGAGCGAGATAAACTAGTACTTGGACTCTGAAAATTCACGATGTACACAGGTGGGGTTGGTAGTAACAATTTGCAGGAAGGTATGGTGTGGGTGATCCGAGAGGCAAACAGAAAAGAGAGCCCATATTTGAAAGTTGTAACAGTTTAAAACATAACTGCAAAAAAGACATTTATGTTGCTGGGACCTCATATGGGCCTTAGAGGAAATAACATTAATATGAGGCATATTACATATGGGATGGTGAGGTAAAAACTTCCTTCCCGACACCCTTTGGAAAGAACTTGGCAGGGACATTCTTATAAAAAAATTTTTTAGTGAAATCTGAAATCATATTTTCATCAATGTAATATGTACAAATAAGATGGAGACATTTAACAATCCTGCAAATAAAAAAGTTCAGAAAATGTACAATTAAATAAATTAGAGTTTTCCAGGACGAACTTATGAAACAACATTGAGACTACAAACGTCAACAGTCTTCTAAAAATAAAAAGCCTTTAAAATGAAAAACTATATAAAATGAACTTGGATCTTTCTTGATAAAACTTAACATGGTATTATAAAACTTAACATGGTATTATAAAACTTAACATGGTATTATAAAACTTAACATGGTATTATAAAACTTAACATGGTATTATAAAACTTAACATGGTATTATAAAACTTAACATGGTATTATAAAATTTAGCATGGTATTATAAAACTTAACATGGTATTATAAAAATGGTATTATAAAACTTAACATGGTATTATAAAACTTAACATGGTATTATAAAACTTAACATGGTATTATAAAACTTAACATGGTATTATAAAACAGCCACTAGTAAATGAAAGAGACGGGAAATGTCAACTGTTTTCAAAAGCTTCGAGAAAGTAAAACTGAAATAAATAAACTTGTCCCAATGTTACTAAGATCTTCAGTTTAAACCCAGATCATTGCCTGGGTGGAAAACAAGCGAGCAACTGTCTCAAACAGTAATGTGACTATTAATCTGCCTCAAACATTAATATGACTATCAATCTGTATCAATGGCTAGAAAATAACTGTCAGCTGTTCACCAGGCTAATCAGTGAACTAGTTGCATGTCTATCAACGCAGATCATCTGTTACTCTCACAAAATTTAAAGTATCTGGTAAAATGACAGAAGGAATGTCTACTTGATTTGAGTTCTGGAACATACAAGGCGCAACAAACCAATACAGTCCAGTACCAACATACAGCAATGGCCTAAGCTGATCAAAGTTGATCATTGAACCAATTTTGTCCATTAAAACAGCTGC
This sequence comes from Siphonodentalium dalli, assembly GCA_032622095.1. Classification (NCBI taxonomy): domain Eukaryota; kingdom Metazoa; phylum Mollusca; class Scaphopoda; order Gadilida; family Siphonodentaliidae; genus Siphonodentalium; species Siphonodentalium dalli. The sequence continues at coordinate 298,597,061 of CP136064.1, forward strand.
TGAGACAGGTTAAACTGTAATTTGAACTAAAAGGTATAATTCGCCAGTTATATGAGTGATATTAGTAGGGATCAATGCGTTTTAAAAACAATTGGGACTAAACAAATATTTTGATTGCAGATTTGGTGGTAGTGGGTCCACGAAAATTCCACGGCACACCTTCCTGCCACCTTGTTTACTACCCCCGCCCGACGCACATTCAAAGATCAGTAACCCCATATTTATAACTGACGTTTACTGTTTAGAGGAATAAAATTCCCCAGGAATCACCGTATCACCAAGAGGTACTTTTAAGAAAGCTATAATAATCCTAAAATATAAAGCAAACAGAGAATTATTCAATCGGTAATATATATAAGCATATGCTATATATACTATAATTTTTTAGAAAAAAAAGTACATGAACAGAAACAAATGAGTTAAAGTCTGTCAATTTCGAGCAAAAGTCGTACACAATCTTACCTTCTCCAACATCTTCCAATTCGATCTGCAATCGAACGTATGCTGCGACAGGTATCTCATCCACTATGCGGTGACCACGGATATCTATCAAGTATATGCTGTACCGCATGGCGTCAGTATGGTCGTGGTCGACATGGCTGAAATAAAATGTTATTATCACAGACCCTCTGAGTTCACGCAATTAGCTTCCTTAACCCTTTGAGTGCCAGGTCGATTTTTGTATCAACCCATATACCCTGTGCCAATGCATTATCTTATATATGCGAGTCGACCATAGGTCGCCTCGCATATATAAGAGAATGCATTGGCCTAACATTTTTTTTTTTTTACAATTTTAATAATTTATTCTTATATTCTTTAACAGACTTATTTTGTAGGTTTAGGGCCGATGAGATCGGCCCCTGGCACTCAAAGGGTTAAGAATTAGAACATATCGCGATATGGTTACACGAATGTTTCCGACGTTCATCAGGTAATAACTGAAGTCGATCACTTCGGTAACTGGTGCCCACTTCGCTAAAAAAAGAAGCGATGAACCACCTACGTCACTTCATGCAGCGTGTTGTTATTGGGAGACTGTTGGAATTTAAACAATATATGTTACTTACCATTGTTGTAGGTTTTAAAAGTTGTTCAAGTAATTGATGTTCTATTAAAATATATTGGTATACGATCATAAGAAATGACTTGCAGATGATTGGGGTAATTGGTTTTGGCTGGCAGAGTAATTAAACAAGGTATATATGAATCCCTCGAAGAGTAATTACACAAAGTGTGTGAATCCCGTTTGTGTAATTACTCTGCAAGTCAGTTCTTATAATAAATCTCCATCAAATTAGGAGAACATAACAATCTTTGGTTGGTTTCTAAGATGTCGGATACGGCCCTTTGGCACGAAAGCCTTTTAATTTTAAAATATCCTTGCACCAAACCCTCCAACAAAGGTTTCTATGTATCAAATTAAAGGTAATTAAATGACAAATTTTGGCTTCAGAAAGTGTGCCAAAAATAGATTGTTTAGGGAAGACAACTGTTACCGACTTACCACTGAAATGTCCTCGAGTAGAAGTATCCGGCATAAAAAATTTACATTACATTTTATACATGTATTTTTATTTTATATTAGGGATAAGAGTCTTCCCTGGAAAACAAAACATAACATAATACAATCTACAGGTTCGATTACATAAGTTCCTCAAATAACTTACTCAAGACTTGTATAAATGGCATACCAGGGACGTGGCTAGAGGGTGTTTGGGGAAGTGTTGCCTGAGTTGGAATTTAAATTTAAACCCACAAAGTCCGGCAAATTCTATTTGCACCACCTTGTGCAAGTAAAGGTCGAAAAGAAAATTCTATTTGCACCACCTTGTGCAAGTAATGTTCGACAACGTGGTGTTCATACGTTAAGTATGGCACGGGTTAGCAAATTGCAACTGATGAAGATCTTATTGGCTTCGTCTCTTTTCTTTCTCTGGTGATATCATTTATCTATATCTATATTTGTGAATGTCTGTCTGTCTGTGTTCGAAAGAAATTCACGGGGACCAGCTAGTAAATTATATTAACATGTGGGCTTTATTAATTGAGAAATTTGGCACATACGTTCGAATTTATTTTCCAAATTATGACTTTTTCTGTCTTCCCGGGATGCTAGGTGTAATTTTCGCGAACCAAACATTATGTGCCACCTGGTCAGACACCCACTTACAACTTATTGGTTACCTATAAAACAAATATTTCCGAAAATTCTATTGGCACCACCTTGTGTTGAAAATTTCAATTGTTATCTCAATATCCATATATATGGATGATTAGTTTTCTGTATATACGCAGCTACATTTGTTGAAAAAAATCTAATTGTTAAAAACGAATACTATTTATGGGGACTGTGGTAGAATATGTAACTTGATTAATCGAGATATTTGTTTCGCGGTTCCAGTCTGCTAGTAATTAGAAAATGTCTCTCAATCACATCTTTATACATGCACCCTGCTATACATTAATAGACCACACTTTTCCTATTTTGGTTGAGCTTGAAATAGCTTGGGAACTTTTAGGACCCTTCTATGTTTTTGTATTAAACCTCTTTAATTGTCAATGTGTACAATGATAGCACCTAGGCTGTATAGGGTAACTTCTGACCAATGATTGCTTTAACAAAAATTGTGCATACAATCCTCCATCAATCAAACGTATTAGCGGACCGGGAAGTGTGGGCTTATCCCAGTAGTGCCCAATGCCATATGGAAAGAAACAAGTGGTTTACAAAATAAGTATAGCCTTCATTGTCCCATCCAATACATGTAGTAATTGTGTTATTTATGTTACCAATTTTATCACACAATCAACCTCATATTTGTTTTTGTAAGACACACGTATAATATCGGCTCGCAAAGTGACGTAAGCGCATTAACCCTTTACCCAACAAACCGGCCAAAACCGGCCAAATAAAGCTTCAACAGCCTAAAATATCTTCGGTCTGTCTCAATAGAACCATACAAATATGGATATCATTGGAACCGTCTCATTGACCACATTGTGATAGTTACAGTTATGCCCTGTGCCAATGCATTCTCTTATATATGCGAGTCGACCATAGGTCGCCTCGCATATATAAGAGAATGCATTGGCCTAAAAAAAATATTTTTTTACCATTTTTTCTTACATTCTTTAACAATTTTATAATTTGTAATGTGTTAAGCCTATGGTCGACTCGCATATATAAGAGAATGCATTGGCACAGGGCCCTTCTGTTGGGTAAAGGGTTAATGTTGACGTCAATGTCGGAACTTTAATATTATGTTGATACGAATATATAGAGGATATTCCACTTGTGTTACGTTATTTAGAGTTGACTGAGATAAACACTAGTGGGGTAATGTCGCGAGAGCTATACTCGTTCTTGGCCTCGATAAATGGTATATATTCGTAGGGCGCGCATCTATAATCTCAAATCGACTCCATTCCACCCGCATGATCCCGCATGTGCAATTTGACTTATATATCAAGATGTTCCACCCACTTTGGTGTTCTAGAAACCACCCGAAAAAGATCCGTTAATTAGTTGAATATAACGTGATTGCAAATTCTGAGGTGAAGGTCGAGTATAGCCCTTGCGACATTGCCCCTCTACCGAGATAAACACGGGTGATAGGGGTGGTTGAACAATAATGTCAAGGTGAAAAGACCCATTTAAAATGGAATTATATTTGTTCTTGGAGATATCTTTACTTCCTCTTTGGCTGTGATCAGGAAATCATTATTAATTTTGTTTAACCCCAGCCGTTTCCAGATCGTTTTTCCTTACTATATACATGTGATTATGTGATAAAATGGATCTCAAATTCGTCGAAATTCTATACGAAATATATTAACCTCGTCCACCGTAATTCGATCGAGCCTCGCTAAAGCTCGGATCGAATAGAATTTAGTGCTTTCGGTTTATTAATTTCGTATATAATTGCGGGTCGTTTGTTGAACTTATTATCTGAATATTTTCCTCCAATAAATATGACCCATTCTGCACTTTTATTGTCTGTCGTCGGATTATTCTTCTGTACATCCCTCCAAAGAATAATAGACCATTCAAATGTAGAGTATGTACTATGTGTTAGGGTACGTGCATACACTGGCAAGTTTGCACGGTATGGCTTGCAGGTATTTTGTCGTAGAAAACGATATGGTGCCATAATATGAATGGAAAAAAACATATAAAGTGCATCTGTGCCATAGCTAACTACATGGGAAGTAAAATCTCCGTAGTTCTACTGGTAACGATGATACTGTAATTTGCCTTTAAAAATCATGCAATTATCTTGCAAAAATCAATCATACAGGTATTAATCATACAGGTATTAATCATACAGGTATTAATCATACAGGTATTAATCATACAGGTATTTGAATGCAAATTCCAGTAGCACCGTTACAAGTGGAACAAGATAAATGTTACTTCTCATGTCTTTCGCTTTAGTACAGATGCATGTTATGTGCACGTTTCCGTTCATATTCTGGCACCATGTGGTTTTCTATGACGAAATGTCCACAAAAACATACCATGAAAACTTGATTAATCAAGTTAGCTATCTTGATCAACTTACTATCTTGATTAATCAAGTTAACTATATTGATTACTCAACTTATTATCTTGATTATTTAAGATAGTTAAGTTGATTAATCGTGATAATAAGTTGATTAATACAGATAAATAACTTGATTAATCAAGATAGCTGGCTTAATGAATCAATATAGCTAAGTTGATATTCAAGATAACAAGCTGATTGATCAAGGTAGTAACTATATAAATGTTGTCGGTTCTAGACTGTGGTAGTTGGTGATAGTTGGTGATAAGTACATGTTGTTCATATTTTTAGTGGGATAATATAGAATTGGTAGGGACCTAGGTCTGAATTAGAGTGGGCGGTTTACGGAAAAATAATAATTTATAGGCTTTATAGAGAGTACTTACGGGAAGTATGTTACAAAGAGTGGAGTGACGCTGTCGACGAACTGCTCGAACACACATTTTAATGTGTACAGTCTCTCATCCGCCGTTATTATGTCAGCAGCTGGTGCGTTTTCTTGCACAGAGACTCGTAATACATAGATGTGAATCACTGTAGTCTCGTTCTGAAATTAAGGTAGATCCAAGCCTTGAAATAGTGAGCCTGTCATTTGCAGAATGAGGTTCACAGAGGGTGAATTTAGTGATGCTATCCCGCACAGCGGGCTAGCATCACCAAATTCACCCTCTGTGAACCTCATTCTGCTAAGGCCTAAGCAGAATGAGGTCTCAAGAGGGTGAATTTGGTTATGCTAGCCCGCTGTGCGGGATAGCATCACTAAATTCACCATCTGTGGACCTCATTCTGCAAATGACAGGCACCCTATTTCAAGGATTGGGTAGATAATGCCATAATCTCTACTCTGGTTACGTATTCCACCAGTTCAAAACCTGGACACGTTTTGGAGTTATGACTGGGAACTTAATAATATTGAAAAATAACGCATGCATGTATGGACACTGTCTGTAAATACTCCAATTTCCTGTATTTGAGCGATTTGTTTATACACCCTAAATCTAGTTGGATGAACGTTGTATACAACTCGTTGGGTGCTAATTTGTTGTGTACTTATTATCCAACAGTTTAGTACGATGTACATAACTGATTGCGTAAACTGTCTTCTGTGGCATTACTTTCATACCACATTGGACAAAACCGCCACGTGACCGGGTCATCCAATAGCAGCGCGTTTCCGGTGCGGGCGAGCATGCGAGTTTTTGGCTCCAAATATTTCAAAACAAGATGGACGACTGCGTGAAAAAACTCCTGAGCGACTGGAAAATGGGGCAAGACGTCGTGGATAGCTTTGCCGGTATAGTATACCTTAGTTATAATTATTCTTTGTACGATACACTGATTATGTAGGCTTTATGTATTGAGTGTATATTTATATTTGCCAAATTTTGAAGTTTACAAATTTACACAACGTGACTGCTGACGGCACTAATTTGACTAAAGTAGTACACTCATACACTCAACGCATAAAGCCTACATAATCAGTGTATCGTACAAAGAATATAATTATAACAAAGGTATACTATACTGGCAAAGCTATCCACGACGTCTTGTCCCATTTTACTTTCCAATCAACGTTGGGTAAACTTTCCAATCAACAAATGTCATCCAACTCTACCTAACACCCAAGTAGTAATGGGGGCCACTATGGCCCAGTACCCCCCAGACATGATCACTATGGCCCAGTACCCCCCAGACATGGTCACTATGGCCCAGTACCCCCCCAGACATGGTCACTATGGCCCAGTACCCCCCCAGACATGGTCACTATGGCCCAGTACCCCCCCCAGACATGGGCACTATGGCCCACTGGGCCATAGTGCCCATGTCTGTGGGGATACTGGGCCATAGTGCCCATGTCTGGGGGGTACTGGGCCATAGTGACCATGTCTAGGGGGGGGTACTGGGCCACAGTGACCATGTCTGGGGGGGGGGGGGTACTGGGCCATAGTGACCATGTCTGGGGGGTACTGGGCCATAGTTACCCCCTGAGGATAGATGTTCCTGTCATTGATGTGACATTTCTGATCGAAAAAATGAAAATGGACTTAGAATTATTTTTTTCAAAAGGAAAATCTCACTTTGGAAAATATCAATTAGCTATCAAGAGTTTCTTTTCGATCAGTTGGTGGCCCTGAAAAGGGCCGTTTTATTTTTGTTATAGTTTAGAATCCGCCACATTGAACTTCTTTGTTCGACAAAACTTCAATTGATTGTCTCCTCTCCTCATCCATATTTCGCATTCACAATAATGCTCGTGGCAAGCGTGGGGGATCCACACTAGAGGTATTGATGACTTGAATCTTGGTGTTGATTTGTAGCCGCCTTTGGTAGCATCAAACATGACGATAGGTCGCTGTATAACAGTCGCCGCTAATTCAACCATCAATCTTGATTCGGCCAAAAGTGGTGAGTGCCGTAAGTCTTGTGCCGACGCACCAAGTTCGTCCCTCTCTGTGTAGTACAGGTCAACTACCGCATCTCTCAGAACCATCCATCCATCGGTCGTCCCATAAACCCCAATGCTGAGTGCCCTCCAAAATAGAGATATTTCTTCGCCCGTACACTGCTTTACACTATACCCCACGGACCATCATCTCGTCAAGATCGGTTATGTTTACAGCAGTCATCTTTGAATGCAGAATAAATTGTTCGCTGCCGTGCTTGAACATATATCATGATTGCGCGGGCGGTAGAGAAAGCACATAATGCTTTGACGTTAAAAATGACAAATGTTTCCTGACGTTGTGTTTCTTTTCAGTGCATTATCTGTTAGTTTCACCATTTCGACATGTTATAGATTAAATTCATGATAGTATATGCAATTAATTAAGATGTTTTAACATATGAATTCATCTTCGTTCATAAACGATGACCAAGTAAAGTTATCAAATGCAATGATCAAGAAAAATGTTCAGTATGTTTCTTGTGTTCAGTTTTTTTATGTATAAAATATGTACAATTCCAAAACACAAAACTAGAAAAACATTCCATATTTTCCTAACGAGGTAACAAATATATCAAATCATGTGTACCAAATAATAGATTATGATCTAACGAAATTAAAAACATTTGTTTGATCGCTATACAATAATGATCAAGAAAAATATGCATGTTGATCCGTCTCTGAAAAAACACAACTTGAGGAAATACTTGTCAATTTTTAAGTTCAATGCGTTGTGTTTTCATTGACGCCCGTGTAACAATCTTGTGTTCAGTTTTATGCATAAAATATGTACAATTCCAAAACAAAAAACTAGAAAAACATTCCATATTTTCCTAACGAGGTAATAAATATATCAATCATGTGTACCAAATAATAGATAATGATCTAACGAAATTAAAAACATTTGTTTGATCGCTATGCAATAATGATCAAGAAAAATATGCATGTTGATCCGTCTCTGAAAAAACACAACGTCAGGAAATATTTGTCAATTTTAACGCCAATGCGACATGTGATTTCATTGTCGCCCGTGTCAAATGTATACAAATATTTTCGAATTTGATCAACCTTACATTGCATTGCTATCAAGAGATGGATCCGTTAACAGAATTTCTTCAGAGTGAGATATACAGTGATCCTGTTGCACAGAATACATATGCTGCGCCACAGTCAACAGTCCAAGCTAATACGACAATGGCTATAGGTGGTGATACACTCATTTTAAAAGCGATTTTAGATGAACTGAGATGTCTTCGCAGGGATATTGACGTGAAAACGCAAGTAACGCATCATGAAGTGAAAGTGAGTCTTCGTTTCGTTGCAGAACAGATAGATATCCCAATCAGGGTTCATGATGTTCAGAGATCGAAAGAGCAGAAACAGATCAAAAAAGAAAAAATCATCGGCGACGAAAGAAAAACAACCTAAGAGTATCATGAAGGCTTCTACTGAGACAAAAGTCAGATTTCATCTTCCTTGTAAAGAATCTAGAGATACAGAGAAATGTGATGAATTCGCAAAAGCTCTCGGTTCTCATGGGAAAGATATGTCAAGATATAAGAAAAACACAAAACGGTGTTAAAGTCAGATGATAAATTTAAAACGGCCCTTTTCAGGGCCACCAAAATAGTTACAATAAGAAAACTCATGCTAATGCTTTGTTTAAAATCTATACTTCTACAGCTCTCAAAAATATTTTTTCTTCACAAAATTACATGCATGTTTTTTATCAACATGTTAGTTATCTGGTAAATGTTATATTTGCTAGACAAAACTTCTTTTGTTACCAGTCACTTTCTTATAATTGTTTTGGATGCAAATCACATCTACATTTTAGAATTGTTTAATCAACAACAAATATTTGAAAAATGACAAATGTTTCCCGACGTTGTGTTTCTTTTCAGTGCATTATCTGTTAGTTTTACCATTTCGATATGTTATAGATTAAATTCATGATAGTATATGCAATTAATTAAGATGTTTTAACATATGAATTCATATTCGTTCATAAACGATGACCAAGTAAAGTTATCAAATGCAATGATTAAGAAAAATGTTCAGTATGTTTCTTGTGTTCAGTTTTATGTATAAAATATGTACATTTCCAAAACACAAAACTAGAAAAACATTCCATATTTTCCTAACGAGGTAACAAATATATCAAATCATGTGTACCAAATAATAGATAATGATCTAACGAAATTAAAAAAATATTTGTTTGATCGCTATACAATAATGATCAACCAGAACCTCTGACCTAATTGATTTGGATCCCCTATGCTAACTGGGTACGTGGGCGTAATAGTAAGCCTGTTTTTTTGGATGTTAGACTTGTGTCTGTGGTCCAGACATATAAAATACGTTGCGTATTGAGAAGGAGTTATCATTAAACTTTTTTTTGAACTTTTTACCGGATTTTCCCGATGCCTCCTGTGCGGTCGTGAAACCAATTTATTGTCCTATCGTCATTCTCGGTGTCTATCAGCTTGACTATCTCTTTCTGCCATGGCATAAGTTTCATTGCTTGTTGCTTGTTGTAGAGGTATTTCTTGTTATTTTCTTCAATGATCTTTGATGCTATATGCCGGCATTTTTCTTCATGTAGTACAAAGCGGTATCTATGCTCGTCAATCATCTGTTCTGTTGACTTGTCACCAAAGTTTCAAAATTACATTGGACCTTACTTGGCTTCTGATTACTACAAACCAGACATGATGAGCGTGGAAAATCGAGAGAAATTCTTATGAATCCTGGAAAAGAGAAAACGGCCCTTTTCAGGGCCACACACATTTCCCAAAAGGTTACTCTTTCATAGCTGAAAAAAACAAAACACGATTGTTCAATTCATAATTTATTCACACAACATAATTTTCAATTGTTTGTGTCGATTCGTTTATCTGTTTTTGGAATGTAGAATGGTCTCAGCTTCTTTTTCTTGGAAGTTTTCTTGGAATTTTCAATTTCTGGATGTTTATCTTCAGATTTGTTCTGTGAATCATTCGTAGGATCAACAGGTCGGTCTTGTTTGGAAACATCTGATGTTGTAGACATCTCTTCAGTTTTGATATCTGCATTTGTTCTTGTATTGTTACTGCTTGTAGACTTTTGTATAGTTTTCACATTTTTTTTGTCGCCGAAATCTGCTTTACAATGGAAGGACCAATGGGAGTCTTGTCCGCATTTGTAACAGTAACCATATGGCGGTTTCCAATTTTTATCAGCTTTGTTTTTCTCTTGTTTCTCTTGCCATTGCATTTTGTTACAAAGTTTAAACAAATCGGTAGAGATCCGTCTCAATTCGACAAGATTATCTTGAATTTTTCTAGTCTGTGGTTGTGTAGATTTTTTTGAATCTTCTTTATGTAGCTCAATATCGCTCTCTTCAAAAAATGCTATAAAAGCAGGTGTAATTCTACACTTTACACTTCAACTCCGAAGAAGCCAGTCGCAATATTTTTTGCTGACAAAACTCAAGACAAAAATGTTTAAGAGAATTAAAAGACCTGTTTCAGACGACGCCACCAGCGAAGAAGATATTGTTAGAAAAAGACCAAGGCCTGCAGTTATTGAAGAGAGCGATATGGAAACTGATGGGGCAGAAAGTGAAGAACGTTCTAGTGATGGGCAGATTGGACGCGGTCGAAGACAGAATAGAGAAATTGGTGGGAAGAGAAAGAGAAGTCTGGCTAGAGAGCGTGTTGTGTTCAATCCAACAAAATATTTCAAATTGGAGCTGAACTCGGAGAAATTTTCCAGAAAATTTAAATCAGCAGCACCGACAATTTGGTGTGAAATTCGAGAAATTTACAGATCCAATCGAGAACATTCCGGAGATATTTGAGAAGTTGACAGAAGAATTGAAACAAAAATGTTCAACAAATGAGAAGACAAGAATCAGAGTTACGATAAATCATCCAGGACTTGATATGAGCATTTTCATTCCATTCACAAAAGCCAGTGAATTGAATGGTGGGACACTCATGGATAATATTCAAAATGTGGTTCAATCAAATGCAGACTTTACAATTCATGACGGTGCACTCAATTTCGAAATCTTCGTTACAGATATTCCGGAAGGTGGTACACGACACTCACTACATTATGGACCATTTGCAGACAAGAACAAGCTGACAAAAGTAAAAAGAAGTATTGTCCGGATTGAAAATGCTGATGATGTTATGTGTATGGCAAGATCTATTGTCGTCGGAATGTGTAAGGCAGATAGTGATGGATCTGCGTGCTGGTCAAAGAAATGGAAAAGAATAAGACAATCAATATACACAGCACAAACAGATGCAGCAAAAAATCTACTCAACCGTGCTGTCATTCCACACGATACAGTTTGCAGTATCAATGAGTTCCACAAGATTCAAGAAATATTGTATCCAGAATATGTTGTGAAAATTCACAATGAATTTGCTGGCGCTGGATTTCTATTTGAACCTGCAGAAATGTGTTCGGAGAGCAAATGTGTACACATCTACTACAACAACAATCACTTCGACACCATAACATCAATCAAAAGGATTTCTAGGCACCGTCTACTACTGCGAATTCTGTGACATTGGATTCAAAAGTCGTGGCGATCATCGATGCAGATTTGTTTGTGCATGCTGGTCATTGACACAGTGTAATTTCACAAATTGGGTGAAGTGTAGAACGTGTCGACGATCATTCAGAAGTAAATCTTGTTTCGACAACCATTTGAAGACGGAAGGAAAACAGAAAAGAAAAATATGTGATTTGGTTCAACTATGCAACAATTGTGATGAAGAAATTCTCACCAATAAATCAAGCAGACATATATGTGCGGGGTTGAAGAAATGCAAACATTGCAAAGAAATCGTTGAAGCAGATCACAGGTGCTACATTCCAAAATATGAATCACCGGAAAAGAAACCTGCAAAGATTCCATATGTATTCTTTGACTTTGAATGCAGACAAGACACAGGTGTTCATATTCCAAACTTCTGTGTTGCACATACCGCTTGTGGAAACCAATCGAAGAAAAATGTGAAACATGCGGACCGGATTCCAGAGAATTTGTATTCAAGGGTGACAACGTTTTAACAGACTTCACAAACTGGTTATTCCACCAAGATCACAAAGGATGTGTTGCAATAGCACATAATGCTCAGGGATACGATGCACAGTTTCTACTTCAAGCACTCATACAAAGTGGAATTCATAAACCAGAACTGATCATGAATGGAAACAAAATTCTCAGTTTAAAATGCAACAGCGTGAAAGTTATTGATTCTCTGAGTTTTCTGATGATGCCGCTTTCAAAGTTTCCACAAACTTTTCAGCAGAATGAGATGGCGAAAGGACACTTTCCACATTGGGCGAATTCACCAAAGTTTCAAAATTACATTGGACCTTACTTGGCTTCTGATTACTACAAATCAGACATGATGAGCGTGGAAAATCGAGAGAAATTCTTTGAATGGTACAATGAGAAAATAGAAAATTACGTGATATTCAACTTCCAAGAAGAGATGGAGAAGTACTGCAAATCAGACGTGGATATTCTTCGCCGTGGATGTGGAAATTTCAGGAAATACATATTGGAAACAGAACAGATTGACCCGTTCATTGAGTCAATAACATTGGCGCAAGTTTGCAATTTGGCATGGAGGAAGAATTCAATGCCAGAGAAAACAATTGGAATCATTCCAGATGGTGGATACCCATGTGCTAAAAACTATTCCATGAAAGCGATACGTTGGCTTCAACATCTATCATTGTCACGTATGATAACAATTAAGCATGCTTTGAATGGAGGAGAAATCAAGATTGGTGGACACTACGTCGATGGATATGAGGAAGCCACAAGAACAGTTTTTGAGATGAATGGATGTCTGTTTCATGGATGTCCAAAATGTTACAACAACAGACAATACAAGAATCCCTATACGATGCTCACCATGGAAGAATTATATACAAGAACTCAACAGAAGAAAGATGAACTGGAAAGTCTTGGTTACAGAGTTGAATCAATTTGGGGGCATCAGATCGACGAAAGAATGAAATCGGATGTGAAATTCAAACAACAAATGGAATCTTTCTACAAACATCGAGACCTCATTTTGCCAAGAGAAGCATTGTTTGGTGGACGTACAAATGCCATCAAATTGTACGAGGAAATTGATCAAGATTCCACAAAAGAAATCAAGTTCATCGGTGTCTGTTCGTTGTATCCATATTGCAACACATATAAATTCTACCCTGTTGGACATCCAGAAATTTTGAGCCAAGAGCAGATCGATCAAGAACACATTAGAGACTATGCGGGACTTGTTAAATGTACAATTTTACCACCATCGAAATTGTATATTCCAGTTCTACCGATTCATTGTAACAAGAAAATGGTTTTTACTTTGTGCAACACTTGTGCCATCAATGAGGACGAGACATGTAACCATTCAGAAGAAGATCGAGCTATAACCGGAGTGTGGACCACGCCAGAATTATTCAAAGCAATGGATGTTGGCGACAAAATACTTGATGTGTACCAAATTTGGCATTGGACAGATTGGACAGATGAAATATACAAATCCTATATCGACAAACATCTAAAGATCAAACAGGAATGTAGTGGTTATCCATTTGGTGTTGAGACAGAAGAACAGAAGCAAAAGTTTGTACAGGATTATTATGCAGCTGAGGGTATAAAATTGGAGAACATCGAGAAGAATCCAGGAAAACACCAAATATCTAAAATTATGATTAATTGTATATGGGGTAAGAATGCACAAAGAAATCTTATGTCAAAAACAGAGTATGTGGATAAGCCATCACGTTATTTTGAATTGCTTACTAGTAACAATATAATTGTTCAAAATGTTACACTTCTTGATGGTGACAAATTCATTCTGGTAAATTATGTTGATATTTTAGATAATATTGAACATCATCATTCAGCAAATGTTGTTGTTGCTTCTTTTGTTACAGCGTATGCAAGATTACAATTGTATAAAGTTTTTAAAAAACTTGGAGATAGAGTGCTGTATTTTGATACAGACAGCTGTGTGTATGTCAGTGATCCATCAAAGAAGAACATCAAAACTATCGAAGGAAGATTGGGGAAATGGAGCGACGAACATCCAGATGCAAAGATTGTCAAATTTGTTGGACTTGGGCCAAAGAACTACGGATATGAATACATCAAAGATGGGAGAAGATACACCAAATGTAAGGTAAAAGGTATCACTCTTGATTACAGCACAAGTCAAAAAGTTAATTTTGAAACAATGGTACAATGTGTTAATGATCGTGAAAATTTCAAAACTGTTGTTGAGTATCCTTCCAGAATTAAAAGACAAAAGAACCATCAACTGATTAGTGAGTGTCAAACCAAAACTTTCAGATCGGTGTACACAAAACGAAAACTCGTCAATGGTATTCACACATATCCATACGGATAGAGATGTTGAGTCATTTCATGTCAAGATGTTGACAGGAGTAGTACCTCCAGAAATTGCTGAGAAGATTTATGGATATTTGGTGGCACAGTCAACACTTATTCCAGAGATAAAGAAGGAATTACAAGAAGTCTGGTTTGAAAGAGAAAAGGAAGCAATACTACGATGCTGTGATGTCGACGAATGTTTACAGAGATTGGACTATCTTGAGACAAGTATATTTTCTCATTTCTCTCAAAAATATATTGAATCATTTATTAAATTCAAAACAATATTCATTATACAAAGTATGAAGATAATTATCCTCTTGCTAGGGGAACCTTTAAATCAGTTCCTAGGATCTATGGGTATTTGTTAACAAAAAAAATGTCAACATATGCAAAAATTAAAAACATTATAGGAAATGATTTTTTTGTTTACAGAACAGAAGAATAGAAGACTATAATACTTGGATTATTGAAATGTTTGGAAATATTTACAGCTATGGAGATTTCTGTTTAAAAACTAAATTCACACGTCGTTAAGTTCACTCTCTGATTAGACATCAAAGTGACAACATGGAAGAATCTTTACTTTTCCAACATCCGTGTAATTTCTTTATCAGCGGAGCTAGTGGATCAGGTAAAACAGAATTTGTTAAAAAAGTTATTGAATTTAAACACGATTTATTCCAAACACCACCAAAGAAAATAGTTTGGTGTTACAAAGAATGGCAAGACACATACAATCGTATAAAAGAAATTGATAACGTTGAGTTTATCGATGGTATTCCAGACGATGATGAGGAAATTGTATCAGATAAATCATTTCCTCATCTTGTTGTTTTCGATGACATGATGGGGGAACAAGATGAAGACAAAATAATGCTTTGGTTTACTAGAAAAGGTCACCATCGAAATGCTTCAATAATTTACATTACTCAAAACATGTTCCAAAAATCAAAAAGTAGCAGAACTATAAGTTTGAATGCACACTACATGGTTTTATTTCAAAGCGTTCGAGATAAAAATCAAATAAAAGTTTTGGCTCATCAAATGCAAACCAATCATTTGAAACAAGCATACGAAGATGCAACTTCAATAAATCATGGATATATTTTAGTAGATTTTCATCCTAGAACAGAAAATTATTTGCGAATTAGAACTGATATTTTCCATAAATGGTTGACAGCTAATGACCGAGGTCCTGTCATTTATTCAAAAGTATAAATTCAGTTGTTGTTACTTTTCTCATTTTAGAACCATGTCGTCCGCCGAGATGTTTAGTCATGATGAACTGTCACAAATTATAAATTTCTTCACTTTTGCAGCTGAATTATTTCTTGAAAATGATTGGAAATTACCATCACAGAAATAAAAATGTTCTTAAAAAAATCTCTGATCGATCAACTGATATGGAAACAAAACGCAAATTAATTTTACAACAAGGTGGTAGTGGGTTCCTTGGAGGAGTTTTAATTAGAAGTCTTTTGAAAAATTCATTTGAACAAACTGGTAGACAATCTAAAAGTAAATCAAAGGTTTCTCCAAAACATTCAAAGATTACACTGATGCAAACACAACAAAGGGGTAGTCAAAAAGAATCTAAACGTAAAACAAAGCTTTCTCTAAATCATTCAAAGTTTACACCGATGCAAACTCAACAAAATCAACATTCTAAATTTACACCTATACCTTCTCAGCAGAACCCTCAACATCAACCGTTACAAAAAAAACCAGTTATTGATCTTGAATTTTCAAAATTTATGCCGTTGACTGATGCATCGAAATCTGCATTCGAAGCTTTAGAATGGTTCAATCAGAAAAGATAAAAGATGAAACATATAATTTTTCTGTTCATTTTGAGACAACTACTTAGACTGTGAAGATGCCTTCAAAAACTAAGAGCAGGAAAGCACCGCTGATAAAAAAATATGGTGAGTTGATTGTTGCAATGAGTAAAGTTCCATCTGCATATAAAAAGAAAATGATCAACGATGCTCCGAAACAAGTGATGGATTGCATTTCAGAATGTTGTCAAAATCTTTTAAAAGGTAATGTAAAACTGAATGAAGCTCAGAACCGCAAGTTACATTCGAAGCGTAAACATATAAGATATCTTGCAGACAAGAACAAACCTTTGCAACAAAAGAAGAACATTTTGAATCAAAAAGGTGGCTTTTTACCATTATTATTTCTTGCTCCATTGATTAGCAAAACATTAGGTGCAGTTGTTAACAATATTTTGAAAAACTAAATCTCAAATAAATATGAAGAAAATGGTTATTGTACCATTCAGAATGTTGGAAGATTTCAAACAATGGAAAATGTCAGAAATGAATAAACCTCAATTACCTCCTGATCCTGCAATTTCAAATGTTTCAGATTCTTACAAAGAATTGAAATCAGTTTATGATAAAAATATTTCTGAATCAGAAAAGTCAGTTATTTGGAGAAAATTTGTACAAATTGAAAACTTCACAAAAATCTTTAAATTCAAAATTCAGTTTACCTGAACAAAAGTTATCTGAAAACTTTGGGAAAATGAGTGAACATATATTGGAAAGTGTGCCATCTAAACTTCGTGGTAAAGCACAACAAATTTTAACATTGTTGTCAACTAATCCTAAACTTAGATGGGATGATCGTGGACAATTAATTTATGGAACAGAAACAGTTACTGGATCAAATATAATTGATTTGATAAACGATGTTGTTCGTCACCGAAAAGGTTTTGACCCAGTTGGTTATGAAACATTCCTACGTGGATTGGGGGAACTTAATGTACCACAAGATTATGTAGGTAACAGGAATCGATGGTTGTGGATACAAAAACATTTAAAAGAAGGTCACACTGGTGAGGAGTTTCATACACCTCATGCAACTCCTAGCAGTGGCAAGTCAAGAAAACGTTCAGTTGATATTTTCACACCTCAAAGTTTTCCTAAAACCAGAAAATCTATTTTGAAAGGATGGACCTCACTTACATAAAATTTGACAAACTTCTAACTGAAATTTACTACAAAAGAAGTTGGTGGTTTCAGTGGAGCAAATCAACTTTTAAAAAATGCGAAAGAAACAAATAACAAAATTAAACTTTCAGATGTTAAAAAATCGTTACAATGGCAAAAACATACACTTTGCACAAACCAATTGTTCGGAAGTTTCGCAGACGTAAAACTATTGTTGCAGGAATTGATATTCAGTGGCAAGCTGATTTGGCAGATTTGCAAACTTTGCAAAAGCACAATGACAATTACAGATATTTACTTTGTGTTACTGATGTGTTCTCAAAATTTGCATGGGTTGAAAAAATTAAAGACAAAACTGGTAAAACTTTAGTTAAAACATTTCAGAAAATTCTCAAATCATCAAAACGAAAACCAGTTTCATTTCAATCTGACAAAGGTTCAGAATTCAAAAATAAATTATTTTTACAATTTTTTAAATCTAAGAAAATTCATTTTTTCACAACAGAGAATCCAGAGACAAAAGCAAGTATAGTTGAACGTTTTCAACGGACATTGAAAACAAAGATGTGGAAATATTTTACACATAATCAAACTTTGAAATACAATGATGTTTTGCACGATTTTGTGAATTCTTACAACAAAAGTTTTCATAGAAGTATTAAGATGGCACCAGTTTTAGTAACTCGAGAAAATGAAATTGAAGTTTCCAGAAATCTTTATGGAAAGTTAAAAACGAAAAAAGATAAGATCTTGAAAGTTGGAGATTTTGTTAGAATAAATAAAACAAAGAGAACTTTTGATAAAGGATATCTTCCAAATTGGACAAAAGAAATTTTCAAAATTAGTAGAGTTTGTAAAAGTACACCATTAACTTACAAATTAGTAGATTTAGATGGTGAAAACATCGCAGGATCATTTTATGGTAAAGAAATTCAACATATAAAAGATAATAAAGTTTACGAAATTGAATCAGTTGTTGGTAAACGTTCAAGAAAAGTTTCTGGTAAATCAGTTAGAGAAATTAAAGTTCATTGGGCTGGTTATCCTAAAAAATTTGACAGTTGGATTCCTGCCACAAATTTGGTATAAAACTTTTAACATGTCTCAAAATGGTTCAGTTGGTCTGGATGCTCCATCACAATTTCAATTCTGTGGAGAAAAAATTGCAAAAAATCAAGTAACATATTTTACACAAATTGTTGGTATAATCGCTACAGCAATTGTTCATTTAAGTTTACAAAGTGAAAATAACGAACTGTGGTTAATTTTACTCAGTAGTTCTTTGGGATACATTTTACCAACACCGCGTTTGAAATATTTGAAAAATCAGTCGGCAGAAATTTTGAAAGTATGAATTCTTTCTACATTACAATTCCGAGCGACAGTTCAATGGTAATGTATCCAAACAATTCTCAATGTTGTTTTACTGTACAATTACCAAAACCAATTCAAATTGATAAAGAAAAATTAGAAGTTGCATTAGTCGAACTGATAATACCTTCAGAAACATACAATGTTACAGGGGATTCGTGTAAATTCAAATTGATTACAACTGATGCAATAATACTGTCTGTTCTTCAAAATCGTTTTGAAGAAAAGATATTTACGAGACCTGATGGCGTTCGTGCAATTGAAATGCAGATACGAGAAGGTTCGTATTCCTCTGCGGCAGATTTACTTGATACAATGCAAGATGTAATTGATGAAACACTTGGAGAAGCAATACAAAACGAATTCGGATTTCACATCAAGTACTCAAAAGTTACAAAACGTGTGAAAATTATTCGCAAGAGTTTAAGTATCACAAAACTAGGAATTGAATTACCACAAAGTCTTTTGCACAAGTTGGGTTACAAAACTGAAAACGATTCTGAAGATTTTTATTCAAATAATAGATTTCCGTTTGGTGTAGATTTGAATGTTGGTCATAATCAAATGTTTGTTTATTCTGATATTGCCGATTTCACAATTGTTGGAAATGTTTAAGTACAAATTTTACGAGTTGTTTGTTTCAGAATTAAAAGAGATACCGACGGATTACATGTAAAACATGAATTTTTAAATTTACATTATGTTCCAGTTTCAAAGTCATACTTTGACAAAATTAGTGTAAATATAAGTGGCGACACAGGAAAATCAATTCAGTTTATTGGTGGTAAGTCTTTGGCGAAGCTACATTTCAGAAAACGAGAGGAGTTCTAAAAAACAATGTTTCCCGTGTATAGAGGTGTACCACGGCAATATGGTAACGGTATTGGTTCAATTTTCAAATCAGTTATGAGATCTGCTGTACCATTTCTAAAACCGATTGGTCGGACAGCTTTACAACTTGCGAAAAAACACACTTTTGGTGTTGCAGATGAAATTATTAATCAAGGTAAAAGTCCGAAAGAAGCGTTGATGTCTGAAGGTAAAAAAGCTTTAAAATCTTTTGGCACACAAGCTAAAAATCAAATTTTGAACTCGAGACAAAAACCTAGAAAACGAGTAGCGAATTCAAAAATGAATCATTCAGCTGTCAAACGCCGAAAAAGTCAGTCGAAAAAACATCCTAGCAGTCGAGCTCTTGATATTTTTGATTAATCATGGCACAAATGGTAAATGGATCATGCGAATGCAATAAATCGGAACTTGATATAACACACGTTCCACCAACGGTGGCTACAATGTCAGAATCGCAGTGGATCGAAAATCATCCGATTGCACCGCTGAATAATTCTGCTCCGATAGAGTTTGTCATACCACCTCAAACCGAAAAGTGGACAGATATTAATCAATCTTATCTTTATGTGAAATTCAAAATTACAAAAAAAGATGGAACTAATTTGGAAGCTGGTACGGAATTAGCACCTGTTAACAATTTCTTTCATAGCATGTTCAGCAGTATCGATGTTTACTTGAACAACAAATTGATAACTTCGAATTCTGACACTTACCCATACCGAGCATATTTCGAAAATCTGTTGGGATACTCTCCAGAATATAAAGATAATCAATTAGCAAATTTAGAAATGTGGTATGGCGATACAGCAGAACAATTTGAAGAGAATACCAAAGGTGGTGGCAATGCTGGATTAACTTCTAGAGAAAGTTTGATCTGTGGTAGTAAATTTGTTGAACTATGTGGACGCTTACACACTGATCTGTTTCTTCAAGAAAAATATTTACCAAATGGAATTGAAATTCGTATCAGATTAAACAGATCACCATCAAAATTTTGCCTCATTGGCTCCGAGGATGGACAAATTGTTTTCGAATCAGCAGTGTTCCATGTCAGAACAGTTAGTCTCTTTCCAGCGGTCTCAAATAAATTAAATCAAGAAATTGTCCAGTCAAAAATGAAACTACCTATCAGACGAGTAGAAATAAAAACTTTCACAATTAGTACTGGACTTAGATCAAAAATTGAAGACCACTTATTTCAAGGACAATTACCAAAGAGACTTTTTATTGCGTTGGTCGAAAATAAAGATATGAATGGAGATTTGGGTACCAATCCATTCCACTTCAAACATTTCAGTTTGAATAAATTGTAAGTTAGTCAAGACGGTCATACAATACATAACCGTTCATTTGAACCAAACTTCGCAACAAAACAATGTCTCAGATCATATTTATCTTTGTATCAATCTTTAGGAATGTTTGGTGTTAACAAATCAATTGGCATTAATTTAAAAGAATATATGAATGGTTATTGTTTGTGGGGTTTCGACTTGACACCAGACCAAGGAAGCGACGAGGGACATCTACATCCTATAAAGACAGGGAACCTGCGTTTGGAGCTTCAGTTCTTGACAGCTCTCACTACAGCCGTCAACGTTTTGGTGTATGCTGAATTCGACAGTGAAATAGAGATCACAGCTTTGAGAGAAGTGCTTACTGACTATTAGGATGGAGTTCACATCACAGCTATGGAACTACTATGAAGAATACCAATGTTCACAAAACTTTGCTCCGAGATTAAACCTGATCTTGGACACACTCAACAACGCTATGATTGAAGAACTACAATAACTTATTCGCAAGGAAGTGTCAGCAAACTGTGAAGGATGTAAAATAGAACATCCTAGTCAACGTGAACATGTTCTGTGTTTGTTCTCTACAACTGATGATTGGACAAACCAGTTTATCGACTTGGCGCTGATTAAACTTGACATATACAATGTTATGGTAAGATGGTTCCCGAAGCTGATGGAGTTAAACCCACACTGCAAGGAGAAGTTCGAAGCATACGTCATGTGGGATCATCTGAGAAACAGTTTGGAGCTCAACCGCAAAAAAATCGACGCAGAGTGGACTCTGATGTGGTCACAGCGAGTCAAAGAGAATTACAACGATGCAGACAGCTGAACTTCAATATATTCTGGACAATTCCTGGTTGTGTAAACTTAACACACATGTTTGTGCTAGAGATCTGTTACCAGAGAAGAAACCACAGCATATTCAAGCATATATTGTGAACACGCACTCATCGGATCAGCCAGGAGAACACTGGACATTGATGTTATTCAATGGAAGATCGGCTGTATACTTCGACTCATTTGGACTACCACCACCGAGACGATATATGTTACCATTCATAAAAAGGAACTCATCAGCATGGGCTATGAATACAACACGATATCAACATCGTGCGACAAATGTGTGTGGATTATATTGTATATTCGCACTCCACCACATGATGAAAGGAAAGAGGATGAAAAGATTATTCAATTCTCGGGATTTCTTCAAGAATGACAGAACAATAGTTCGATGGTTTGGAAAGCACTATGGTCGATTATACAGAAAAGCAAATTTGCTGTTGAATTAAACTTCACCAGGACATCGACGGCTGATATACATACAACGCAAAGAAGACGACGACCAGATAACAACGAATGTGTCAACAACTCCACAAAATAGACTCTTTTGTTATTGATTCAGCGTAGGATGTTGTAGG
The DNA here is from genome assembly GCA_032622095.1 of Siphonodentalium dalli. Lineage (NCBI taxonomy): Eukaryota > Metazoa > Mollusca > Scaphopoda > Gadilida > Siphonodentaliidae > Siphonodentalium > Siphonodentalium dalli. Next base: position 298,619,364 of record CP136064.1, read on the forward strand.
ATGTTCAATTAAGTTTCTTCAAATCTGAGACCTTGTTTTGTACATAAATTATTGTTCTTTGTTAATATTATTGATGTATAATAATATATTATTGTTCATTGTTCTTGTTCTTGTTTTTGAAAAATAAATGATAAATTTCCACAAAATCGTTTTCACTGTAGGATCCCCACCAATTGATTCTGTTCGTGTCGATGTGTCATCTCTGGTCAGAATTATACAAACTTTAAATTAGTAATGAAAAAATGTCTAAGTCCATTTTCATTTTTTCGATCAGAAATGTCACATCAATGACAGGAACATCTATCCTCAGGGGGGTAACTATGGCCCAGTACCCCCCCAGACATGGTCACTATGGCCCAGTACCCCCCAGACATGGTCACTATGGCCCAGTACCCCCCCCAGACATGGTCACTATGGCCCAGTACCCCCAGACATGGGCACTATGGCCCAGTGGGCCATAGTGCCCATGTCTGGGGGGTACTGGGTCATAGTGACCATGTCTGGGGGGTACTGGGCCATAGTGACCATGTCTGGGGGGTACTGGGCCATAGTGACCATGTCTGTGGGGTACTGGGCCATAGTGACCATGTCTGGGGGGTACTGGGCCATAGTGCCCCCCATTACTACTCACCCAGCAGTTCAATAAACGTAGATAGGTGCTGTGGGCAATTAACGTTGATTGAGTGTTGTGTGAAATTTCATCCAACACGTTGTATAATTAACATACAACCGTTGGTAGTAAATATATATGCAACGTTGTGTAAAAGTGTATCCAACAAAATAGTCATGCAACTTTTCACACAACGTAGATAATAGGTGCCGTGGGCATACAACGGTTGATTGACTGTTGGATAACTTCTTATCCAACTAGATTTAGGGTGTAGCCTGAAGTAATAACAAGAACATTACACCAATATGTCCAGTGTGAGTATCAGCGTAATGGAATTACGCTTAATACCATTACACTTAAGCTTAATAGCTTAAGCATAATGGATATTCGTTTTCGCTCTAAAACATCTACAAATCACCATGCAGAACAAGGTTGGCTTATAGCATAACCTTTAAAAAAAGGCAACGAACTATTTCGCTCTAAGTTACTCTTCTGTTTGCCCATGCCATGAATGCTAATTATTTTTTTTTGCTTGACTTCATAGGCTAAATGTACAGGCGAAGTAACGAATTGAATACTTAGAAAAAAGACAGATTTTCCCCACAAACGGCAAGTTTTGCGCGATAGATAAATCAAATATTCTAAAACGGATTATGTCCGCTCGGATGTTTTGGCATATATATATATATATTGGACTCTGCAGAGCCTCGTACAATAGATGCTAAGACCCCCCCACATGCACATAAACTGTTAAAGCGACGGCACCAGGTAAATATTATATATTTATTCAGTCAAACTTTGGGTCTGAAATTGCTATCAGTTGGAAATTGTCCAACCTTAGTATGGAAATTTCCAACAGTTGGAACTTCTAACATGAGGGCTGACGAATTTATTTTCGCGAACCTTGGATTTAGATTAGGTACAAGTGTGCGATGCAGTTTGAAACATCAAGGTGGACACCCCCCCCCCCCCATGAAGACCATTTAGCCACGTCCCTGCTCTTAATTAATGGGCCTCAATTCGATCAGACTGTCTTCTCGTTGACTGTTTACTGGGCCACTTAAAATTGTTGGTGGTGAAAAATAATAGATTTCAAACATCGATATCTGATCACTCTGAGTTTTGATGGGTGGGTTCCTCGACTCGAATCAAATATTTTTCACCCCCGAAGCAAAATTAATTTGGGGGCGTTAATTCGGATTATGCATCTTTAAGAAATATTGCAACTCACCATTTCTCGACGAAAAGATTCCATAAGGCAAGGTATTTCCCCGTCCCCATTCTCTTCCTCGTCCGCCCCTTCCTTACGATACTGAGCATTGAGTGTGTAATGTGGAAACCTATTATCGTATTCAGAGTCAAAGACGTCGAATTTACATTCGGGCCTCGTCATGCCTTCCTCGTCCGTAACTCTAACGAAGCTCGTGAATTCGGTGCCAATGACTCGGAACATGGCTGTGTTATCGTCTAAACTTCCACACGTGTCCACAACTGTAAAACACAACGAACTGTATATGAGAATACGAAAATCTCGTTGATATGAGAATACGAAAATAGATTGGAAACGAAAATAGCGTGGATATGAGAATATGAAAATCTGGTGGATATGAGAAGACGAGAGGATATGAGAACACGAAATTTGCATGTAAATAACCTAGCTATATAGATATAAATTATATCGCAAGAATAAAAAAGACAGGTATTTTAAGGCAATGTGTTAGTAGCATGGTACATATGAAACCACGTGTACCGAAACATTACTTCTCATGTCGTTAGGTTTGGTACACATACATTATATATGCATGTTGCCGTACGAAATTGCATGCTTTTCTATGACTTTTGTGAGCCGATATCACAATAAACATAACTACCAGGGCATGCAGGGAGAAATGTTATAATTGTCAGCGACGCAAAGAAAAATTGTTCACCCCCCCCCCCCCCCCCGTCACCTAAATCGTGCAATTTGGAGTTGGGACCTTCACCTGCAGTGAAATAGATTGTTAAAGGGATACTGTACCCACAATGTTGTTGTTGGTTGCTTTAGTCTCCGAGTCGGAGAATAGGGTAACAAGATTTCCATTATTTGAAAGTCTTTTGAGTACGAAGTAGTGTTACGGATGGCAAATTTACCGGAATACAAAAATACAAATTGTCGTTGTCGAGTAATTCTTATACAGTTTTCAACCAAATGTATCAAATAAAAGTTATATTATATGCATACTAGTCCCATATACTCATTTAATTTATTGTATCGTCACTGGTCAGTGAGTGGCTTGGGTTTTCTCCCCGTATCATCATGTTTTAAACGATCGTGGTTTACTAATCCAGTATCCCTCAAGTAATTTGATTACGTCTTATACACGGAAATTCGTATTTTAAATTCAATTTATATCAAATTATTAACTTTTAAATTATTAAATTTTAAGATAGCCATTAACCTGAGCGTTTACAGTATACATCTTCGACTCAAATTACTTATGTTTCTATATATTATCGATCTTAGATCGGTGTTATTACCGGATTTATTTTGCAAATGGCGTACAGTACCCCTTTAAGGAACAGATAATAACTAAGAGATATATTCCCCGTTTTATTGTTTCAACTTTATAAGGTTCCCTGTCAAAAGTTCAAAAAGTTCCCAGGTTTTGTACTGTGGAATATATGATCTCTACGGGCGTTAATCAGAGTAGAGTTTTATGGCATGATCTAAGATACAGAAAGCGTTGGCGGTTGGCATTTTAATCCCGTTTATTATCCCCGCCAAATTGAAAATTTGCGGGGGATACAGGAATGGGTTCCGTCCGTCCGTGCGTCCGTCTAGCCGTCCGTCCGTTCCCGCGAGAGTATACTTGCGGGGTGACTCGTGGGTATGCAATTGACTTGTGGGGCTTTTTGGTCACTCGTGGAGTGCACCCCATACGTGACCATATGGAAACGCGTCTATTCAATAATTGCGAGGCGCTCCATAAATATCTTGTTGCACCCCAAAAATTTACGGATGTCCGATTAACGGTGAACTGTAACGGACATACGGACTACAGCGACTTGTGGGGTGAGTCACTTGTGGGGTGCAATTCGCTTATCAAATGTACTTATGATGTGTGGGTTTTGGCCGAATGTGCGGGGTGAATTGGCCGTTATATTGTCTGTTTGGTCAGCTGTTTTGTGGGGTTATCTTTGCACCTCACAAGTGACTCTCCCCACAAGTCGCTGTCGTCGGTACGTCCGTCCGTCCCGAATTTGTAAGAGTCATAACATGAACAAATGTCAATGGATTTCAAAGATTTTTGGTATATGAGTTCACCTGACCATTACCTAGAATGAGTTCGCAAGCCAGGTCCGGTCGGATATTTTACTGGAGATATTGGACTTTGTTTATTATTTTTGTCGAATTTACCAAATAGCAAATGGACGACGTCACAGGGCTCATTTCCACAAAATGTCAACGGATTTCAAAGATTTTTGGTATATGAGTTCACATGACCAGTATCTAGAACGAGTTCGCAAACCAGGTCCGACCAGATATGTTCAGCAGAGTTATTGGACTTTGGACGACGTCACATGGCTAATTTCCACAAATGTCAGTACCTAAAATGAGTTCGCAAGCCAGGCTTTTCGACAAAACCCCACCTCTTGTTTAGCACATACCGAGAACGCAAACATTATTGAGAATGCACTTCCCCAACTACACAATTGGGCGGGGGATACCGTCGTCTGCGACTGCTTGTTCGTGTTATTTTTAGCATGTTATCCGTTCGCCATTTTACCCCCCCCCCCCCCACCCCCTTTTTTTCACTCTCATTTTTAGTATGTTACCCACCCGTTCGCAATTTTACCCCCTTTCTTCGCCGGATTTTTTTTTGCATGTTATCACCCCCAATTTACCAGTAACTCTTTAATAATTTTTTCGATTTGTGATTTTATGCGCTTCTGTATTTGTGTTATGCACACAAATGCCATGGTATGTAAACAAACAGTACATGTACCTACAGATTATGCGATAAACAATACACCGGGGAGACCCCACTGTTGGAACTTTGGTTAGAAATGTCAAGCTGTTTACAGTATAGCGTTTGCTAATCCTCGCCTCTCAAGATTTCGGTGTTGAATGGGTCACCGTGAATCACTCTCCTTAAAACATCGCCACGGTGTTGAGAGTTTTGCTTATCGCTCACTATTTACCTGCTGTGTGATATATAAAGAAACGCTCGGCTCACACAAAGTGTCGCATTCATACTATCATTATACTATACCATTAGTATATTCTCGAGGAAATTCTCATAATTTGGTAACTGTTATTTCTAAATTATAACCTACATGTATAACGGAGGTCATCCGCGTCTTTAAAGGTACTCAATCCGAATTAACGCTCACAAATTACTATTTCCTTGGCTTCGGGGGTAAAAAATATTTGATTCGAGTCAAGGAACCCACCCATCAAAGCTAGGAGTGATCAGATATCGATGTTTGAAATCTATTATTTTAATTTTAAGTTGCCCAGTAAACTGTCGACGAGAAGAACTTATCTGACCAGATAGCGGATGAAGATCGATAACTTTAAAATGCAGTGGCTTTTTTGTGTCAGATATTTGACAACTGGCAAATTTCGTTGAACAAAACGTTGATAAATAACAGGTTTTGGGCAATTTTATACTATAGTTGACTGTGGTTAGCATTATTTTTGGGCAATTAATTGATTCTGATAACTCAAGCGGCATTTCAAAAAATGTTGTTGTTGTTGTTGTTGGAATCTGATGATATGGGGACCGTCGAATCGGATTGAGTACCTTTAATGTTACATACACATGTGTGGTGCACCATCTATAGGAATCACGGAACTATATGGTTTCCCATAGGCGACAGTGTTAACGTTTCAGCCAAATTCACTGAATTGAAGCCTGCAGGCCATACCAGTGATGTATACCCAGCTAGATTGACACCAGTTGATCACGAAAATGCAAGAAAAATCATAGGTCATGTGTTTACTTTTTAAAATAAATCCTCAAGTGAACGACAGGGCTATCCCACAGCCAAATTTGATCTGGAAAAACCCAGAACTACAGCAGCTAGTTAAATAAATTTCCCGCTCACAAATATCCATTCCAATGAATGGGGGGAATTGATTTTTGTGAGCGGGAAATTTATTTAACTAGCTGCTGTAGTTCTGGATTTGTCCAGATCAAATTTGGCTGTGGGATAGCCCTGTCGTACACTTGGGGATTTATTTTTTAAAGTAAACACATGACCTATGATTTTTCGTCCATTTTCGTGATCAACTGGTGTCAATCTAGCCGGGTAAACATCACTGATATGGCCTGCAGGCTTCAATTCAGTGAATTTGGCCGAAACGTTAACACTGTCGCCTATGGGAAACCATTTAGTTCCGTGATTCCAATAAGCGAGATCACTGGGTCGCCGCCATATAGGATTCATCCAGCTCCGTCCCTTGGTTTCAGAGATTCTTCCATCCCCTGTTCCGTGGTTTTAGTGCTACTGGTCAAAGTTTTGGAGTGGCATTTCCATATATGGAGCTTTTCAATCATTCATGACTTCCATATATGGAATGCTACTCCAAAACTTTGATCTACAGCATTAAAACCACAGAACCGGACCTGGTGGATCCAATATGGCCGTGAATTAGTGACAGGGCGTATCGCATACTTACTATACCATTTCACAACTCTCTATACTCTGGCTACGCACGTATAAATCACATTCCACCATGCAGTTCAAAATATTCATGGAAACTGTTTTAAGTTGTAACGTGGAACTTATTAACATTGAATAAATAATACACGTACTCTATGTCTTGGTTAATACCTGTTCGTTAAAGGCTCACATAGTTTTCGAACGCCCAAATCACATATATAAAATATATGCCATATTATATACCTTTTGAAATAGGAAGCTCCAAAAACATTGTAAATATTATCAACTTACATGATGTAATAAACTGTAGCCTAATTTGCTGCCTAAACATGTTGATTTTGTTCAGTTACCGATGTGTGTTGTGCTTAAGTTTCATCTGGTTTTGTTGTGCAAAGTGTATTATTTTCAATGGAGGTGGAGTAACTAAATATTAAAGATAGAGTTATTCACCTTCCAATGAAAATATGTTTTTAGTTTGAATTCTGTTGCATTCTGGGAGCCATAACGGGGGAATCTTTATGATTTCCGCTGATTTCTATTTCTCTATGGGCATCTTCTGAGACAGACGTTTCAAACGGTAATTAATTATAGTATTTTAATCGTATTTTATGGCATAGATTGTTAATAAAACCGTATATCAAGGCACTATAAAAAATATAATCGGCAACTCGAAAATGAAGTGGGTCTTTAATATGCATTTCGCAATGTTCCAGCTCGAGATTATGATTTACGTGATTTAGGCGACTTTTGTTAACCGATTTTGCGATAAATCTCATTGTCATGAGTGTCAGCGACTCGGGCGAATTCGCCTAAATCGTGCAACATCAAGCTGTGACCTTCACCTTCTGTGAAATCCATTATTCACCTTTTCATGGCGGGAGCTTCCTGATTTTTTGTGAAAACCTGCGCCAATGCATTCACTTATATATGCGAGTAGACCATAGGTCGCCTCGCATATATAAGAGAATGCATTTGCCTAACAAATTAAATGTTATTTTTTTAAATGATAAAAATTGATAAATAATGTAAGAAAAAAATGATAAAAAAAATGATAAAATTGTTAAAGAATGTAAGAACAAAATTATAGAAAGGATAAAAATTATTAAAGAATATAAGAAAAAATTATAAAAATTGTTATAGAATGTAAGAACAAATTATAAAATATTATAAAATTTGTTATAGAATGTAAGAAAAAAATGATGAAAAAAATGATAAAAAAAATGATTAAAATTGTTAAAGAATGTAAGAAAAATTGATAAAAAAAATTGTTAGACCTATGAATTAATTATCTCATACTTACATTGAGCAGCTGAACACAACTTTAACCCCGAAAGAGCGAGCACCTGAAATAATATAGGTAAGGCATAGGCAGAAATTTGGTCTAAATACGTCAAATTAAAATAAATTAAATACCGATCAATAAGTAGATTCCAATTTAATATAAGTCGTTTCAAAATAAAAATGATTAAAATGAAAATTAATAAATACCAAATAACAACCAATATGTTGTGCGAGTTCATAGCTTATACATTAAGTCCGAAGGCACTCATTGGGAAAGAACTCTATCGTGTATATTATAGGGAGTTCCGAGAATTATGTTAAATAATTCACGAGGCGAGAGACGTCGGTGAGAAACGAGTGTGCATTACACACGAGTTTTTTTTACATAAACGTCTCTAGCCTCGAGTGATAATTATCTTAAATCACCCACACATGTTAAGAGAAGTGAAGATGCATCGTTAAGCCCATTAGGAGTAGCAGTGTAGTCAACTTGCCTTACTATTGATGCCTGGGCGGCGACGGGAAGACGGCCAGTTAGGTCACGTCATCGCCCGGATTTTGTATGTACATCGCACTATATTTTTTATGTTTGTCCAGTGTATATACATTATCCAATAAACATTCATTCATTATATCATACATCATGTACTAAAGTCTGAGTTTAGTGTGACCGTCATTTGCAGAATGGGGTCCCCAGAGGGTGAGTTTAGTTATGCTAGCACCCTCTGGGGGCCTCATTCTGCATGGCCTCATCTGCTATGGAAGACACTCAGATTGAAGATCCCAAATGGTGAATAATCATAATGAGGTCCCCAAATGGTGAATTTATTGATGCTAGCTAGCCCGCTATGCGGGATAGCGTCATAAATTCACCCTCTGTGGACCTCATTCTGCAATTGACAGGCACACTAAACTCAGGCTTGCATGTACTGAACCTTACCACCGTCATATGGAGGACAAGCATCTTCATGGTTTCCTGAAACATAAAACAAATTTAGTCTTAACATTACAAGGTATGTATACATGTACAAGTTACCCGTATGACATAATACGCAAAACATGACACTGATTTTTAAGCGAGAGTTCAAGTGACCAATTTTGAAAGGCGGTTCGATGCCAATCTGCGGAGTAAAAGGTATATGAACAAGCAAGCTCCGTGCATAGTTCAGTCTCCTACGCTGGACTTGCCGCTGCCCGCCACACCTGACACCTATACACGTAATGTGAAGAAATGTCACATTTATTTATTTAACTTTTGTATGCATATGTCACAATTCATTCTGCATTATTCTGAGAAACTGAACTGACAGAACTGTCCATATTCATTTGAAAATTGTCTAGATCAAGCCAGAATGATTTGTAACTGACAAAACACTTAAATAAAAAATGTTAGATTTATAAATTAAGAAAATATACATGCCGGCAGCGTTCTGACATATCATAGCGAGGGAACTGAACACTGTTGTGCAGCTTGATGAAGCAGTTGTCCCGGGGGGGGGGGGGGGGTCCGGACGCGTACATGTAGGCGATGTGGTTGTGTCACCATTAGCTCAAAAATAAGTTTTTTCCGCATATGGTACATATAGCAGTATATTGTGTTATAGGAGTGGACTATTAAGTCTTCAGTTGGATGAATAGAAATCATCGCTGTTCCAGATTGTGACCCGAACAAAACTTTTGCACTACTTGCAACGAATCATAAACAAAATTCGAACAAGTTGATAAAAATTAATCCAACTGTAACAAAGCATTGCACAGTATCAATAACGAAAACATAGGATTATGCTATCGTGTAGATTTGTCATAAATCTTCGAAAAATGGGGTTCCAAGATAGATACAAATTTAAAGGCGCCTAAGTGTGCAGCCGTTTGGTCGGAAAATACATCAAATAAAAATTAATAGTGGACTGTTTAACGAATTGCATGCACCAAGCATTCAATATAGGTATATTCCATTTGAATAGCAATCTTTTCTAAATCAATATAATATTTCTCAACCAATGGTGTTCATTTCCAAACCAATAGTCTTTCTTATATTCAATATGAGACAATTTCATTCTAATATATATCGCTTTCTAATCAATGTTGAAAGACACAGAATTAATGTTTTATTTCAATTCAATAGAACTCATATTCCAACCAATATGTCAAAAGAAATTCTAATACAGCAATTATACATTCTAATACAGCTATCGTACATTTAATATACGTCAATTTCGTTTTAATATAATTTCTTTCAATATACGACAATACGAAACTTATTTTAACAACAGTCCATGAAAATCTAATAGACGTGAATTATTGAGTAGAGTGACCAATATACATGCATTAAAAAAAAAAATAGACGTCGCTGGAGGGCGCGTTCAATGTAAAATAGGGAGAGATAACTATACCAATTATGAACAATCTCTCACAGCGTCGAAATTGCAAACTGATGCCGAAGCATGAAGGTATAACGTTACGTCATACGCAAAACTAAAGTACAGAAATACAATAAATTTGGATGGATCGTAGATAAATATTAAAAATAAATATATGGGCGCCGCGAAAGATGGTGAATAATATCGCATTCATATCATCATTATGCTATACTATTAGTATATTCTTGAGGAAATTATCATAATTTGATAATGTTATTTCTAAATTATAACATACAACGAAGGCCGTCCGTCCTTTTAACTGGCAGGTGCGCTAGGTAAAGTTTAAAATTATGCATTAAATATAATTTTGAGAATTTTTTTTCGGGAATTACATCACATGACCTATATCTGAAAAATCAATACAAGATTCAAAAATAAATACATCAACATTATAAAGGAACAAATTCCCGCCACATAAATACGTGTTATTTCCAATGCCACATCAAGTCACACTCAGAAGTATGTGCGACTCTAACTTTTGCTCCGCAGATTTGCATGGAAATCCCCATTCAAAATTGGTCACTTGACCTCCCCTTAAAAAGACACATTTTGCAGCCAATAAGTTCAAGTGGCCTATTCTCATGGTAAACGTGTGGTTTGAGGTAACCTGATCCTTAATATGTACATGTTACTTACGAATGTAGAAAGTAACCGTTGCCTTTCAGTGCTAGCTTCCCCGGATGTTACAGCTGTTGGTCGTCTGCAGTCGGTTGCGGGTCGTGTTGATCGGCGATCACGTGCCACCGAGCTCATATAAATCCTGTTGATCATCACAACACAGAACATCATGACTTCTTGAGTATGTTGACCTTAATCTACTAATCATCACGGGTGTATTAAGGGTTATCGGAGCGTTTCTCAACCCTGATACTGTCATTGATATACAATGCGAAGAAATATATGACTGACATTAAATATAAAAGTGACATGATTAAGGAGGAGGTCAACTAGAGAATGTGAATGAGGAATTATCTGGAGCAAAAGTTGCAGAGTTGCAAATATTTCCGGATGTTAAACTATGACCGGATTCGGAAATGAAAACAATTAGATTGTTTGTGTTTTTATGTTTTAATTTAAAGGTACTTAACCCGATAAAACTCCTCTCAATTACTATTTCAATGGCTTCGGGGGTCAAAAATATTTGATTCGAGTCGAGGAAGTCACCCATCAAAGCTCAGATTTGTTAGATATCGATTTTAGAAATCTATTATTTTTCATTATCGGGAATACTATCTGGCCCAGAACTCAGTAAAAATTGCGTTAAAATTACCACTTGATTTTAGAGTTATTCATCCTTGTCTGTTTGAATAGATTTGGAGTACACATCCAGAGCAGATTACGGCAGTTATCAGTACTCATCTCGAGAACATAACAAATTTGAAAAATCAATATCTAATAACTCTGAGCTTTGTTTGATGGGTTCCTCGACTCGAATCAAATATTTTTTACCCCCAAAGCCAAAGAAATAGTAATATAGGACCCTCTGATCGGATTGTTGTTGTTGGAATCTGTTGAGATGGGGACCCTCTTTACGGGTTGAGTACCTTTAAACTGATTTTGAAAAAGTAGGTAAAGTGTTAAAATTCCTGTGAGATTGGTAATTTAGCTAGCCGGCCAAGTAAAATGACATGACTGTTCAATGGTCAATATCATATACCTGCTTTAGTTCCTATACAAATGCTACTTACATAACTTTTTCCCCAGAGATTTGCTTGGCAATTCCAATTTTAAAAAGTTATCACTTAACCTCCCCCTTAACTTTATTTCGGTAAACATGGGCATGATAGGGAAAACATCAGAATATTTTTTTTTCTTCAAATTCGGGTCAATTTCCAATCAAGTCGGGATCTAGTGTGTCTGACATTTGTAGAATGAGGTCCCCAACGGGAGAAGTTAGTGATGGTACCCCACACAGCAGGTTAGCATCACAAAATTCACCTTCTGTTTATGCCTCATCTTCTGGCAAGTATCTATAGTATCAAATTAACATTGTTTTCGGTTGCTTTTTCTCTTCTCTTCATGTTCTATATCCCATAATTTGCAGAAGATCAAATGCATGATCAACGCGATTCATAAATTTTGTGAACATCAACTGCAACTGTAGAACTTCCGTCTGGTCCTAGATCTCCCATAGCAGTTGAGGCCTAAGTAGAATGAGGTTTCAATGGGGTGAATTTAGTGACGCTAGCCCGCCGTGCGGGATATATAGCGTAACTAAATTCACCCTCTGGGGACCTCATATCCAGGCATGTTTCCGTGCTAATCACATGCGGGTACGTTCGCTGTCTGTCTTGTGTTTTATTATCCGGGTAATTATTGTTCACCCTCGATGTTTTATTACCCGGATAATGATTGTTCAGCCGTGATTCTCATGGACTCAACAAAACACAAAACATTCAGACCCAACATTCCAACTCCGATCCGACGGGAAGATTTTTGGTGTTAAAAACATGCTGGCCGGTAAGAATATTATGTTACTAAAGCGGACATGAATCGTTAGATACGTCGTGCAGGTCAGGGAGATGGATACAAGGGGTAAGGGGGGTCCCAAAACTTCAAAAGTTAGATAGTTCATGCCCGACACAGCATTAATGGGAGGTCAATTGACCAATGTTGAATGGGGATTTCCATCCAAATCTGCGGAGCAAAAGATACAGAGTTGCACATACTTCTGAGTGTTAGTTGGTGTGGTATTGGAAGCAACAGGTATTTATCTGGCGGGTCCGGGTGGAACTTGATCCATTATAATGTTGGTGTATTTATTTATGAATTTAATATTGATTTTTCAAATGTAGGTCAAGTGATGTAATTCCAGAAAAAAATTATCAAAAGTATATTTATTGCAAAATTTTATAATTTACCAAGCGGACTCTCCATATAAATACCTGTTGTTTCCAATACTACATCAATACACATCAATACCACATCAATACTACATCAAGTCACACTCGGGAGAATGTGCAACTCTGTAACTTTTGCTCACAGATTTGCATGGAAATCCCCGTCCAAAATTGTCCACTTGACCACCCACTTAAGTGGCAACATTTAAATGGGGAATTTAGTGCTAATTTTCAAGACAAGGTTACTCAATATTTACAAATCGTAGAACTATTATCTAGTGACAATGCGAAGCAAATTGTTCATTTTATATTTTGTTTTGTGACATTTGATGGAAATATTTAAAACAATGCCTAAGAATGGTGACTTACTTTTTATTAATGTCAACAAATATCCAACCTGGGATGAAAATCAAAAGTCCGCTTCGCCTTGTCACTATATACATATTCAAACTTTCCAAAAAGGTATGACATGATCACCTGCGTTTTGTAAGGTTTGATCAATCTTTAATTCCCAAAAATTAACTCAATTCCCCATTCAAATGTTGCCACTTTAGTGAATTTACCTCCCTCTTTGCTAACCCAATTTTCCACAAATTTGATGGAGGCAAAATAAAGGATTATGTTCTCTTTTATTTGTAATCACTGTAACCAAACCCATTGATGCAAAATTTTAAAAGTATAATTGATGGTGGATTATGTTAGAAATACTAAATGTGAAATTTATAAAGGTTATAAAATTAAAAAAATTCGAACCCAAATTCAATAAACACAAAGTCCATATCTGAGAAAAACAAATGTAAATGTGTACTGAACACTGTGAAGAATGAGGAACAATTGAATAATATTCATATTTATCAAGCGATAAAATTACTGAGAACCAATTGTTTACAAATGGTAGAATAATTGCCTAACCTTGTTAGTTGGGAGGCACATTTATGTGTTAATACCTGTGGACAGTGGTGTATTGTGAATCTCTTGACAAAAGAATTGTGCAATCCTCAATCTGGGTGTACATGTATCCCAGAAACTAGGTCACCAATCCGGAGATAATATTATCATGAATCGGAACCTGCATGTCATAATACCAGCTGGCTTGAGTGAAGATCAACTTGACCCATCAACTTCAGATTCCAGACATAATTAATGAGCAATGAAATATACCATTTGTAAACAACTGCTTCCAAGCCAAAAATCAAAAGAACACTCAAGAAATGTGAGAATATTTGTATTGTTCATCATTCTTCACAGTGTTGGTACACATACCCATATTTTGTTCTTGGATATGGACGTTGTGTTTTTGAATTTGGGTTCGAAAAAAATAGATTTTAAAAACCTCTGCAAATTTCACATCTAGTATTTCTAACATATACTCTTAACATTTTTAATCAATGGGTTTGGGTACTGTGATTACTAATAAAAGTGAACATAATCCTTTATTTTGACTCCATCAATTTTGGGAAATTGGGTTAGCAAAGTCCTTAAGGACTATACTCATTTTTGGGGGAAAATATAGGATAATCGTCAATGTATCGAAAAATTTAAATAATCGTCTATAATGTGTGCCTTGTAGCTAAATAATATAAATTTAGACAATTTTTCTGAAGAAAATTTAAACTGTATGCCCTAATTAGCAGTCTCCAATTTCACGTTGCCTGTCTCTGCGGGGAGTCCCACACATATATAGAAGCATATAGAAGAGTGTCGTCTGCTCATGTTTGTCTGGGGCTCTGTATGGGTGAAATTTTAAAATTGTTAAAGAATACAAGAAAAAATTATTAAAATTGTAAAAAATTGTTAAGCCAATGCATTCTCTTATATATGCGAGGCGACCTATGGTCGACTCGCATATATAAGAGAATGCATTGGCACAGGGTATTTATAGCCTGTCTCTGAGGTAAATATGTGCTCAGGTGAAAAACATTTATATTGACATAATTTGTTTTTTCTACAGAGCAATTTTTGGTCAATACTAGCGGTATGAGTCTTCAATTATTATAAAATAAGTATGGTAAAATGAAATATTGTACTGTTAATTTCTTTAAGAACTAACTTGTGCAGTAAATAATCTTGTGTTGTCAGTTTTCAAGGCATGCTAATACTTCCTGGTCTATAATTTGAGTATCTATAGTCCTTGTGAACTATAGCTACTCAAATTATACAGCAAGAAATATTGGCATACCTTGAAAACTGGCAACACTAGGTTGTTTACTGCAACAAGAAATTCAATTAATTGAGGAAAAACACCCACTGTCCTGAGTGGTATTGATAAGCTATGGGGGGGGGGGGGTCTACCACTTCGCATTGCAAAATAACACGAATGACACCAACAGCTTGAATGTGAGAATAAACCACCATATATGGTTGATATTCAACCAGGCTGTGCTTAAGTTTCTCAATTGATGACTGATGTACATATACACTACACACAAATAGTAATAACAATTAACGTTGTGATTTTGAAACTAACCATGCTAGAATATTGACGGTAAGGTGGTATTAACTACTACGAGCACTATTAATAATAATAGTACTATTCTGTTATAATATATGTGGGCATGCTGTATGGAAATATTAAAGGACAAACCAATAGTTACAATACAATTATAACTTTTTTTCTTAATTAAGCGCAAGAAGAGCCAATTGTGCTTAAGCACAATAAGGGATATTCCTTATTGCGCTTATAAGCTCAATAAGGGAATCTCTATTGTGCTTAAGCGCAATAAGGGAATATTTAATTGCGCTTAAGCGCAATGAAGAATATTCAAATTGCGCTGATAAAGCCCAATAATGAATATCTTAATAAGGAATAATATATTATATATAGTACATAAACTCCTTATAATTCAGGTGGTGTAGTCCATCTCCATGGCACAATGGGTGGAACAAATATAGGATTATTCTACTATTTGCAGAAGGGTGATCTATTGAGAGAGATAATAGCCAATTTAGGGATGTGAGGTTTAATGATAACCCCATCCGCATAACCAATATAAGGATGTGAGGTTAATGATAACTCAATCCACATAACTAATAAATATGTCTGAAAATTAAACAAAAAAAAATAAATTCCATGATGGCGTCCAATATGGACTACCCGGTACCTAATTCTGCTCCAAAAACATGTATTTTTAATATATGGATGTTTATGGGGAGAAACCGATTATTTCAATGACATTTTAATTCACTTGGGGCCAAAACCCGACCTACATGTACGGGAGCGCGTTTTGCGCACGACTGTATCTTCAGCATATGTGCATCTTTAATAAACCAACAATTGGAATCCCAACAGAAGATTGGCGTGGGTCCCTTGCTCATAGACATCATTGATGATCTCTAGGGAATCAAAAATTGACATTTAATAGACAATTTCGATTAACAGCAATAACTTAAGGAATATCTAATTGCGCTTAAGCCCAATGAGAATGCAATAAGACATTCCTTATTAAGCATAACCGCAATTACTTCCCATTGAACTTAAACACAATTAATATCTCTCATTAGATCACCCTTCTGCAAATAGTAGAATAATCCTATATTTGTTCCGCCCATTGTGCCATGGAGATGGACTACACCACCTGAATTATAAGGAGTTTATGTACTATATATAATATATTATTCCTTATTAAGATATTCATTATTGGGCTTTATCAGCGCAATTTGAATATTCTTCATTGCGCTTAAGCGCAATTAAATATTCCCTTATTACGCTTAAGCACAATAGAGATTCCATTATTCCCTTATTGAGCTTATAAGCGCAATAAGGAATATTCCTTATTGTGCTTAAGCACAATTAGCTCTTCTTGCGCTTAATTAAAAACAAAGTTATAATTGTATTGTAACTATTGGTTTGTCCTTTAATATTTCCATACATCATGCCCACATATAATATAAAAGAATAGCACTATTATTATTAATAGTGCTCGTAGTAGTTAATACCACCTTACCGTCAATAATCTAGCATGGTTAGTTACAAAATCACAACGTTAATTGTTATTACTATTTGTATGTACTGTATATGTACATCAGTCATCAATTGAGAAACTTAAGCACAGCCTGGTTGAATATCAACCATATATGGTGGGTTATTCTCACATTCAAGCTGTTGGTGTCATTCGTGTTATTTTGCATGCGAAGTGGTAGACCCCCCCCCCCCATAGCTTATCAATACCACTCAGGACAGTGGGTGTTTTTCCTCAATTAATTTAATTTCTTGTTAGTGTTTTGGCAATGAGTTGGGCTTCAAAACCACTTTGAATGAGAGAAATAATGTAAATATAACTGTAAACTGACTGCAGGCAGTTATCGTGTTGTATTTTGTTGCACATTTTGAAATCCAAGATGGCTGCTGGCAGCCATGTTATTTTGGCCAAATGACCTCAAAATGACTCATTCCTATTTACATGTCCATGTTAACATCCATGATAAATAGTATGCACAGAAATTCATATACAGCTTTTTATAGTGAATTTCCCCCCGCAAATCTCTGTTTTAGTGTTAAAAGGGGGGGGGGTGGGTGTCAAAAAATGGTCGGAAAAAAACTGCCGAAAACGGTGGGGGTGGGTGGGTACAAAAAATGATCGAAAGGGGGAAAATGCCATACGTGCCTGAAATTTTTTTTCCGACCCCCCCCCCCCCCCCCCTGAAATAAATGAGCAGTAAGATGTTTCACGTCACCATACTTAGTTCATAACAATTGAAGACTTTCTGGTAGTTTGACCAAAAAAAATCTTCTGTAGAACAAAATTTGTTATTTAAAAACTTTTCATCTGATCACATGTTTACCTCGGATATAGGCAACATGAAATTGGAGACTGCTAATTTGGGCAAAAAGTTTTCAGTTTTTTTCAGAAAATTATCTAAATTGTTATTATTTAGTCACAAAGGGGACATATTAGTGATGATTATTAAGGTACATATTACTGATGATTATTAAGGTACATATTAGTGATGATTATTAAGGTACATATTAGTGATGATCATTAAGGCACATATTAGTGATTATTATTAAGGCTCATATTAGTGATGGTTATTAAGGCACATATTAGTGATGATCATTAAGGCACATGTTAGTGATGATTATTAAGGCACATTTTAGTTATGTTATTAAGGCACATATTAGTGATTGTTATTAAGGCACATGTTAGTGATGGTTATTAAGGCACATATTAGTGATGTTATTAAGGCACATATTAGTGATTGTTATTGAGGCACATATTAGTGATGGCTATTTCAATTTTTCTTTACATTGACGTTTATCCGTTATTTCCAAAAAAGTTGTATCCATACTTAAGGGGGGGGGGGGGGGTAAAGTGACCAATTTTGAATGGGGATTTCCATGCATATCTCCCAGCAAAAGTTATATATGAAGCAGTTGTCTGGGAACTAATGATCATTAAACAGACATAACAATTAACTGGCGGTCGGGGTTGGTAAATAGGCATTTTTTGCTATAAATTTATTTTTTTGAGACATTTTTTTTCTGGAATTACAACACTTGACCTAGTTTGGAAAAATGAATAAAAAAATCTAAAATAAATACATGACAACATTCTAATGGAACAAATTCCAAGCCGTCTCGCCAGATAAATGTGTATTGTTTTCAATACCACACAAGGTCATACCCAGAAATATTTGCAGCTCTGTAACTTTTACTACGGAGATTTGCATGCAAAAGCCCATTCAAATTTGGTCACTTGACCTCCCCTTAACTGTTGGAAATTTCATACAAAACGTTGGTTGAATTTGTTTGATATTCCAATTTGTTTGCCAATATAAATAAATATTAGCCCTGGAATAAATACTAGTACTTATTCTAGGGGTAATATTTATATATATAGTGGCCAACAACCGTGATTATAACATCAAAATTCGAATATGTTTTGGACTGTAATATTTGGGGGGGGGCATACTTGATAATACGGTACCGAACAGCCGGCTAGTGTCACTAAATTCACCATCTGGAGACCTCATTCAGCATGGCATCTTCTTCTATTGGAGACCTATACTCAGATTAAAGTTCCCAGGTGATGAGTATTGTGATGCGCAGCCATTGGGTACCTCGATTATATGCTATGTGTCGTCTGTCAATTTGGGGATATAGAGAAACTAAACTAAAAAAGAAAACGAATCTTCGTGAAGAAGAAACTGAAAAAAAAACTTGTTAATTTTATAATAAAGTAATTTTCCAAACAAGATGAGGTCAAAGAAAAACGAGGTCACTGTGCAGAGGGTGAATTTAGCTATGGTCAGCCGTTGTGCTGGGTGGCGTCACTAAATTCACCCTCTGTGGACCTCATTCTGCAAATATCCGAAACAAGGCCTGGGGAGGGGTGAAATTGAATTTCTCTGACTTGAAAATGTTGATCGGCTTCGAAATGGGGGGGGGGGGGGTGCAGTTGGAAATTCCAAGTGGATACCCTTCAAGGGGCACCCCCTAAAAATGATGATTTATATACCTACACTATATCGCATGCACACACCAGTTATAAATGTTTTGCTGCTCAGAGATACACCTGCTTTTATTCCGGACAACAGTTGCTTCTAAACACAACTTTTGCTCTTGAGATTTGCATGGGACTTCCCATCCAAATTATGTTTTTAAATGAGAATAAAATAAACAAAAAAAATTCTCCCAACATTCTAATGAAACGTGTAAGTAGACCATTTCCTCTTATCTGAATTCCATGATACCAAAAACGACATTACTTGCTCAATCTGGGAGCGGATGATAGAAACTGTCATAAACATTTGATTTATATATATTGTTTTTAATTAAATTTTTTTTAGATTGAACTCCTTGCTCAATTTAACAAAACCAATTTTATGTTATTTTTTTTTTAATTAAATTTTTTGAAAAACTAACACCGTTATAACATCTGCCATAAGCATTCGCAGCATTATACAAGACTTGGTTACTTTAGGTCTTGTGAGAGATCATCTGAGTTGATAGACATGCAAATAATTCACTGATTGGCTTGATGCATCGATGACAGTTATTTTTCTAGCCATTGATAGTCACATTAAAGTTTGAGACAGTTGCTCGCTCTTTTTCCATGCACACAATGATCTAGGCTATAGTTACATCAGGACAAGTTTATTTATTTAAGTTTTACATTTCTCGAATCTTTTTTTCGGAAGGGTGCCGGGAAGGAATTTTTGCACCCACAGTCCCATATGCAACACGCCATATATAGCTACAAGTTTAATAATTTGTTTCCTATGGTGTGTGGCTGATTGCTTGGTGAAAACATATTAAAAACCGGAGACGTGCCAAATAAAGTTATGATAATTATGAAATATTAACACACCATGTGCCACATCTATAATATGTGTTCACAAAGGGAGCATACGTTCCAATTGGCTGAAAGGTTCTTCGGTAAACATGCAACGCCAATTGCATTGATAAAAAGCTGATTACACCGCGAATAAGTTATTCAACACACACGACGAAACGGTCAATAATCTCGCGATATTTATTAAGAAAGCGACAGCGAAATTGTAACCACCTCAAACATTGATAATCTATAAATGTGCAATGACGGGGAGCGCATCCGTGGGGTGGTCATAGTAAGCTGAATATATACATGTATATTTACACACTAAGTGTTGTCATCACTAAATCCAGCATTCTGATTGGTCGGCGCCCACGTGGCTAGTTGCAGTTATTTCTCGGTGAATGCGTAACGCCCCATAACACCAAGCTAATAACACCATCGGTACGTCATTAGGTTTGGAAAGACGAACGCGTAATGCTTTGGGGCGCATTTTGACTCGCGCAGGATTGACTTAATACATCATCGGGTTTCAACATGAAGAGAAATTGTTCCTATTAACTTTTGCCAAGGGTGCTATTGGGTATTTTGGGCTGATCTTGTCACGATACACTTTTAGATTTAAATATATTTACAAAAGCGGCCTTTTCGCTAAATGTATATAAATATAAGGATTAACTGTCATGTGGACTATTTTTATGGAGATGTAACGGTGAGGTAAGTGGACATAACTTGTATGTAAAACCCTTCGGGTTTTACACAAGTTATGTCCACTTACCTCACCGTTACATCTCCATAAAAACAGTCCACATGACAGTTAATCCTTATATATATGATGTTACATTCAATTACGTATTAATGCATTTATGTATTGTTACTTACATTATTCATGTGTGTCTTTATATATATATTTATCACATAATTTGGCCATAAAAGCAGTTTCATAATTATCGGTAATAGACACGTTTAATATCAGCGCGTGCGATGACGTCACGGCGTTCTTCAAATAACTTGCGATCGCTGTAGTTTATGATTGTTGTTTTCGATGAATATTTCGCGTTGCTTCGGGTTTATTTGATCATGTGATAAAAGGTATCTCACACTCGTCCTATTGTATACGTAATTTATCAACCTCGTCCTCTAAATTCTATTTGAGCCTCGGTAAACCTCGGCTCAAATCGAATTTAGTGAACTCGGTTGATAAATTCCGTATAAAATAGAAACTCCTGTGAGATCCTCTATATATTAATTTCAATATCACATCGCGAATCGTTAGTATCGACATAAAGTTTTTCTTATTTTGTTTAAATCATACAAAGTTGCCTTTTCGTCGTTTCATGACTATTTGAAACAGAATAAATGATGAAATAATGGTGTGATTAAACTGCATACTATTTTTAGTAGAATTCACTGGTCCTGAATCTTCTTAAAATCTGAAATATTGACTTAATAGAAACTAAAAGTAGTGTTCGTCGATATAAATACCGCCATCACACATATCAAGTTTCACCTGGGAACAGTAGTAACTTTGTAATGTTTGCTGCGGAGATTTGTATGGAATAGAAATTCTCATAAAAAAAGTTGGTTACTTGATCTCCAGTCCCCTTGATCTCCAGTCCACTTGATC
Source organism: Siphonodentalium dalli (assembly GCA_032622095.1). Lineage (NCBI taxonomy): Eukaryota > Metazoa > Mollusca > Scaphopoda > Gadilida > Siphonodentaliidae > Siphonodentalium > Siphonodentalium dalli. The sequence continues at coordinate 298,641,062 of CP136064.1, forward strand.
TCCAGTCCCCTTGATCTCCAGTCCCCTTTATCTCCAGTCCCCTTGATCTCCAGTCCCCTTTATCTCCAGTCCCCTTTATCTCCAGTCCCCTTGATCTCCAGTCCACTTGATCTCCAGTCCCCTTGATCTCCAGTCCCCTTTATCTCCAGTCCCCTTGATCTCCAGTCCCCTTTATCTCCAGTCCCCTTGATCTCCAGTCCACTTGATCTCCAGTCCCCTTTACAACCGGTTTGTTTTACAGGCATAGTCTTCTGGTGTGGTGTTTCCTTCCAAGTGATAACGATTATATCGCAGGTTAGTCTAATATGTTATTCCGTGTAAACAAAACAAAACCCTGATATCTGTAGTCTCGTTTGATCCATCAATTTCTAAAATGTTCAAGCATGAAAATAGAGTGAAAATGAAACATGAAAATAGAGTGAAAATGAAACATGAAAATAGAGTGAAAATGAAACATGAAAATAGAGTGAAAATGAAGCATGAAAATAGAGTGAAAATGAAGCATGAAAATAGAGTGAAAATGAAGCATGAAAATAGAGAAAAAATGAAGCATGAAAATAGAGAAAAAATTAAACATGAAAATAGAGTGATCATGGATGTTTTGAGCAATTTCCGTTTATTTTCGGACTTTGGCCTATTTTCGAGCTATTCTTGAACTTTTGACCCCGATTTGTTTTCACAGGAAATTTCGTCCAGAAGATGAAGCTTAAGTAGATTGAGGTCCCCATAGTGTGAGTTTGGTTATACCATCACGCAGTTGAGCATCACTAAATTCAGCCTCTGGGGACCTCATTCTGCAAATGTCGGACAAACTATTGGCTGGATTGTTCCCACGCGTTGATATGTATTATGTCATTCCCACATGCTGATTGATATATAGTTATGATTTTATTGGCTGGATTTCAATAACTGTCTTTTTCTATCCCTCTACCTCTCATGAGTATTAATAATATTGTTTCCTTCTCATATAAATTTTGTCCTCTCTATAAGTTATATTATCAAATTTGTAAAATAATTCTTATTTTCATTAAAAGGTCTTCAAAATAAAATGAACTAACAAATTTGGGAATAGATGGGTCATCTTTTGGAGGAAATAAAGAATATATATATATTTATTATTATTTTTGGTTCCATTTCAGGAAGTACATGACACCTATGAGGTCGTTTGTGAGTAAAACTATTATTAGATTTTCCTAAATAAATCCGGGGGAGGCGGGGGGGGGGGGGGGGGGGGTCGGAAAACATTTTCAGGCACGTATGCTGATTTTTAACTTTCGACCCTTGTTGCGACCCACCCAGCCCCGCGTCCAAATTTTTTTCCGTTTTCGGCAGTTTTTTCCGATCATTTTTGGACACACACCCCCCTTTTAACACTAAAACAGAGATTTGCGGGGGGAATTCACTGTAAACAGCCATATATGAATTTCTGTGCATACTGTTGGTCATGGATGTTAACATTGACATGTAAATAGGAACGAGTCATTTTTGGGTCATTCGGCCAAAAAAACATGGCTGCCAGCGGCCGTCTTGGATTTCAAAATTTGCAACAAAATACAACATGATAACTGCCTGCAGTCAGTTTAGCAGTTAGAATTACATTATTTCTTTTATTCTAATGTGTTTTAAGCCAAACTCATTGCAAAAACAGTCAAAAAACTTGCAGGAAAAAAAATGAGTTGAGGAAAAAATTGTTTGTTGGTCCCATCGACCACCCATATGCCCGGAACAAAATTTGTCCCCCCCCCCTGGGGTAGGTGGAAAGAAGTTGGGGACACCTATGCACCACCCCAATTTAAAAAAAAATATTTTCCGGTATATATTTTCAGAGACCCGGAAGTGGAAATTATAACTATTTTTCGCTAATATCTTCTACATTAGTTTCTGCTGTTTGGAACTGGTTGAGAATTTTGACTTTTATTTGTATTTTTCATGTTTGTTGATCATTGGAACAATGAAATATGCCATTCTGTGGGTCCCAGCCCCTTCCGATCACTCAACAATTTGATTATACAGAACGCGATATAAATTTCACCAAAAATCGCCATTGGGATTCTAGTCATATTTCAACAAGAAATGAGCAGAACTGTGCAATGTAATTGAGGCATACCATTACTTGTGCATATTCAAACTCAATGGAGCCAGACGTATCACTTTAGCTCAAATTGACCGCCAAAATGGCAGCTAAATTAAGGAAAATGGTAGATATTACCCCATCGTGCCCTGCAATCAGTTAAAAGTTGTGGTTGATGAATAAAATCGACTAATATGCCTTCTATATACATTGAATACTAACATTGGTGATGCACCTTGTTTAATTGTTAGTATTGTAACCACTGACATTACCAGAAATATTCGATTTTTTCTCTCACAAACTTGACATCAAAATCGGCAAAAATTAACTTTTAAGTTTTGACAATTTTTTTCAAGTAAAATGGACCTATCTTTGGTAGCAAAGGTGTTTATATTTGTTGTCTGTCTTAAATGTGTCTGATAAGATGTTATATCCCCGCCGAATCGGTAGTGGTCGAGACGTTGAGAATGCCCCCTATTTGGCTGCGGACACACGTACCACAGTAGCGATGGCATTGTTGGTGTGACAATTTATTATGGTGCAGTTTGGTGACAATTGGTCGTCATATTTCTGTGCCATAGCTTGCCATGTTGCGCGCCGAGTTTCCGCACAATGAGTCTACTCGACCAATTAACCCATTGCGTTTCACCATGCAAGGTTGAGCTCTAATCAGTACGCTTTGCTACATTGTATTTTCTACGATATATATAATTGCACGATTGATCGTCCAGAATTGTGTGGCAATCCCTCATTCACTCACATATCATGCATGCAGTACGTTTTGTTGATATGATCTCAATTCATGTTTATCCACTTATATTAATTTCATGCGTATTATATAATATAAGACAATTGCGGTTTTTATTTTGATACGTTTAGTTCTCCGCATAATTCCGCTAATATTATCATGTGGGCCAATGAAGCCATGTCGGAACTGTTGGAGGAATTGCTGCTGCGAGAGTGTATCTGGAATAAACAAAGCGAACTATACAAGGACCAAAAAAATGCTGATTATAACGAACGTTGGAGGACTCATTGTACGAATATGCAGCCGGCGACATGGCTAGCTATATATGGCATATTAATTATGACAACCAATTGTCGCCAAACTCCACCATATATACTATACCACTGCTACTGTGATACGTGTCTCCGCAGCCATTGAGTGTGAAACTGGCTTTAATTTCAGATGAAAAGAACTGCGGTTTAACTCCCGATGGGTCCGCTCTCATAACGATCCGAACGGACATGCCGGACCCTGAAATATACGCCATCTGTGCCAACAATTCGGAGTATAATTTCGAAATAAAATCTGAGGTTCGCTACGAACTAGTAGTGTACTATCACGACACGCCTGGGCAGTGTGTATTCAAGGTGAGTCTTAAATCTCTTCCGGGCACCAATTCCAACAACAACAACAACAACAACAACAACAACAACAACAACAACAAGTATGCTTTATTCTCTCATCCGAGTAAATACATTACATATTACATAAAGGATATTGAGATATTAACTAGAAGTATATATACAATAGACATAATATAGCAATATATATATATAATAGATATGTACATATGGTTCCGGGTCGATGGCTTGTTTAAATTCTATGAATATAATCAGTTTAATTATTCTGACACTACTAGCTTAATTGTCGTCCGAAGTAAACATGTCGTACTATCGTGTGAAACATTGTTGGATTGAGTAAACTAATCGATCGCAACGCGGAACAGTCGATTTCTTCACACCGTGTGTTTAGTTTTAGCTACAAATGATAGGTTCATATATCGTCAATTTTCAATTTTAGTATTTATACTAAACAACTATGCATGTCAGACTCAGTTTAACATCTCAAATAAGTCGAGCTTCTGACTGCCATTCCGTTCACCAGTTGTGACTATATTGTATAATTGATTCCGGGAACCATACATATATATTTTAATACACTAACATAGAAGCCAAGTGTGAATATCATAGCATGACTATATAAATAATCAATTATAATTGAATATACCTGTATACTCACTGTGCTCATTGGCAGATATTTAGAAACTTGGTTCACACTCATCCATGCGGATGAGCAGCTAGCTAAGTTCAACAGAAAGCCCAAGACTTTCTGTCGAGCCACGCATCTGACCATCCGCATAGATGAATGAATGGGAATCCATGTAGTGTTTATCGCCTAGATATTTACAAGCATTAATTGTTTACTGAAAAAACGTTCATGATGATCCTAATGAAAGAACATACGTAGTCTGCGGAGTAGTGTGTGATTCTTCATGTTAAGAATTTCATTTATCGCAGTAGCATCTTTTCTTCTAAAGTATTTTGGTTGTAAAAAGCGTTTTCTTACATCCATAAAGAATTCACACTCCAATAAATAGTGAAATTCATCACCAAGACTGCCTTTGTTGCACTTTGGGCATATTCGGTCAGCGAGATCAATATTATTCCATCGGCCTGTCTCTATGGGTAGCTGATGATTACATGTACGGAATCTACATAATGTTAACCGGTTTCTGGTGTCAAGAACATTCAAGTAGTTTTCAAAATGTATATCATGTTTGAACATTTTGTATATAATTCCCCTACTACCCGAGGCGTCTATATCAGTCTTCCATTTATTATGGAATCTACAAATAAGGTTGCACTCAATGTACGAGAGTAATCGTTCAGTACATTGAATTTTATCTATATTCATTAAGTGAATCTGACCACAATCTGTTAAAAAAAAATTAACTTTGTTTATCCATGTGAAATTAGAGGACGCGACATTACTGAGTTTAAGCGCTAACATATATAATATTTTACAATATCTATTACAATTCATATTTACGACTTTCAACCAATACTTTATCACACGCATGGTTATTAATACATCAATTGGCATTCGGCCGCTCTCTCCGAATAACATATAATTACATGTGGATGGTTTTGGCTGTAAAACAAACTTACAAAATTTTCTATGTATGTTCTCAATTATATCATTGTTTCCTGTGCCCCAAATTTCACTCCCATAGGCAAGTATGGGTGCAACTTGTGCATCAAATAAATCAAATTGGTCTTTTACCGAAAGGCAGTGTGCTCATGATTTTGTGATTATGGAGTACATGGCTTTAGTGGCTTTGTCTACAAGCACCTTCTTTGCTTCAGAATATGAGCCAGATTTAGTATGTATAATTCCCAGATAATTAAATTTTTTAACAACTTCAATTTCCCTCCCATTATAGAAACAAATTCTGTTTTTTGGAAGGCTACGTTTGGATATCAACAATATTTTTGTTTTATCGACATTAACTGTTAATTTCCACATTTCACAGTACTTATAGAAGGAATCCAAAGCTTTTTGTAATTTTGAAGGTGTTTCTGCCATCAGCACGGTATCATCTGCATACAAAATTACAAAAAGTTTCATATAGATGTTCAAGTTTTTTTCAATATCATCGGACAGTTTTGGCAGACCAATAACTCCTGTAGTTGTCAGATAAGATTCCAAATCGTTTACGTACAATGCAAAAAGGATCGGTGAAAGATTTTCGCCTTGTCTAACACCAGATAAACATGGAAAAAAATGGATTGCTCATTTCCCAGTTGAACTTTGGACTTAATGTTCGAGTACATATTACAAATGACTTTAAATATTTTTCCATTTACACCGTTTGATAAAAGTTTGTGCCATAGTCCCTGTCTCCATACTTTATCAAATGATTTTTCAAAGTCAATAAATGCACAATATAAGCTTCTGTTTAGTGATCTGGTAATTTCTGTCAGCATGTGAAGAACAAAAATGTTATCAACTGTGGAGTATCCTTTTCTGAAACCGGATTGATTTTCCTTCATTATTTCGTGTTCCTCTAAATATGTGTTCATCCTGTTTGATAGTATTTTTGTAAATAATTTCCCAAAACAACTGAGTAGAGTAATGGGCCTGTAGTTTTTAGGGTCACTTGAATCTCCTTTATTTTTATATATGGGAATAGTGGTTCCAATTCCCCAGGAATCAGGTATACATCCAGAATCCAAAACTAGATTAAACAGTTTACAGTATATGTCTTTAATTGCATCAGATGAGGCTTTAATAAATTCATTTAATATTCCGTCTTCTCCAGGTGATTTGTTATTACTGAGGCTAGTGATCGCGATGTTTATTTCCTCGTTGGTAATAGGTTGGTTAAGTGTTTTATTCGCATGCGTATTTGTATCATCGATAGAAAGGTTGGGATCATGTGTGTAGGTTATGGCATTTATTTCTCGGAAATAACTCTCAAGATCATTTATTTGTAATAAACTGTCTGTTAATTTTCTTTTCTTATTCAATATAGACCAAAATTTTCTCGAGTCGCACTTTTTTAATTTAGTCATTTCACCAGATATCTTCTCTCTGTGGGATTTCATGGCATTATCCATAGCAAGCTTGTAAAATTTAGCTGCTTCACGCACCACGTTTCTGGATAAGTGATTATTTTTAAACTATTATCAGTACATAACAGATCATCATTCATTGGTTCAGTATTTCCATAACTAATATGATTAGTATGCATACATATATCATAATCATCAACATAACCACTATTTCGTGAATATAATTCGCATTCACTATAAGTATGATGATTAATCTGAGTTCTGTGTCTACAGTTAACAATTTCCAAATCTAGCAACATTTTACGAGTGTTGCCTAATATATCGGCTACGTTTCTGATTTCGCGTGACGGACTTTCCGCTACTTTTTTGACATAATTACAATCAACATACCCATATTTGGGCCTGCAACAACAACAACTGAAACAAACAACCCATAGACACTGCCGGTGTGGCTGCATCTCTTAATTTGCAATAATTTATGCACAACATCTCTCACACTTTCATTCATCAAAAATCTTAGTGCCTATTTTAAGAATATGTCTTTCTTAAATGATCTAAAAGATTTCAAATGGTTTCACTATCAAACAAATTTCGGTAACTCGGTAACTCTGAAATTGATATTAACATTCTTAAGAAATTTCAACACATACTTTAATAAGGAAATATATCTCTCGAAGTTGATTATAAACTATATTTATTCCTTTGGTAAAATTCCTTTCCGAAACCCAGAAACATGAAATTCAAGTTAATTGAAATAATTTTTTTCTCTTATATTACTGGAAGTGGCAAATTTAAATTATACATACTGATTTCTCTGGTGTTTTTGTTTTTGTTTCTTTTTTCTGTTTTTGTGTTTGTAATATGTTTAAATACCTCCGACTTTTAAGTGATGTGAAACACTCCGGTAGGGTGATCAAATAGAATTGGAGAATAGTGTTGTTCAAAGTAGTTATTTTTACAAATATTATATCTAAATTGACAACACACACACCGTCATCTATCTCATATATATTTTGAAGACCTCTGTCTGTCTGTCTGTCTGTCTGTCTGTCTGTCATTTATACAAATCTACGATTCTCGACCGATCGGGACGAAACTTGGTACGTGTGTGTAGTTTGACCAGGCGGTGGACGTTGTCGTATTGGCGAGCCCGTGCGGTGCCCACTTCGCGCATGCGCAGACGAGATCTCGGAAACGGGTGGAGCTATCGACATGAAATTTGCTATGTGAATGTATCTTGCCCCGGATACGAATTTTATCGGGTCGCTGAGCCCGTGCGACGCCAGCTTCGCACATGCGACGCCAGCTTCGCACATGCGCAGACGAGAGCTCGGAAACGGGTGGAGCTATCGACTTGAAATTTGGTATGTGAATGTATCTTGCCCCGGATACGAATTTTATCGGGTAGCCGAGCCCGTGCGACGCCAGCTTCGCGCATGCGCAGACGAGATCTCGGAAACGGGTGGAGCTATCGACATGAAATTTGCTATGTGAATGTATCTTGCCCCGGATACGAATTTTATCGGGTCGCTGAGCCCGTGCGACGCCAGCTTCGCACATGCGACGCCAGCTTCGCACATGCGCAGACGAGAGCTCGGAAACGGGTGGAGCTATCGACTTGAAATTTGGTATGTGAATGTATCTTGCCCCGGATACGAATTTTATCGGGTAGCCGAGCCCGTGCGACGCCAGGTTCGCGCATGCGCAGACGAGATCTCGGAAACGGGTGGAGCTATCGAAATTTGGTTTTTGAATAGCCCAGACAACGTCGGGCTCATCGTGTCTCCTCACGCTTTCAGTTCTGTATTCTGACCATTCAGTTCAATTGACGAATCAATCATTAAAACATTTAAAAAAAAAAAATAATAATTAAAAAAATGTCATGTTTCTGACGAACGCCGCCGGTGGCGGGCTAACCTGCTAGTCTCCTATAATTTGAGACTTCCGTATATATATATGTATGTGTGTATATGTGTACTTCATAGAATCGAAAAAGGCTGGTCGGATCGAGCTCAAATTTCGTATATAAGGGTAAAATCCCACGGACACCGTAGTTGTCGCGTATTGGAGAAGCTCAGAGCACCCGTTCTCCAATCTCAGTCACAAAAAACGGCACTGCGGTGGTTAATCAAGTGATAATTTAATGAGCGTTTGTTTTTGACGCATCGTTATAAAGAGCGTGTGTTTACCATTCAACGTTATTAGCATCTGCAGAGAGATATACGGGAACAATACTTTTGAGTGGTTTCCTATGCGGGGAGATTTATTGGATGCCATGTTACTCTTACAACATCATTGTTATAGTATGTATGACACTTAGGTCAGGGCTTAGGGGGGGGGGTGGGTAGTTAGTGTGGATATAGGCATAATGCTTCTCAGAAATCCCGGTTACAAACCAACACTCACAATTTCGTCTTTTGCATCAGATACCAACACCTCGACCGTTCGGGACGAAACTTGGTACGTGAGTGTAGTTTGACCAGGTGGTCGTCGTTGTCGTATTGGCGAGCCCCCAAGCCGTAAATATCAACAACAACGACATTGTTGGCGAGAAAATAATTAGTTAAAATTACTAAATACGCGCAATCCTATTTTCCCTATACGGCAATGTGAGATTTTTCGGGTAGCCCCGAGCCCTGAATGCCAACAACAACGACATCATCGGCTCAGTTTTTTTCCGCCCGATGTACCTTAAATCATACCTCTTGAGGGTACAATAATTTCTCTTAAAAAGGCACGATTAACTCATTGAAAAGCGAAAACAAATGTCATGTTTCGGACCAACGCCGCCAGTGGCGGGCTAACCTGCTAGTCTACTATATATTTTGAGACTTCCGTATATATGTATATATGTGTGTATATATATGTGTATATATATGTGTATGTGGGTACTTCATAGAATCGAAAACGGCTGCGCGGATTGAGCTCAAACTTCCTATCTAAGGGTAAAATCCCACGGACACCGTCGTTGTCGCGTTTTTGAGAAGCTCAGAGCAACCGTTCACCACTCTCAGTCACAAAAAACGGCACTGCAGTGGTTAATCAAGTGATAATTTAATGAGCGTTTGTAAATGACGCGTCGCTATAAAAGAGCGTTTGTTTACAATTCAACGCAACGTTATCGCTCGAAATTTAGCATCGAAAAAAAATAATTTCTTTTATCAAAAACATGATTACGTGTTGGACTCTGTCATTTTAAGAATATGTAAGTATTACACACATACATGGCACATACACATGGCGCGCTTTGTTTTTACAGTATATACCTTTGGTATATACCGAAATCATCCCAGATAATCACGAATGCATCAGATTTCTCCCCAGATATACCGTTATAAAGCTACTGGAATCTGCCAATCTACTATATAATTTGAGACTATGTGTGTGTATATATGTGGGTACTTCATAGAATCGAAAACGCGCGTAGGAACGGGCATCCCCACGGCAATGTCGGCTTATAAGACATCTTTACTAGCCGATGGACAATTGGTCTCTATATATGTACCAAAATTACGCCGCGTTGGTGACTGGGCAATTCCAGGGAATGCCGATTGAGCTCAAACTTGCTACCTACGGGAAGTGTCATATTCCAGGGAATGCCGATTGAGCTCAAACTTGCTACCTACGGGAAGTGTCATATATATGTGTGTGTCCTTTATAGACTCGAACCGATTGAGCTCAAACTTGCTAAATACGGGTTCATTGAAAAAAAAAATCGGGTAAAATTGAAAAACAAAATTAAAAAGGCACAATTAACTCATTGAAAAACCCAAAAAAATCGATTTAAAAAGGCACAATTAACTCATTGAAAAACTAAAATATTAACTCATTGAAAAACAAAAAATTAAATTAATTAAAAAATTTATTTAAAACTTAAAAATTGTCATGTTTCTGACTATTGCCGCCAGTGGCGGGCCAACCTGCTAGTCTACTATATAATTTGAGACTATATATATGTGTGTGTGTATATATGTGGGTACTTCATAGAATCGAAAACGCGTGTACAGATTGAGCTCAAATTTCGTATATAAGTGTAAAATCCCACGGACACCGGCGTGGTCGCGTTTTGGAGAAGATCAGAGCACCTCTTCTCCCTTCCCAATCATCAAAATCGCCGCAGACGCCACTTCTGGGGTTAATGCATCAACGATCTTTATATTGACCATATTCGGAGGTGTTAACGATTAACGCTCTTTATAAAAAGGCAGAATTGATCTAAGCAGCGTTTGTTTACAATTCAACGCAACGCTATCGCTCGAAATATTATGCAGAGAGATTTCATTACGGAATTAATTGACTGTCCGCTCTTTTCGGGGAGACGGGTATCATGAATTAACTCATTGAAAAACAAAGAATGCGTTGTCTGTCGTTCCAAGGAAGGGGGGATTTCATCGGGTCAATTAGAATACAAATTAAATAAATAGGTCAATTAGAATAGGTCAATTAGAATAAAAATTAAATAAATAGGTCAATTAGAATAAAAATTAAATAAATATTAAAAAATTCAAAAAAACATAAATTAAATTTTTTAAAACATTAAATTAATATTAAAAAATAAAAAAAATAAAAATATTCAAAATTTAAAAAAAATATAAATAAAAACAAAATAATTAAACAAATGTCATGTTTCTGACCAACCACGCCAGTGGCGGGCTAACATGCTAGTCTTCTCTTCTATATATTTTGAGAACTCCGTGTATTCGAGAGATAGCCCACACCCTCCGGACCTCAATGATATAATCGTGAATGAGTATTGATATACCCCACTAAACTTTGACAAACACCAGTAATGGTGTGTAGATCATTTACATATATCTCCTATATATTTTGATACAATCTATCTAATTTACATATCTCTCTTATATATTTATGTTTGTGTGTGTGTTGTACTTCATACAAATCTACGATTCTCGACCGATCGGGACGAAACTTGGTACGTGTGTGTAGTTTGACCAGGCGGTGGTCGTTGTCGTATTGGCGAGCCCGTGCGACGCCCGCGCAGCGCATGCGCAGACGAGATCTCGGAAACGGGTGGAGCTATCGACTTGAAATTTGCTATGTGAATGTATCTTGCGCCGGGTACAAATTTTATCGGGTCGCCGAGCCCGTGCGACGCCCGTGCAGCGCATGCGCAGACGAGATCTCGGAAACGGGTGGAGCTATCGACTTGAAATTTGCTATGCCAATGTATCTTGCGCCGGGTACAAATTTTATCGGGTCGCCGAGCACGTGCGACGCCAGCTTCGCGCATGCGCAGTCCAGATCTCGGAAACGGGTGGAGCTACCGGGTACAAATTTTTCTTATTGAAACGCGTGGAGCTAAAAATTATAAAACAAATATAAAAAAAATGTCACGTTTCGGACAAGCCGCCGGTGGCGGAACTGCTAGTCTACTATATAATTTGAGACTTCCGTATATATATGTGTGTGTATATATATATATATATGTGGGTACTTCATAGAATCGAAAACGGCTGCGCGGATCGAGCTCAAATTTCGTATATAAGTGTAAAAACACACGGGGGATCGTCGACGTCGCATTTTGGACGAGCTCTGAGCACTCTTTGACCCTTAAAGTGCGATCTTCGTTTCGATACGATGGGTTTCGCTATCGATTCGCTCGTGATCCAAGAGGTGTAACTCTACATTTTTTATATCTGTATATGTATATTTTTATATCCATATTCACTTCAAACTGCTAAACCCGTTGAGCCAAAACTTGCTAATACCTTCCAAAATATAGAATTTACATTTTCTGATATATACATTTCTTGATACGGCTGAAAATCGTAGTCTATTTTCGATACATTCATATAAACAATCTATAAACATACACCCCTCAAATCGTGCTAACTCACGCAGCTTATATGGCTGCTGAAATTCAGTAAATACCAGGCAGTGCGATACGTACCCCAATCTGACGGGACTTCCACTGCCTTCTCATTTGACCATCTCGTAAAGGTGGTGGGATCACTCCCAAGCCGTGAATGCCAACAACAACAACAACAACAACATTGTTGGCGAGAAAATAATTAGTTCAAATTACTAAATCCACACAATGCTAATTTTCTCTTTACGGCAATGTGAGAATCTTCGGGCGAGAATTTTCTGGTGGCCACCAAGCCGTAAATGCCAACAACAACGACATCCTTGGCATACCTCTTTTATGGACGGGTATCATCATAAATCCTCTTGATTAAAAAGACAGAATTAACTCATTTCGGGTGGCCACCAAGCCGTGAATGCCAACAACGACACCGTTGGCATACCTCTTTTAGGGACGGGTATCATAATTCCTCTTGATTAAAAATACAGAATTACGACATCGTTGGCATACCTCTTTTAGGGACGGGTATCGTAATTCCTCTTGATTAAAAAGACAGAATTAACTCATTAAAAAATGCGTGTTGTGTGATTCTTATGTCTGTCGTTCCTAGGAACGGGGGAAATTTTCATCGGGTCAGTTTGTACCTGAAATCATACCTCTTTTAGGGACGGGTACCATAATTTCTCTCCATTAAAAAGGCACAATTAACTCATTGAATAGCCAAAAAATTGTCATGTTTCGGACCAACGCCGCCAGTGGCGGGCTAACCTGCTAGTCTCATATATATTTTGAAGACCTCTGTCTGTATGTTTGTTTGTTTGTCTGTCTGTCTGTCTGTCAGTCATTTATACACATCTACGATTCTCGACCGATCGGGACGAAACTTGGTACGTGTGTGTAGTTTGACCAGGCGGTGAACGTTGTCGTATTGGCGAGCCCGTGCTGCGCCCGCTTCGCGCAAGCGCAGACGAGATCTCGGAAACGGGTGGAGCTATCGACTTGATATTTGGTATGTGAATGTATCTTGCCCCGGATGCGAATTTTATCGGGTCGCCGAGCCCGTGCGACGCCAGCTTCGCGCATGCGCAGACGAGATCTCGGAAACGGGTGGAGCTATCGACTTGAAATTTGGTATGTGAATGTATCTTGCCCCGGATACGAATTTTATCGGGTCGCTGAGCCCGTGCGACGCCAGCTTCGCGCATGCGCAGACGAGATCTCGGAAACGGGTGAAGCTATCGACTTGAAATTTGGTATGTGAATGTATCTGGTCCCGGATACGAATTTTATCGGGTCGCCGAGCCCGTGCGACGCCAGCTTCGCGCATGCGCAGACGAGATCTCGGAAACGGGTGGAGCTATCGACTTGAAATTTTGTATGTGAACGTATCTTGCCCCGGATACGAATTTTATCTTGTCGCAGAGCCCGTGTGACGCCAGCTTCGCGCATGCGCAGACCAGATCTCGGAAACGGGTAGAGCTATCGACTTGGAATGTATCTTGCCCCGGATACGAATTTTATCCGGTCGACGAGCCCGTGTGACGCCAGCTTCGCGCATGCGCAGACCAGATCTCGGGAACGGGTAGAGCTATCGACTTGAAATTTGAGCTCGGAAACGGGTGGAGCTATCGACTTGAAATTTGGTTTTTGAATAGCCCGGACAACGTCGGGCTCATCGGCTAGTCTATTATATATTTTGGAAGATCTGTGTGTGTGTGAGGGTGTGTGTGTGTCTGTCTGTCTGTTCGCGATGGACTCGAAAACGGCCTAGCCGATTTCGATGAAACTTGATATGTGGTGGTACTTTCGGCCGTGGAGTGGCATGGGCCTGTTAATTTGCCCGTGCGACGTGACCTTGACCTTGAAATCGGTTCATTTCAAGGTCGAACGCCCGAGTATCACGGGATTTCGATGAAACTTGGTATGTGGGGGTACTTTCGGCCGGGCAGTAGCATAGGTCTATTGATTTGCCCGTGCGACGTGACCTTGACCTTGAAATCGGGCCATTTCAAGGTTAAACGCCCGAATATCGCGGGATTTCGATGAAACTTGGTAAGTGGGGGTACTTTTGTATGGGGAGTCTCATAAGCATATTCATTTGCCCGTGCGACGTGACCTTGACCTTGCAATCGGCTCAATTCAAGGTAAAATCGCCAATTTTGATGGGATTTCCACGAAATTTTATACATAGGGTTACTTTTGTCCACTGAGTGTTTTGGACGGGTCAAATCGTGACTCCGACCTGACCTTGACCTTCAAAATGATCAATTCAAGGTCAAATCGGGTAAAACCGGATGGATTTGGACGGGCACGTTTGTCGGGTACTTTTGTCCGGGCAGTGTTTTGGACTGGTCAAATCGTGACCCCACTTGACCTTGACCTTCAAAATGGACAATTCAAGGTCAAAGCCCGGACGAAGTCGGGTCACCTTCTAGTCTATTATATATTTTGGAAGATCTGTGTGTTTGTGTGTGTGTAATCGATGAACTCGAAAAATAGCCGATTTCGATGAAACTTGGTATGTGGGGGGTATTTTCGGCCGGGGAGTGACATAGGCCTATTAATTTGCCCGTGCGATGTGACCTTCACCTTGAAATCGGGTAATTTCAAGGTCAAACGACCGAATATCTCGGGATTTAGATGAAACTTGGTATGTGGGGGTACCTTCGGCCGGGGAGTGGCATAGGCCTATTAATTTATTCGTGCGACGTGACATTGACCTTGAAATTTGGTCATTTCAAGGTCAAACGCCCGAATATCACGGGATTTCGATGAAACTTGGTATGTGTGGGTACTTTCTGCCGGGGAGTCTCACAAGCCTATTCATTTGCCCGTGCGACGTGACCTTGACCTTTGCAATTGGGTCAATTCAAGGTCAAATCGCGAATTTTGATGGGATTTCGACGAAATTTGATACATGGGGTTACTTTTGTCCACTGAGTGTTTTGGGCGGGTCGAGTCGTGACTCCGACCTGACCTTGACCTTCAAAATGATCACTTCTAGGTCAAATCGGGTAAAACCGGATGGATTTCGACGGGTATTTTTGTCGGGTACTTTTGTCCGGGCAGTGTTTTGGACGGGTCAAATCGTGACCCACCTGACCTTGGCCTTCAAAATGGACAATTCAAGGTCAAAGCCCGGACGAAGTCGGGTCACCTTCTAGTCTAATATATATTTTGGGACTTCTGTTTGTCTGTCTGTCTGTTAGCTATGGTCGGGAAAACTGCCAGACGGATTTAGCCCAAACTTGCTATATAAGGGTAAAATCCCAGATGGAATGTCATCGCACCGCTTCTGAGAACGTCAGAGCACTCATTCTCCAATCCCCCGCCACCGCAATTGGTAGTTCATGGGTTAATCGCGCGATAGTTAAAGAGCGTTCGTATCCCCAGTGTCGTTGATAAAGAGCGTGTGTCATTGCATAGAACTCGCTTCTACGAATCTTCCCAAGGCTGGCAAAATTGTTAATAAATGCGTTTATGTCTCTTCGATAATTGCCTAATACAATTAATGCGTGGAGTCTGTCCATTTTCCCATGAAAAATCGAATTCTACGACCACCTGGTTCGAGATATGTTATTATTTCCGACATCGTCATTTTTGTCACTCGAAATCACGCACTCGATTCGGCGTCAATTCATCCCTTGCGAGGCCTTCTAAAATTATGTCTTCACTTCCCAGTTATGCCCCAGGGTGTGGACGAGGAGAGATTTATTGCAAGTCATAAGATATTTTTTATTGCCCGGGAACAATACTTATTAGTTGATTCCATCGATCGTCTTATGTTTCCGTTTTCGACGCATCGCGTAAATAATGTACTTGCACTAAATCGTTCCCCTTGTCTCATCGCCGAGAGGCTTTATCTGTATGACATCATAAGGGTGAATGGGGAGATTTTCATCGGCTCAGTTTTTCCGCCCGAGGCGACCTTCACCTTGAAACCGGTACCCACAAATTATCTAATATATATTTTCGGACTTCTGTTTGTCTGTTAGCTATGGCCGGGAAAACTGCTGGACAGATTTCGACGAAATGTGATACCTACGACTAATTTTGTCCGGGGAGTGTTTTGGACGGGTCAAATCGTTACTTAGACCTGACCTTGACCTTCAAAATGGTCAATTCAAGGTCAAAGCCCGGACGAAGTCGGGTCACCTGCTAGTTCTTATATATTAATTAAATGCAGTGACTGCCGATGGCGAAATAGTTTTCGTTAGTTTATCGCTGATAGAAGCGTCCCGATTGTAGTAGTAAATATTTACAATTTAGTAGTTCAGACGATGTTTTCTATGGAGTGGTACGGTCGATTTGCTTGCGATTTTCGGTGATGTTAGTAGAATGCTACATTCCTCCTGTTGGCATAGCATGCCTGAATGCTGACTTATCAGTTTCATGCACCTGAACAAGTACATGATATGTCTTTAAGCACACACTAATCAACGAACACTCATACATAATTCGTGCCTCCATAACTCTGATAGTTATACGCCAGTACCAGTAATCGTATATGGTCACTGGCGCAATTTAGCAGGAAGTGCGTTGTACTGTTCCAGTATGGCAGACAAAGAATTTCGAAGTAAGTAGGTTCCCATGTTCAGACTGATACGCTTCCCAACTCTAGGTGAAAGCACCCAAACGGCTTCCTTTTTCATGATGACCCCGTAACCGAGGTGGTTAGATCGTGAATACATCATTAAGGATGACCCTGTAACCGAGGTGGTTATATCATGAATACATCATTAATGACGACCCGGTAACCGAGGTGGTTATATCGTGAATACATCATTAATGATGACCCCGTAACCGAGGTGGTTATATCGTGAATACATCATTAATGATGACCCCGTAACCGAGGTGGTTAGATCGTGAATACATCATTAATGGTGACCCCGTAACCGATGTGGTTAGATCGTGAATACATCATTAAGAATGTCATGGTAACCGAGGTGGTTAGATCGTGAACACATCATTAATGATGACCCCGTAACCGAGGTGTTAGATCGTGAATACATCATTAAAGTTGTCATGGTAACCGAGGTGGTTGGATCGTGAATTCATCATTAAGGATGTCATGGTAACCGAGGTGGTTAGATCGTGGATAAAAATCACCGCAGTCTGGGCCAGACGAGGTTGGCGTGGGTTCGAACCCACGAATTAATGGGCGATAATCGGGACTGATTCAAACCATTTGACGTCCACAATTGACATTTCCACACATAATCACTAGTGGGGGGGGGGGGAAGCTATCCACACACAATCACTAGTGGGAGGAGCTTATTGATGCTACGAGACGAGTCGTCTCAATGCAAAAATAATATAATTAGTTTAAAGGCACGGGCGGCGTTCGTTGCAGAAATATTCATATTTGTTCAAATCGCCATCAAAAGGAAGAATATTAAAATATATATATTTGTTATCAGATGCCAAACATAATCAGCGTTTAAATAATATATTGTACGATGGTGTACGTAAACAAGAGCCTGCTCGTGTTATAGAAGTTTTGCTTCTGTTTACATATATAACACAGCTCAATTCTATTGGTTAATCACACTCAAATTATATAAACGCTCTTTATTATTTCCATATCAGGAAAACAGTAACAAATAACGCTCTTTATGTTTACCATATCCGGATCTAAACAAAAGCCAGGTTCTGTAACGTTTTTTGCTTTTGTTTACATAACAAAGGAAAAACATTTGACAATGGCATACTGTTTATGCCATATTTATGATTGATATAAGAACAAAATCTGTCTATATTTTACTATTCTTTCTGTTTATGGCTGTTTTTGACGGAGGTGAATATTTTAACAGCATGCCCACCGCCAACGCCGCCCGTATCTTTGACAGCGATTGGTGATGATGATGTTGATGGTGCCGATGATTATAACGAAACCGACGATGTTGATAATGATGACGAAAATGACAGTGGTGGTGAAGATGATTAGTATGGCGACGATGTCTGACGGCGATAATCACGATGATGATGATGATGATGGTGGGGACGATGATTATGATGATGATATATATGCTTGAGATGATGATAGCGATGACGACGATGACGACGACAATGATGACAATAACGACGATGATGATGACGACGATGATGAAGATTTTGATTATCATGATAACGATGGCGATGATTATGACGATGATGTTATGATGATGGTAATGATGATGGTGGTGGTGGTGGTGATTGTGGCGACTATGACGACGACGATGAAGACGATGGTGGTGATGATGATGATGATGATAATGAAAACGACGACGATGACGATGATGATGAATATGAGGATGAAACGACGACGATGATGCTGATGATTACGATGATGATGATGATGGTGACGATGGTGATTATGATGATGATGATCTTCATCATCATCATCATCATAATGATGATGGTGATGATGATTATGATGACTATTATGATGACGATTATGATGACGATTATGATTATTATGATGATGATTATGATGACGATTATGATGATGATGATGATTATGATTATGATGATGGTGACGATGATGATAATGGTGATGGTGGTGGTGATGATGATTTTGTAAATATATGTATATATGTTAATTATTTAATACTCTGTATTCGCCACTTAATTGTGACATTGAGTGAAATAAACAATCAATCAATCAAAGAACATACATTCTTTAACCCTTTACCCAACAGAACGGCCCTGTGCCAATGCATTCTCTTATATATGCGAGTCGACCATAGGTCGCCTCGCATATATAAGAGAATGCATTGGCTTAACACATATTAAAAATGATAAAATTGTCAAAGAATGTATAAAAATATTATAAAAATTGTTAAAAAATGTAAGAAAAAATTATAAATTGTTAAAGAATGTAAGAACAAATGGTAAAAAGTGTTTTTTAGGCCAATGCATTCTCTTATATATGCGAGGCGACCTATGGTCGACTTGCATATATAAGAGAATGCATTGGCACAGGGCATAACCATCACAATGTGGTCAATGAACGGTTCCAATGATATCCATATTTGTATGGTGTTATTGAGACAGACCGAAGATATTTTAGGCTGTTGAAGCTTTATTTGGGCGTTTTTGGCCGTTTTTGGCCGTTTTGTTGGGTAAAGGGTTAATCGTGAAAAACAGTATTATAATTATGGATGAATTTCCAACATTATGGCGTGAATAGAACTTTCAGTTCAATATGATTTGACAACAAAAAGGTTGTTTGAATATATGCAATTCAACACTGACAGTATTCACCGATATAAAAATTAGGTTGAACAAAGAATTTTCATTTCAGCAAGCGACCGGCTCACTCACTGTTGGCAGAAAATAATGGCTAAAAAGATTTGATTGACAGCCGTGGAAAGGTCCATTGACTGACATAAAACTCAATCGCAACTTCTCAGATTATCGTACTTGGCAGAAATATTATTTGCATACGGAAATCACCGAGGTTTGCTGATTAGCATAAATCTTTCCATCCGCAGAAAATGACGCTAGCCGAGATGTATCACGTGATGGTGTTTGTGCCACCAGTTCCAAATGTGTTCCTGTCTAATATCGTCTGGAAGCAGATGCAATGCACGTTCGGCGCAACAAACACCACGGTAACCGATCAATTGCAAATAACTAGAAGGTATGTATATATAGTGTATCTATAAAACCGTATTGTCTTGTTATAAATATAATTATAAGTTAACATAAAACACGACATAATATTGCGCTCTTTAGGCGAAGTAAATGTATATAATTATTTATTAAATGAACACATACATGTATCTGTTATTACGCCCTCCAGGGTGTATATTGGCGACGGTATTTAGGTGGTCATGTTATTACGCCCTCCAGGGTGTATATTGGCGACGGTGTTTAGGTGGTCATGTTATTACGCCCTCCAGGGTGTATATTGGCGACGGTGTTTAGGTGGTCATGTTATTACGCCCTCCAGGGTGTATATTGGCGACGGTGTTTAGGTGGTCATGTTATTACGCCCTCCAGGGTGTATATTGGCGACGGTATTTAGGTGGTCATGTTATTACGCCCTCCAGGGTGTTTATTGGCGACGGTGTTTAGGTGGTCATGTTATTACGCCCTCCAGGGTGTATATTGGCGACGGTATTTAGGTGGTCATGTTATTACGCCCTCCAGGGTGTATATTGGCGACGGTGTTTAGGTGGTCATAAATCAAGCGCTAGCAACTGATGACGTTCTCCGGTCTAATTTGGTCCTTTCCAAAAATGGGAATTTCTTTTTTACCTGTTCAAAATTATATATTTTGGCTATTTAACTTTGCTTTGGTCTGTACATTCCAAATTTCTTCCAAATTTCTATAAACCGCTCCTGGATCATGCCTCACAAATTGTTATCATGATAGACGAGGAAACCAGTACCTGTACAAATTGGGCACCAGAACCATAAAACATCCCCACATCTTTAATATGTCTTACAGCTACTCTCTTCTTCCATCACGATATACATACACCTATGCTACTGATATAATGTGAACACTACATATATATATATATATATATATATATATATATAACAACGGAATAACCAACATTCTACTGTCCTATATTCCTCTGTTGACTTATAGATAGCCGTGAGTTTTACACTTTCCGGTTGTCAGTTGACGCCTCATACTGGTTGTTACCTGCCAGTCCGGGGAGCCAGCGTGGTGTTGTACACCCTGTTCTAAGTTATTAGACCAGACATCTACTTCGCCATAATTGGCATAAACCATAAAACAATTATTTATTAAATAAACACATATCTGTTATTACGCCCTCCAGGGTGTATATTGGCAACGGTATTTCTCCCTGGCCTTGAGGTGATGGAGTAAATGTGATTAAAACGTACTCGATATATTGCGTACTTGTTTTTATTGTGGGGTTAACACGCGTGAGAATAACATCACTGTCATCGCAATACGAGCGAGGCGGATACATGTTATCTGCATACACTGTTATCTCGTAACGAGTTAGGGGTCTAAATGCATAATGTCTCGGTTATTATCGATTAGCTACATTCGATTTGTCTATGTCGGGTAGTTATAATCAGTTTCAAGTTTAATCATTCATTATATCTCTCTCTTCACATTTGTGATAAGAGAGTATACATAATCAAGTGAGTGGCATAATATATATATATATATATATATATATATATATATATATATATATATATATATATATAACAATACATAAATGCATTAATACATAATTGAATGTAACATCATATATACATGTATATATTCAGCTTACTATGACCACCCACGGATGCGCTCCCCGTCATTGCACATTTATAGATTATCAATGTTTGAGGTGGTTACAATTTCGCTGTCGCTTTCTTAATAAATATCGCGAGATTATTGACCGTTTCGTCGTGTGTATATTGAAAAACTTATTCGCGGTGTAGTCAGCTTTTTATCAATGCAATTGGCGTTGCATGTTTACCGAAGAAGCTTTCAGCCAATTGGAACGTATACTCCCTTTGTGAACACGTATTATAGATGTGGCACATGGTGTGTTAATATTTCATAATTATCATAACTTTATTTGGCACGTCTCCGGTTTTTAATATGTTTTCACCAAGCAATCAGCCACACACCATAGGAAACAAATTATTAAACTTGTTAAAATATTAAAGGTCCAATATATTTTATATATGCCAAGCAGCCTAACAATATGATCTTGAGGGCGTTACAATTTCTGACTGGTTTTTGGTTTATATAGTGGCGCGTTGTGGCCGCGGCTACCGCGTGCAGCAACCAGTGGGGTAATAAAAATTGGCAGAAAGGTATGCCGGGGCAAAAAACACATTTTTTACAACCTCATGCAATTTTTTTACTAAAGACCTTTTGTGTCCATATTTGACATTTGTAACTGTTTAAAACATAGCATAAGAATTTATAACTATACAAAAACACCATATTTATGTAACTCTCATATGGGCCTCAGCTGAGATGACATTAAGCTATATATGGCGTGTTGCATATGGGACTGTGGGTGAAAAAAATCCTTCCCGTCACCCTTCCGAAAAAAAGATTCGAGAAATGTAAAACTTAAATAAATAAACTTGTCCTGATGTAACTATAGCCTAGATCATTGTGTGCATGGAAAAAGAGCGAGCAACTGTCTCAAACATTAATGTGACTATTAATGGCTAGAAAAATAACTGTCATCGATGCATCAAGCCAATCAGTGAATTATTTGCATGTCTATCAACTCAGATGATCTCTCACATGACCTAAAGTATCCAAGTCTTGTATAATGCTGCGACTGCTTATGGCAGATGTTATAACGGTGTTAGTTTTTTCAAAAAATTTAATTAAAAAACTAACATAAAATTGGTTTTATTAAATAGAGCAAGGAGTTCAATCTAAAAAAAATTAATTAAAAACAATATATATAAATCAAATGTTTATGACAGTTTCTATCATCCGCTCCCAGATTGAGCAAGTAATGTTGTTCTTGGTATCATGGAATTCAGATAAGAGGAAATGGTCTACTGAGACTTGAAGATGCCACTGAAATGCGTGTCATGTTCGAGTAAAATGCTCGTTGTTTATTCTGAACTACAGAATCACCCAAAACTAAATCGGCTTTTGGTGAAATTCCGTTGTTGTTGTTGTTGTTGTTGTTGTGTGAATATTTCTGCAACAAACGCCGCCCATGCCTTTAAGCGACAGCATTCGATACAAAATTTGCCTTTTTGTGAGAGAAATTCGAAGATCGCTTTTGAATATTCATGAATTCCATATATGGAATCGTGAATATTCAAAAGTTCCATGTATGCAATGCACATCCTGCAGAACTTTGACATGTAGCACTTAAACCACAGAACGTGGCTGGGTGAATCCAATATGGCGCGACTCAGTGATCTCGCTTATTGTAACCGACAAATTACGTATATACACGTAATAGTAGTGGTCCAGTGTAGCATGTGACTGAACTCTGTGAATGAATGAATGAATGTGTTTAATCCGAAAAGCCACAAATAAATGTGGAACATGCATAATAACATATATACACTATGTACTTTGGTATGAATAACATTGTCATCAGAATTTCATGTTCATACATAATAAATTGTATGTAATACTTATATAAACATATCATATGCATACTGTATACATATATTTGCACACGAGCTTATATCTATGTATACAGAAATATGTGTATATAAATTCACATGGATAACTCTATAGATCAGTGTTCTATCTTAGTTGTATTCTTTAAAAACATGTTTCAAATAAATGCTAACGTTTATTTGAAACATGTTTTTAAAGAATACAACTAAGATAGTACACTGATCTATATATATCTGCCTTGCACGTTGGTATATATCAAACTCCATGCAGCGCCCTCTACGTTAGCACTGCAATATAGCACTGCCACAGTGATGGTACTATGCGGACCGATATATGTACATCTATTTTTACATATATAGTCGGAACTATATTTAGTCACCTATTATCTTATTTTGACCACCAAAAGTTTGTAATAATGGTAATTATTTGGGTATTGATAAGAACAATATAGACTGAGCCAGATATAGACAATTTTAATCCTAAAACAAAAGAACTAAGGCAAAAAAAAAAAGTGTTTTGGTTCTCGGGCAATTTTTTTTTCAAATCAATGAGGGAGGGGGGGTTTTATTATTATTTTTTATTTTTTTCTGCGCATAGTAAGCATGGACAAAGATACCGTCCTCTGTCTAGTAATAACCAGAAAGGTAGAGGGAACTGTTATGCATATAAACTCATTTAGTCTTATATAAAAATGACATTGTACTACCAGTGTATGACTGGGATTACCTAACAATATATAATGCCCCTGACATTAACTACTGTTATTGTTGTCTAAAAACTGATACCTCCCCATTCTAATATGTGATCCCGAATTTAGTCCTGTGCCTTTCAATTGTATAAAGTTACAATTAGTGTAAGTTGTTCACAATGACTAATTGTAAGAAGAGCATGAGGATCAGCTAATCATTTTCTTAATTGTAGTCATCTACTTCATGTTGTAAGCCTGCAAGTCACTGTTTAACACATTACATGTTAGAGCTCAATGCACACTAATATTCAACATATATCTGCTATGGACATGTTGATAAAATCCCCCAAAAAAATTATATATTCAAATTTTTTTTTTCGTAAGTTTTTTTGTCATAACATCAGGCATTGCATTAAAAAGGCCTAATGCGGCCCTTTTTATTCAATGCCTAAGAACACGTAAAACATCCTTACCAAATGTCCTTATGGCAGTTATATCTCAGCGGAGCTATGAGAGATAACGCTGTCTGGAGTTTGTGTATATATATAGCGTTACTCTTGCCACCCGTTTCAGTGGGACTGTTCCGGAAACGATTTTAGACAGGGTGGAGTTAGAAGCGAATACGACCATTGACCTGTATGTGTCTGATGTTAATGGAAACAGGATTACTGGTCGAACACCATTGGGTCGCTACATCATGCTGGTAGCAGAGATGAAAGGTATTTACACATAATACATTCAAGCCTTGAAATAGGGTGTCTGTCATTTGCAGAATGAGGTCCCAGATGGTGAATTTAGTGTAAGCAGAATGAGGTCCCCAGAGGGTGAATTTGGTGATGCTAGCCCGTTATGCGGGTTAGCATCACTAAATTCACCCTCTGGGGACCTCATTCTGCAAATGACAGACACCCTATTTCAAGGCTTGAATACATTGCATCAAGTATATCGTTCAGACTAGTCCAAATAGATCATGCCATGAATCGCTATATACTCTGGCTAACGCCCGTAGAGATCATATTCCACCAGGACAAAACCTGGGAACTTTTTGAAGTTTTGCACGCAGGGAACCTTATAAAGTCGAAAATATAACTCGGGAGGGGGGGGGGGGATTTATATTTCTTAGCTATTATCTGTTCCTTAATAACGTACTTCACTGTAGGTGAAGGTCCTAACTCAAAATTGCACGGTTTTCTATATTGCTCAAACCCAAGCAGAAAGTTTAGTTAATGATATTATTCACTTGACAATGATTAACGCACGTAAAAAATGGAATTCGGAAATAAAAAACGACTCCCAATAATTGGACATTATATTTCGCAATCCATTTAAGACCACACCTGACATGAAACTCAAATGGCTTCAATATAAAATTAATACGAGAATCCTCTCGACGAACACATTTCTGAAGATAACTGCGTGTCATACGAACTGACTACTTGTGTAACCGATGCGCAATAGTCCAGAAAACATTTCGCATTTTCTGGGACTGCCCACACACAAATCAGTTCGAACCGAACTTCAGTCTTGGTTGAACATCAAGCTAAGTGTCTATATACATATAACCAAAACACGTACGCCTTTTCTAATTCTGTTACGCTTCTTGACGAAATAGGGCCAAATCGCAAAAATCGTTCAATATTGAGCTTAGTGGCTTGAATCTTCACCTACTTTGTAGAAATATATTACCGCAATATTTTTCGGATGTTATCAATGTGGGGGGGGGGGGCGTAGGGTTCTTGAAAAAAATTGAACACATGGGGGTCGAAAAAAAATTCCGCTCCATGACCACCCAATTTCTTATTTTTTTCTGGTATCAAGTTTTGTGACCCCCCCCCCCCCCCGAAAATAAATCAGAATACTATGAAACATAATTATATAAGCCTGGTACTTTCCAATAATTACTATTTTGTTGTGGGTTATAAATTATAAATAAAAGTTACAAAATTATGAACAATTCCTCAAGAATATACTGTACTATAGAATAGTATAAAGTATCAACAAAGTAGCTATTTTTTTACAAACGTGACCCGCCATATCAAATCCAGTCGTAAGTCGGGATTTTTTTACCCTGTGCCAATGCATTCTCTTATATATGCGAGTCGACCATAGGTCGCCTCGCATATATAAGAGAATGCATTGGCCTAACAATTTATTTTTAAATAAAAGTTTCTTACAATTTTTAGGACATAAAATAAAAAACATCCATTACCCTGCAGGGAGCCCCACACATATATAGAAGCATATAGAAGAGTGTCGTCTGCTCATGTTTGTCTGGGGCTCTGTATGGGTGAAATTATAAAATTGTTAAAGAATACAAGAAATAAATATTAAAATTGTAAAAAAATGGTAGGCCAATGCATTCTCTTATATATGCGAGGCGACCTATTGTCGACTCGCATATATAAGAGAATGCATTGGCACAGGGCATAACTGTAACCATCACGATGTGGTCAATGAGCCGGTTCCAATGATATCCATATTTGTGTGGTTTTATTGAGACAGACCCAAGATAATTAGGCTGTTGCAGCTTTATTTGGCCGTTTTTGGCCGGTTTGTTGGGTAAAGGGTTAATCATACCAATGTTATCGATGATCTACTATAAGTTGGTGTTTTTCTTTTCTTTCAGCGCCATTTTACCCAAATGAAGTTAGCTTCCAGGTTGTCCAGTGCACCGTGGATGGAGGGGATAAATTCTACGTTTTAATAAATAGAGGGTGAGTATAGTAAAAACAAAAACCAACAGCGACGTGAATTCCGTAATTTAATCTTCAAAATTCGGGAATGGTGGCAAAGGACCCCTAATTCGTGTGTAGCGACCAGAGTCGAACATATTTTGGGTCGAGTTTCAAAAAGTAGTCTGCTCGGCCGGAAATATGGCAAATGATTACGGAAATGTACAAGAATACGCGGATATTGTCATAAATAATTTCGTAATCGCGAGTGGACACCCGGACCGAACATTTTGGGCCGAAAAAATTTTGTCGACTTTCAAAAAATGGTCCGGAAATGAGTTTCGGTTCTGCTCGGTCGGAAAAAGTTTGGAAAATGTGGCAAATGACCACAAAGTGGCCACCTTGGCGAAACATTTTGGTCCGAAACAAATTTGAGTCGAGTTTCAAAATGTTATCCAAAAATGAGTTGCAGATTTGCTCGGTCGCGAAAATTTCGGCAAATGACAACAGGTAAATCTTTAGTGAAGTTTGGGTCGAGTTTTAAAACATGATACTACTAACCCCACCTCGTCCCACTGTGACGGGATGGTGTCATTGTGTAACAGGGATGGGATGGAATGGTGGCACGGGTGGATATATGATTGTTGGCAGGGATGGGATTGGATGGTGGCAGAGGTGGGAAGGAATGGCAGCAGGGTGGGATGAGTTGCTGGTACGGGATTATAGATGGAATTGTGACTGGTGGAATGAGATGGTGCTAAGGGTGTGATGAAATTGTGGCAGGGTGGGGTGGTATGGTGGTGGCAGGGGTGGGATGAGAAGATGGCTTGAGTTGAATCAGACAATCCAATATTTTAAATAAAATTTGTATCATTCCATACCTTAAGTTAGAAAAAACTCTGATATAATCTAAACTCTAGTTCGTGAATTAATATAGATAAAATCCGCGCTAAATATAGAACGCCGAACAATTTGTATAAACTGGTACCCAGCCGATTACAGAATCAGAAATGAAATGTCACGCGCAGACCCCCCCCACACCCCGGTAATAACGAAGAGCATTTAGATACAATAATAATAATAATAATAATGACCAGTTTTATATAGCGATTAACCAATTTCTTGCTCTAACACGCTTGGTAAAATATTACCCCAGTCATTTGTACTAGTCAACCAATGAACCGGCTGCAGCCATTTCAGGCGCTGCTCTAGTTTGGTCAGAACATGCTCTGATACTAATCAGTATGACAAGCTGACTTTTAACGCATGATTGATGCGAAGCCGGCACAGTATACGAGCGACCTTGCTCAAGGGTCACAACTTGGCGCGGGTTTTGAAACAGCGAGCAATCCAACAATTGCACGTCGCTCTAAGCGGCCAAGCCACTGTTGCGTGGAAACTCAATGACCGGCGACGAGCTGCGAACCCATATCGATGTGTTTACAGCGAATACAAGTCCGACACGCTAACTACCGGACCACGGAGCTCCACATATATGTGCGGCAGTGTCTTAGTCGAGCGACCCGAGGATGGTTTTCCTAAATCCCTGTGGGTGAGCCACGGATTATTGCCCGGGAAGCTCAGCTGTTTTGAGGCTGCCACCACCATATTTATGGACTAAGGTAACAAATCGGGGAAACCAGTGTTAAGTTTAAAAACTTTATAATTTCACCAAGGATTGTGTGAATTATTCTTGTTCCGTGCGTTCGGTATTCTGCGGATTCCTGATTTTCTATTATTGTTTCTTGAGTTCTGTATTCTGCTGTGTCCGGAGTGTCCTCCAAGCCCACTTCCTCTGGACTTCGTCTTCTTCGTCAGCTGCACACGTAGCAGCGCCGAGAGACTTAGTGTCAGAATCCTATCGTCATCTTCAGCTATACCTTATCCGCGCTAAATGTCAACAAAACAGCAATTCCTCCAAGTCCAAGCTTCGACCTCGTTTTCTTCTCGATTCCTCACATTTTCTTCGTCTTGTCTCGATTTCGTACATTTTCTTCGTCTTGTCTCGATTCCATACATTTTCTTCGTCTTGTCTCGATTCCGTGAGATGTTCGTGGTTTCGGACGTTGCTGCAAACCAGACACGAAGTTAAACTCCCACTGTTACTCCCACTGTTGTTACAACGTCAGTTCGACTACAGCTCGGACTGCCACCTCAAGTGTCTTTCTGTCAGGGAAATTGTTGGGGAGGGCTAACCCCGGGATTTTCGGAAGGACCGAATGGTCCTCCCATAACCTTTGATTGTATGCCTTTATTATAGAAAAACAAGGGGGAAAAAGCAATTTGTTGTTTCTTCGACGTCTTTTGTTTTTCTTCTTCTTCCTCCTCTTTGCCGGTGGTGGTGCAGACGACGAGGCATCCGAGGGAGATGTGCTGGTGTCGATGTGGATCCTATAGTGGTGATGCAGACGACGAGGCATCCGAGGGAGATGTGCTGGTGTCGTGGATCCTATACTCTATACTTGGGCCGGATCTAACGCGTCATCTGCGGTGTAGACGATCCTGTTGTATATCAGCTGTTTCTCTGCTTTTGTACATGAGTATTTCCTGCCTTCTTGTCCTGTATCGTATACCCGGTCTTTCAGATCTTTTATTAGCTGGTCGATGTCTGGTGGTTCACTTTCCCTGGAGGTGAAGACTCCCGGTTATATATACACGTCGGTGGGTAGGTCCTTCATGTAGGAATACACTAACCCTAACTCTAACCATAACCATAACCATAGCCCTAGCCCTAGCCCTAACCCTAACCCTAGCCCTAACCATTACCATAGCCCTAACCCTAGCCCTAACCCTGAACATAGCCCTAACCCTAACCATAGCCCTAACCATAGCCCTAACCCTAACCTTAATACATATGGAGAATGGAGGGTGGTTTCGTGTATTCTTACATGAATTATATACCCATCGGTGTCTTCGGGGTGTCGGCGGGACGTTCGGGGTGACATCGGCGTCTGTCTCCTCTGGTCGCTATGTCGGCGGCAGGGACCTCCGGGCGGCTCCTGCGTCCCTGTTTCCACTAGTGGTAGTGGTAACATCCGTGACATTGACTGTGGGCTCGTGATCTTGTCTCAATGTTAAGCGGGGAAAGCTGGCCGTCTCCCTGTTTCTACCTGGCCCTCCTGTCAGCGTTCCTGTGTCGTCGAGGTGGTGACTTCGATTTCTTTTCTTTGGTGGCAGTGAAGGCCCCATGGAGGACTCCAGTCTGTTTCACTAAGTAACGGCCGGTAGAGGGTTCTACCGGGGTGACTTGGTAGTGTGTTACCATTTCCAATCGTCCCTATCTAGCTTGGAGACTCCAGCTAACACAATGGGACGATTGGTAAGCGCTCAAAACGCGCACGACCTGACTGGGGAATACATCCAACCAGGCCTGACAAACTCATGGTCAATGAACGGATTAGTGCAGCGAGCACTAATGCAACTGTCCCGTCGAATGACCGGATCTCGAATGAATGAATGTCTTTCTTTATTAAGAATTTGAAGGGGTATACCCGGGAAGATTTGAAAGTGGCGGAACCCCCCCCCCCCCCACCCCCCACAACTCACGTGAGAAATTTTGAAGGGTATCATGGAATGGTTTAACATTAACATGAAATTGGTGAAGTGATGAAAATTAACTAGACATATGCTGCTCGCTCTAAACGTTTCTGTTCTTTTCTTTTGATAAGTGCATCTGTTTCGGTCATCCTCTCCTGCACCTGTCTGGTGAATTCAGCTCTCTTCGCCAATGAGTGGGTGGAGCTAGCGCTGTTGTTTGTGCTGGTGGTCGCGATGGCGATGGATGTATTCCGGAGTCATCGGAGTGAATGAAGTCTCTATCTCCATCACGGCATCAGCAGAAGCTGTCTTGGTGACACCAGTCAGCATTCCAGAGGGGGGGGGGGGTGGTCTGGGTCATGTTCTCTGAGTTGTTGGAACATACCGGTACCTGGGCAACCAATTGGAGAGGCTCGAATTATTGGCCAATCAAACCGTTACCTGAGACGACCCAAGAATAGTACCAAATTCTCCCATCAAAAATGGCGATGCGTTCATGGGGTAATCATCGACCATAGTATAAATGCCCATAGTTTAATTTCGTTACATGATAACATGGGAAACGTCACACTTTAGTGAGTCAATCGAATGTTATTACACGTTAAAGGGGTACTGTACGCCATTTTCATAAAATTTCCGGTGACAACAACGATCTAATATCGATAATATATAGAAACATAAGTAATTTGAGTCGAAGATGTATTATGTAAACGCTCAGGTTAATAGGCTATCTTAAAATTTAATAATTTAAAAGTTAATAATTTGATATAAATTGAATTTATGACTGGAGCCATAAAATGGCGTCAATTAAATTACGAATTTCCGTAATCAAACAAAGTAATTGAGGGATACTGGATTGTTAAACCGATCGCACACACGATCGCTTAAAATATTATGATGATACGGGGAGAACACTCAAGCCACTCACTGACTAGCGACGATACAATAACTTAAATGATTATATGGGACTAGTATGCCTATAATATAACTTTTATTTGATTCATTTGGTTGAAAACTGTACAAAAATTACTCGACAACGACAATTTGTTTTTTTGCATTCCGGTAAATTTATCATCCGTAACACTACTTCGTACTCAACAGACTTTCAAATAATGAAAAACTGGTTACCTTATTCTCCGACTCGGAGACTATAGAAACCAACAACAACATTTGGCGTACAGTACCCCTTTAAATGTGCAATTAATTAGATGAGTCCTGTGTGTAACTTTATAGGACTCAAACTCGCCAGTAATGACTTGATATTTTTTTTCCTTCACACCTTTTATTGGATTTTTACTAGTTTGTACTGGTTTGTAACAATAAGAAATCAATAATAAGGAACTGCAGCAACACTAAACACGCTAGGGCCATTGGATGTTGGTTTGTGCCTCTTTAGGACAAGGGAAAGTATTCTTAATGCAGCTGAATCGCCCATGCAGTATTATATGTAATTAACATCAAATAAGGATAACTTTAAAGAAATAAATTGAATGCCAAATCTGGTCAAACATGGACATTAAACACTGATGTATACACTGATGTATAAAGAAAAAAACATGTAACATACCTAGACTTGTGAGTGGATAACACAATTATCTCATATGTGACAAAAGAGATAGAAAATGGTAATAATTCACAATCTCATGTAGTCATGAATGAGTTAATACAGGTTTCTACTAAAAGTGTAGGTTTGTTTTTTATTATATGCTTTACTCTCACATGCTACACTTGAGCAGTCCAATAGAAATAATGCCTTTTCTGAACTCATACAAGATTCCTGAATTCATACAAGATAAACTGTGAACGTTATAAAATTCCTAACCAATCCTGACCAATCTGAATCAATTGGAATCAAGAGGAATAACTCTATCCTGTTTGTCATATTTTGTCAAAATTTTATTGTAAACTTTGGAAGCTCAGTATTTTGTGAGAAATTTAAGCTTTTTTCTTTTTTTTCTTTCTTGGACACTCAGCTATATTGTTTTTGCCAAGGGGCTGAATGATCAGCTTGGGGTATTTTAATGTACTCACCATTATTTGTGCTCTAGATCGGTAAGCAGACTATTTAAAGGTACTCAACCCGTAAAGAGGGTCCCCATCTCAACAGATTCCAACAACAACAATCCGATCAGAGGGTCCTATATTACTATTTCTTTGGCTTTGGGGGTAAAAAATATTTGATTCGAGTCGAGGAACCCATCAAACAAAGCTCAGAGTTATTAGATATTGATTTTTGAAAATTCTTATGTTCTCGAGATGAGTACTTATAACTGCCGTCAATTTGGTAACATGCTCGAGATTTTACGCCAAAATTCTATTCAAACAGACAAGGATGGATAACTCTATAATCAAGTGGTAATAATTGACTACGTACTGGGCCAGTAAGAATTCCCGATAATGAAAAATAATAGATTTCTAAAATCGATATCTAACAAATCTGAGCTTTGATGGGTGACTTCCTCGACTCGAATCAAATTTTTTTGACCCCCGAAGCCATTGAAATAGTAATTGAGAGGAGTTTTATCGGGTTGAGTACCTTTAACCACATACATGTTTCTAGGGACAAAATCCACTGCAGTCAAGAATATACTGCTAGAGACCAGTCCTGCTGTTCATTACTAGATTCACTGAATCTTAATGTAGGAAGTTTTGTCCGGGTGTTCTCTGTATGTTTGTGTTTTGCGTTTCACAAGGGGGTGGGTGTCAAAACATGGCTGGAAAAAAAAATCTATGAAATGGAAAAACAATTGGGGTTGGGGTGGGTGGGTCCAAAAAGTGGTCATCGGCAAAAAAGTAGCATACGTGTCTGGAATTTTTTTTCGACTCCCCCCCCCCCCGGATCATTTGGTGATATTAAAACCTATTTGTTACGACCTGTAGTGGATGCCTTTGACCACGATTAGCATATTTCCAATAGTTGTTATTTTGCCAAACTTCGTTAAATGTATCTTAATGTAAAAACTCTATCAATAATAGCAACACAGCCATGCAATATGCCTATTAGTGCGCACAAGTGGTGTATATACTGTGATCAGTTGCATGTTCGTAGAAATCGTGAGGGTGGGAAGCATGACACACATGACGTTTTATGATAACGCAAGCAAAAAATGTGTCGCTGCATGATTCAACAAAACATGCGCGTTTAGCGTAACGTGAGTACTAAATGTTCTAAAACGGGTATCCCATTGCATTTACTAAACTGCAGTGATAGTCTGTTAATAATATGCTCTATTATGTGTCAACCAGTTCTTCATAGTTAACGTGCAATCGCCATTTACTCCCCCAATTTGGCGTTAAATTCTGAGTCCGGATAAATATGTACATCGGTTGTCTGCCCATTTTCAACGTAGTGTAGACATGCATCATGTTTCCTTATGAGCTTTCAATTGTTAGTCCACCGAAAACTATTATTGACACCTGATCACTCCTTACTCATATCGTAAATGGAGCTAAAGTTTGGCGTAAAAAACACCGAAATCGCTATATTTCATCGATTTGTCGACGAAAATAATCACGTTCTCGATGTGTTTTATGTATAATTTGGTGCAGAGTGCTATGAGTGAACCACCTTTAACATTCTCTAAGAAAAATGTTACATTTTATCACTTAATTACTGCTGACAATTTTCATATAGTATCTACGGTAAATATAGTCGGCTTATATGTGATAATTGGATAAGGGTACACATGAGATCGTAGTCCGTGGTCCAATGCTCATAAAGTGTTATTGATTTAGGCCCGGAACAAATCGGTAAATTATTGAATCTGGTATCTTTCGACATAGGAGATCTTTGTCATCAAACTATGAAAAGTTAGTAAAATCCGGCTTGGTGCAGCTTGGGGCGGATTTTTGTATTCAAGATGGCGTCCAAGGTGGCCGCCAAATATGGGTAAATGCTTGTTTTCGCCGTTTATGTGCCGATCTCTCAAAAAAGAAGCGTAAATTACCTTGCAGAACGAAAGCGACACCTGAGTATTATCTAGATGATGTTTGTATAGGTTATCGGTGCTCCACGTCCTGGATGGCTGCAAATCTGGCAGTCGAAAATCGTGAAATCTCAATTTTCCTTTCTTCAAACATCCACTCTAAATGAAGTTATGCACATTGGGTGACTAACGTTGTGACATTAATGTTTTATCAGTAAGGATAGATATCTTTAAAATTTCGAAGCTCCATTATTTGGCAACTTTTCGCTTCGTTTTGTTTCTCATATAATGCCATTCTATGTTCTTCAGAATCTAATTATGCCTATATATATACACTACACGGACAAGAGGGGCACTCAAATGATAAACTTGTTCACTGAGAGCAAAACACTCTTCAGATTCAAATGGGTTGTTTATTATTATAAACGTAAACAACCAATAATCAACGTGAACAAAATATATTGACAAGACGGTGGAGGGCAATAACCGCCTCTACTGTGCACATTTGTAACTATGATCAATAAACAGATATATCGAGCACCAATAACTTATTATATTGATAATAAAGATCACAGCTATAATAAGAAAACCATAGTCAGAAATGGTAACACCCTCAAGATCGTATTATGAGCCATATATAAATTTTATTGCAACTTTAATGTGGTGATTGTGAAAAATGTGTATATAAGTAACGATTATGTAGTTGGTTATATGTTATATTGTTTGTATGTGTATACTGTGCATTTGGTGAGACAGGATGTGAACACATTTTTTAAATCGGATGTGCCAAACTAAAGTTTAAAGAAATAATTACACGCCATACATCACGTATGCTATGTGTTCACGAAAGGCGCATACGTTCCAATTGGTTGAAATGTTCATCGCCAAACATGCAATGGCCATTGCATTGATACACACCCATTGCCAAAAACGTGACGAACGCCTTGACGATTGACACGTTATTATGTTGACGCGCTGCCAGCTCCCGGCAAATACACTGAGTTGTTGGTTTCTCTGTTCTCTTATAAATTTAAATTGTTTTCGACTGGCAAGTATCTTTTCTTTGTTATTTGACGCAAATACCGAGTACGTTTTAATCACATTTTAGTCCCATCACC
This sequence comes from Siphonodentalium dalli, assembly GCA_032622095.1. Classification (NCBI taxonomy): domain Eukaryota; kingdom Metazoa; phylum Mollusca; class Scaphopoda; order Gadilida; family Siphonodentaliidae; genus Siphonodentalium; species Siphonodentalium dalli. The sequence continues at coordinate 298,676,343 of CP136064.1, forward strand.
TCCTACGACAGGACCAGCTATATTTGCCAATCTACACCCTATGTAGTAATGCTGATATATGAATGGCCTCAGGGTTAATTAAAATACATATATGGTCCCATGAGGGTTAATGTAAATATTGCCACATCCAGAGAGGGTTAATTGTCCCCCGAAAAATTTATTTTTGGGAGACTATTGTAATAGGCCGCGTCCCGTCCGTACGTCCGGAGTTATAACTCCAGTAATGATCATCCGATTGTCTCAACCAAGAACACAGGTGCCCTGCAATTCTGGGTTTGGTCCGATGTTCTTTTATGTTATTTCCCTTTTTTCAACTTGTTTTTTACTTAGAAATTTCTCACTTTTTCGGTTTCCGGATGATATCTCAAGTTTGGATCATTTAATTGCAAATACCGTTTTAATGTGGATCAGTCATATCAAGATACAGGTTGAGTTCGAATTTGGGTTTGATCCGATGATTTTTCTCAGAGTTATGGGCTTTTCGACTTAGAAAATTCAATTTTTCTTGTTTTTTCTTTGGTTTCCGGATGATAACTCAAGTTTGGATTGTTTAATTAGAAATTTGTTTTTTTTCTGGGTCGTTCATATCAAAATACAGGTCAAGTTCAAATTTCAGTTTGATCCAATGATTTTTCCCAGAGTTATGGGCCTTTCGACTTTGAATTTTTTTTTATAATAATGTTCTGTATGAGGGTACCTTCATGGTGTAATCAACTCCTCCTACAATTTTGATGGTAGATATTTGAAACTTCAGAGTATTGTTACCCACATATTGGAGATGTGCAACATGTATATAAATGACGGAAAAATTATTTCTTTACTGAATTATTAACCCAACCCTTTCGACTCGGAACATTTCAACATTTTTTTAAATTTCTTTAACAAAGCGGCGTTGACTTGCCACGTTTTCGGAGACACTGTGGTCGGCTGACCTTTTATTAAAATATGCTCTGATGAGGGTAGATTATAATATGGTCACATGCGGGTTAAATAGAAAATGGTCCCACGAGGGTTAATTATAATATGGTCAAATGAGGGGTTAATAAAGATATGTCCCTTGATGGTCAATTAAAATGGTACCATGATTGTTAATTAAACATGGTCCCATAACTGATCAGGTTTAATTAAAATATGGTCCGATTGGGGGGGGGGGGTAGTTAATAAAAATATGGACCCATGGGAGTTAATTGAAATATGGTCCCATGAAGGTCAATTAAATATGGTAACATGAGGGTTAATTAAAGTTAAAATATGGTCCCATAATGAGGGTTAATTAAAGTTAAAATATGGTGTCATCAGTGTTGATTAAACTACGGTCCCATGGGGGGGGGGGGGTAAATAAAAATATAGTCACATGAGGGTCAATTAAAATATGGTCCAATGACGACTACTTGAAATATGCCCCCCCCCCCTCATGGTCCCAGTATGGTTAATTTCTGAACATTTTTCAATTCATATATCAGAATATATCGCTCTGATATATGCAGCGTACACAGAAATTATGTTTATAATATGGCCACATTGCGTGTTAATCAACCAATGTGAAGGGTTTGTGTGTTGGAACTTTTCTTAATTCTTATTAACATTATTCATAGCTCAGATATATTGCGCATGCACAGAAATAAAGCTTAGAGACCAAGACTAAAGTGCACTAAACGTCAATATTTACAAACAACACGAATGAGTAACTAGGGAATTGGTTAATAACTACCACTACAATTCATTTAGAATATTACATACCGATGATTGTCGCATATAAATAAATGAAAAAGTTCACTAAACGATGTTATATAACATGTTAATCACCGATATAAACAAACAGCTCGAAGGGTTCTGGTGTGAATTAAATTTCTTATGCCATTATCAAATCCACATGCAATATAATAGTAGATAGCTCTTCGATTGATGTCACTGAAAATAAATCAAAGATGTTCAAATAACAACTCAACAAAGCAGGTTAAACAACAATAGAAACATACTGCTCACAGTGTGCAATGGGGTTAACGCATGAATTCCCGTTCCAATAACTCGGCGCGCACTTAGAACTGAGAAGAAAACAAATTATCGCGGCTAACAAGCCATTCAATAAGCATGCTTAGACGAGATAACCGCAAAGCGATACGCGAATAAACATCGCGGCGAGATGCTCCCTCTTCAGGAACGCAAAAAACAAAGTACATATTTAGTCACATTTATCTCCATAGCTCCATTGGCACGTCAAAAACACCTTCACAGAAAACACCCATATAGGGCGTAACAAGGTGAACTAACTGGTGTGATGTCACATACATCTCAAGCTGCTAACAGAAAATAGAGTAGAGAGGGTGTGGAAATGATTCTTTTATCAAAGAAATTTTGGAATTTATGTTTGCCCAGAAACATTTACACCATCCGTTGTACAAGAACACATGGCGTAATCAGGCTTCTGCGCATGTGCATGAAATAATTATTGTCAAACACCAATCTTGATTTGGCAACTTTTCTCGAATGCTTTCTTTACGTCTATTATTCTCGACCATTTCACCATTAAGTCTAAAATGTATATATTACATTCAATTTAAGATTTTTTCATTATCTTCCTATACTTGATATTTTGATAAAATGAAAAAAAATATATATATATCCATATAGTTTGACGAGATATAAGGTTTATTTTCGCGAGTATGATTCAGCAAATGGGGGGCCGAGCTTTAGCGAGGTTCCCCATTTGCTGAAACATACGAGCAAAATAAACCTAGTATCTCGTCAAACTTTGTGGGTATTGTTTTTATCCATCGCCAAAGTTTAAAAGTAGTTAACGTCTATTAAATGTGTTTAAATGGGATAAGAAATTAATGGGGAATTCTTTAGGAAACAATTAAAATCGATTGCAAGTTTTTCGATTGAAGTTCTGAGCACGTGACTTTATTATGATAGCTGCAGCCGTTCTTGCTTTATTTTAGCACGTGCTAAATTAAACCTATTTGAGCACGTGCTAAAATAAAGCCATGGTTTATTTTGCAGCCTTTATATATATAGTAGACGACAAAGGTGATGGATAAATATTATTTGTCCATGCACTCTTACTCTTAACTTTAAAAATAATTATCCGTAAACCAATTAATAAAAAAAAGCGACCTGAGGTATCGAGTCGAACCATGGGTGGCAGGACGGGCCCCAAATTGTGGTTCAAGCATACAACTTTGTCGTCCTGCCGTGAACTGCCATATTTTAATTTTGTTTTCTTCTGACACGTATAGATGTGGGGACGGTGCATCAATATCTAGCAGAGAAGGCTTTACAACCACGGGTAGGCGTGCCGTCAGTGAACTGTTCCGGTCCTTTGCTATGCCAGGAACATCGCAATTTCGATTCGACTGCATGTTCGCTATATGCAAAGAAAGTTGCGATGGCGTAAGTGTAACACTGTCCGAGATCGGAGAATAAAAAAAACCCGAATCGAAGGATCCAAAAAGGCATGTTGTCTGCCACCAGTGAAATGCACCACTATATATATATACACATATCTATTATATATTTTTGGAAGATCTGTCTGTGTCTGTGTCTGTGTCTGTGTGTGTCTATGTGTGTGTTCGCGATGAACTCGAAAACGGCCGACCCGATTTCGATGAAACTTGGTATGTGGGGGTATTTTCGGCCGGGGGGGGGGGGGGGGGGTGGCATGGGCCTATTAATTTGTCCGTGCGACGTGACCTTTACCTTGAAATCGGGTCATTTCAAGGTCAAACGCCCGAATATCACGGGATTTCGATGAAACTTGGTATGTGGGGGTACCTTCGGTCGGGGAGTGGCATAAACCTATTAATTTGCCCGTGCGACGTGACCTTGAAATCGGGTCATTTCAAGGTCAAACGCCCGAATATCACGGGATTTCGATGAAACTTGGTATGTGGGGGTACTTTCGTATGGGGAGTCGCATAAGCATATTCATTTGCCCGTGCGACGTGACCTTGAGCTTGAAATCGGGTCAATTCAAGGTCAAATCGCGAATTTTGATGGGATTTCCACGAAATTTGATACATAGGGTTACTTTTGTCCACTGAATGTTTTCGACGGGTCAAATCGTGACCCCGACCTGACATTGACCTTCAAAATGATCAATTCGAGGTCAAATCTGGTAAAACCGGATGGATTTCGATGGGTACTTTTGTCGGGTACTTTTGTCCGGGCAGTGTTTTGGACGGGTCAAATCGTGACCCCACCTGACCTTGACCTTCAAAATGGTCAATTCAAGATCAAAGCCCGGACGAAGTCTGGTCACCTTCTAGTATACATATATATATATATATACATACACACACATATATATATATATATATATATATATATATATATATATATATATACATACATACATACATATATATACACATATACGTATACACATCCATATAGCCATACAGATATATACATATATACACATAGTTATATACATATATATATATACATACACATATATGTCATATATACATACACACACACATACGTATATATCTACACGAGTATACACATATAGATATAGATATACATATATACATATCTATACTTATATACATATATATATACATATATATACAGACTGACTACTATTCCTTCAACATTTCGTGATACCATTAAATCATTTTATGATATGGTAAAATCGAATGATTGATATCACTAAATGCTTACTTATTTTGTGATATCATATATTCGATTTTGTGATATCACAAAATGAAATATGATATCAATAATTCCATATTGTGATATCTTCAAATCATTTTGTGATATCACTAATTCCCCAACATTTTATGATAATAATGACAAAATCGAATTATTTATATCACTAAAAACTTACTATTTTATGATATTAATAATTCTATTTTGTGATATCCAAGAATGAATTTGATTTGAAGATTGGAATTAGTGATATCTTAAAATCATTTTGTGATATCATAAAATATTTAATGATATCAGTTCTTCGATTTTTATCATATATTCATTTCGTGATATCATAAAATGTATTATTGATATCTCGAAATATGTATTAAATAGAAAAATGGCGTCCGTGAATTAGTGATATCATGAAATCGAACATGTGATAACATAAAATAATTAGTATTTATTTATATTACGCAATGAATATATGATATCACTAATTCGAATTAGTGATATCATAAAATGAATTTGTTATCATAAAATCGAATATATGATATCATAAAATAGAAAGCAATTATAGTGATATCAATAATTCGATTTTGTGATATCATAAATTTATTTTATGATGTCAATAAATATTTTATGATATCACTAATTCAGTGATATCAAAAATAGTTTTTATCAGAATTATTAATGTCACAAAATGAATATATATGATATCACAAATTCGAACAAGTGATATTACAAACTGAATATATTATATCATAAATTCGAATATGTGTATATTACTAAACGCTTAGAAAATTAATATTATATATTCGATTTTGTGATGCCATATATTTATTTTGTGTTGTCACAAAATAAATTATTGATATTACAAAATAGGTAATAAATGGAAGAACGGCGTCCCATACATTTCTGTATTTATATTCTCGAGATTGATTGCTGCCTCTGTTCATTGTTTTTTTTTTTTGCATGCGAGTTTGGTTACTAACCAAGCGGAGGTGCGTGGAATACACGTCTTGGAGAATCCTTCGACTGACAACTTTGGTCAGAATGTTGGAGCAAATAAATGTGAATTTTGACACAAATGTATCGGCCTGATTGAAAAATGTGACCCGCCATTTCAAATCCAGTCGTAAGTCGGGATTTTTTTTACCCTGTGCCATTGCATTCTCTTATATATGCGAGTCGACCATAGGTCGTCTCGCATATATAAGAGAATGTATTGGCCTAAAAAAAATTATCATGTTTTTTAAATAAATGATTCTTACAATTTTTAGGACATAAAATAAAAAACATCCATTACCCTGCAGGGAGTCCCACACATACATAGAAGCATATAGAAGAGTGTCGTCTGCTCATGTTTGTCTGGGGCTCTGTATGGGTGAAATTATAAAATTATTAAAGAATACAAGAAAAAGTTATTAAAATTGTAAAAATTTGTTAGGCCAATGCATTCTCTTATATATGCGAGGCGACCTGTGGTCGTATATAAATATAAGGATTAACTGTCATGTGGACTGTTTTTATGGAGATGTAACCGTGAGGTAAGTGGTCATAACTTGTGTAAAACCCTGGGTTTTACACAAGTTATGACCACTTACCTCACGGTTACATCTCCATAAAAACAGTCCACATGACAGTTAATCCTTATTTGAGACTTATAACTTCACCTTTGTCGTTGCATGGTCGAAAATAATTAGGGTAGGTAGGGAATTACTTTTAAAAAAAATTGAAATTATTTTGAATTCCATTGGGTCATTGACAATTCAATCTAGAAAGCTTCACAATTGATAATAATTGAAAGGTTCAATATTAAATATTATCTTCAATTAGTCGGAGCACTAGACTAATAAAACTTCTATGTTTTATATACCTTTCGATGACCTTCCGGGCTTCCCACTGACAATAACAAATTATCTGTCTACAGTCCAATAAAAAGTTTTGTGTTGGCACTTTTTTTCTAGGGTAGGTTGTGGAAACCCTATACACAGTTATTTATTTTTTTGGCCTTAATAATATTGGGGTGAGACATTACTCCGAACCCACCTCATGTTGCCCACCCTTGTACTCAAACCACCCGTAAACGTATATCCAGACAAATGTCCTAACCATGTAATACAGTATCAGGATGTCTACAGCATGTAAACTGTTTTCTGTACTAAAGAAGTGTCCAAAATCTATTTTGCAGTCATCTTGTTCGAGTTTGAGAGGAAGGCGATCCGCGGTCAGACAGCACGAAGTTGTGGAGTTGACCTTTGGTAAGTGAACACCTAAAACAAGGTAAGTTTCCCACTCTTGACACACATGCGAACACCTGAGCACCAATGCATTTAGTATACTGAGGCAATAAAATAGGATGATGGATGATGATTCTCTTATATATGCGAGGCGCCCTATATATAGGGTAATGTGGGGCATAATTCGACACATAAGCACATTAGACCCCATCATGCCACTAAAACGATGGAAGAGCACACATTATTAAACTAAAAGTTAGATAAATATTTCCACTATATATATTAATACTCACACTTGCCTGGGAAGCACCAATTTCTGAACAGCATTACTCCCCGTCGACGTACCCAATCCGTCGCATTATGCCCCATACACGGGGTACAATGCGACACATTTGACATTACAACATCAGCATATACCGAACCTAATAAATGCTAGACGGTCTGCAGTTTCTTTTCTTTTGTGGATTGAAAGAATGTATAAGCGTTATTTAAAGTCATAACAGCAGACCAATGAGACATTTTATTGATTTTATGGCGGGTAAAATAGCACCATAAAGTTTTGATTTCAGGAAAATGGCCAGGTTAGGGTTAACAATAATTATTTATCTATATCATGTTTTAATGTTTGGGAATGATCGAATATGTTTTTTTATTTCTTTTCTTTTGAACTAAGGTTACGATAAGATTTATTTTTCCAGGTTTGATTTGCGATATGCCTAATCATATTTTTTTCTCGTACTGGTGTACCCGAGTGTCACATTATGCCCCCCAAACCAGACAACCTGTCTCTCCCCCAAATATGAGTGAATGTGAATAACCGATGTACATAGAACTGATCAACTTACTATATAACTCGTCTTACTTTACCAAAATACGCATGTAGCTTTGGTGGTAGTGGTAAGATGTTCTCGTTTTAACATGTACAAGACCTACCGGAAGTTATAAATCATTCAAAAAGGGGGTCACCAAATGTGGGTACTCCCACTCCGGCGTTTCGCATGTGAGATTAAACACTCATAATGCTATCGGTCCAATTGTGATGTCCACTTCTATGATTGGTCTTACAAAAATAATAAATGTGCGATTCAACTTCAGTCATGGAAAAATCATATGGCCTGATAACGACCGTCTGTCGCATTATATGCCCCGCGTCGCATTATGCCCCACATTACCCTATGTGACCCGCCATATCAAATCCAGTCGTAAGTCGGGATTTTTTTTACCCTGCGCCAATGCATTCTCTTATATATGCGAGTCGACCATAGGTCGCCTCGCATATATAAGAGAATGCATTGGCCTAACAATTTTTTACAATTTTAATAACTTTTTCTTGTATTCTTTAACAATTTTATAATTTCACCCATCCAGAGCCCCAGATAAACATGAGCAGACGACACTCTTATATATGCTTCTATATATGTGTGGGGCTCCCTGCAGGGTAATGGATGTTTTTTTATTTTATGTCCTAAAAATTGTCAGAAACATTTATTTAAAACAAATGATAAAAAATTGTTAGGCCAATGCATTCTCTTATATATGCGAGGCGACCTATGGTCGACTCGCATATATAAGAGAATGCATTGGCACAGGGTAAACAAAAATCCTGACTTACGACTGGATATGATATGGCGGGTCACATATGTGCGCGACTCGCATAAATAAGAGAATGCATTGGCACAGGGTAAAAAAAATCCCGACTTCCGACTGGATTTGATATTATACGACAATGTACTCTCAGCTACACATCAATATATTTTACTTTTGATGAAAACTTGGTGAATTCATTTTAAAGGCCCACTTTAATTTTCGAACCCCCAGAGATCACATTATATAAAATATATGCCATATTATATACCATTTGAAAGAGGAAGCTCCAAAACATTTATTATCAACTTATACGGTGTAATAACCTGTGGACATGTTATTTTTGTTGAGTTGCCAACGCGTTTTGTCATCTAGGTTGCAGTAAAAAGCAGTATATTTCCAATGGAGGGGAATAACTCTATATAAAGTTCTTCCATTGAAAAAGTTTGAATTCTATTGCATTCTGGGTGCCAATGGGGGGCGGGAAGTCATTCTATGATTTCAGCAGTTTTCTATTTCTCTGTGGGCATCTTCTGAGACACAGATGTTTCAAATAGTGATGAATTATAGTATTTTAATCATATTTTATGGCATAGATTGTTATTAAAACCGTATATCAAGTCACTATAAAAAATAATCGGCGACTCGAAAATTAAGTGGGCCTTTAACCCTTTACCCAACAGAATGGCCCTGTGCCAATGCATTCTCTTATATATGCGAGTCGACCATAGGTCGCCTCGCATATATAAGAGAATGCATTGGCTTAACACATTAAAAATTATAAAATTGTTAAAGAATGTAAGAAAAAATGGTAAAAAGTGTTAAAAAAGATTTTTTTAGGCCAATGCATTCTCTTATATATGCGAGGCGACATAACTGTAACCATCACAATGTGGTCAATGAGCCGGTTCCAATGATATCCATATTTGTATGGTTCTATTGAGTCAGACCCAAGATAACTTAGGCTGTTGCAGCATTATTTGGCCGTTTTTGGCCGGTTTGTTGGGTAAAGGGTTAATAATTACAGTTGAATTAATCTATAAATATGTTATTTTTCAGACGAATTGGTCTTTGAGAAGCTGACCTTGGAAAACGACAACCGATTGAGTAACAACAGTGGAATTATTTCAGTTAATTCGGGGAAAATGAAGTACCAGATGAAAACACCAGCGACTGACTCATTACGGCTACAATTTATCGCGATTTTCACGGGAACCATTGCAGTTGTTCTTGTGGTTGCAGTGTTCGGTTATATGTACTACACTCACATTAACAGGGAGGTGGTGAGATATCGTAAATTGGCAGCGCATCCCGGAGCAGAAATCACGGAAGAAATGGTTGATGGTCCAACCGATGACTGCCAGAAGACATGTTTGTTGAATGGAATTTGAAATAAAATTTACCCACTTCATTCATTTTCTGACCGAGGTATTCACAAGCCATGAAATCGTGTGTCTCACATTTGCAAAATGAGGTCCCCAGTCTGCCCCCGCCCCCCCCCCCAGTCGGTGAATTCATTGATGCTATCCCGATACCAAGTTCACCCTCTGGAAACCACGTTCTGCTTATATTATATGTTCTGGGAAGTATCTATTTTGTCTCAAATTATAACATTGTTTTTAGTTACATTTCCCTTCTGTTCAATTTCCATATCCCATAATCCCCTAATTTGCAGAAGATAAAATGCATAAACGAGGTGACTAATGATGGGTGAACATAATCAACTTCAACTTTGGAACTTGAATGTGATCCTATAGGTATCCCATAGAAGTTGATGCTTAAGCAGAATGAGGTCCCCAGAGTGTGAATTTAGTTATGCTGGCCCGCTATGTGGGGTATATAGCGTGACTATATATGTTCATCCTCTGGGGACCTCATTCTGCAAATGTCAGGCACACTATTTCAAGGCTTGGGTATTCACACCCAGTGACATGGCCATACGTTATTTATCAACATATACACACTGATACCGAGTCTATATCGTATTCCCGCCAACTTCTCATTTCTGGGAACACTTGCGGCATTCTCCGAAATAACGTCACATCGGGCTGCGCACCCGCCAGGTAGGCCCCTGCGAATAGTGTTTTTTTTTTTATCGAATCGAATTTCGAACCTAATAGCTCTCATCAAATTCGAAAACGAATCGAATATAGATTCGAATATTTCATAAACTTGCTCGCCGAAATGATAAAATGAAGAAATGTTTCCCGTTTTCGTCTGTATATATGTCAGAATTATCTATTAAATAAAACACGTTGTCATCTTTTTTTGTGAACGGTGGATCGAGAATTAAAGACACAATTTCTTCAAAATATAATGAACAATTATGAAAATACACTTTTCGTGCGAGGTAAATTTATATAAACTTCCGACGTCATTAGTGGGGAATTCCACATCGATTCGAAACGCGGAATAGGAGATGGACCATGCAGATTTACGCTATCAACTATAAAACGGGGGTTTGATCAATGGGCTTTGATCTGCACTTTCGCGAACGACAGTATATACAACTCCGCTGTATTGGAATATTCGCACGGGCCTATAATACCGCCATAATAGTGGAATTCAGGATGTGCCTGACCTGATAACAGTCGGTAAATTTACGACTATAACATAATGTTTATGAGATATTTCTCATTTGTATATTAACAAAGTCTGTCTATATTTGAATATTATTTCGTTTGTAGCGGTTTTTGACAGGTGGAAATATGTTCACATGATACCCACCAAAGGCCTTCATACTTTTAAGGTATACTACAACTGTTTTTCTTTTCAATAGCAGAATACAGAATGCTATTAAGAAGTGACACAAAACACAGAACATTTGTTTTAATTATAAGTATTAAGCAGTGAGAGATATGTGAGTCGCGGAAACCAGTTACGAAAGGCAATATTAAAATGATTTCTGTCAGAGAATAATTGTTTACGTTCCAATGAATATGTACTGGAAACAAACTGCTCTGTACCAGACTTTCATAAACACAAATTATGTATTAATGATGATTAATGGTTTAACGAGATATTTCGTTCTTTAATGTCTCAAATGAAAGTGTCAATGACACTGTAGCTCAACTTTGAGAAGAAGTTAAATTTGTGTGATGAGCAATGAATGGAAAGATTTAGAATTGAATTTGGAAATCCAAGATGGCCGCTGGCAGCCATGTTTTTTTTGTCGGAATGTCCCCAAAATGACTCATTCTCATCTACATTCCAATTTCAACAGCCATGAAAAATTTAATGATGATCAGACTAAAGGTACGACCTGTAGCCCGTGCTAAAGGATTTAGTCATACAAAGAATAAAATCCAAGATGGCTGCTGGCGGCCATTTTTTTGGCCGAATGACCCAATAATGACTCGTTCCCATCTACATGTCATTATTAACATTCTTGACAAATTTTATGATGATCAGACTAAAAGTACGACCTGTAGCCTGTGATAAAGAATTTAGTCATACAAAGAGTAAAATCCAAGATGGCTGCCATGTTTTTGGGTCAAATGATCCCAAAATGACTCGTTCCATTAGGTGACTAATGATGGGTGAACATAATCAACTTCAACTTTGGAACTTGAATGTGATCCTATAGGTATCCCATAGAAGTTGACGCTTAAGCAGAGTGTGAATTTAGTTATGCTGGCCCGCTATGCGGGGTATATAGCGTGACTATGTTCACCCTCTGGGGACCTCATTCTGCAAATGTCAGGCACACTATTTCAAGGCTTGGGTATTCACATCCAGTGACATGGACATACGTTATTTATCAACATATACACACTGATACCGAGTCTATATCGTATTCCCGCCAACTTCTCATTTCTGGGAACACTTGCGGCATTCTCCGAAATAACGTCACATCGGGCTGCGCACCCGCCAGGTAGGCCCCTGCGAATAGTGTTTTTTTCTTTATCGAATCGAATTTCGAACCTAATAGCTCTCATCAAATTCGAAAACGAATCGAATATAGATTCGAATATTTCATAAACTTGCTCGCCGAAATGATAAAATGAAGAAATGTTTCCCGTTTTCGTCTGTATATATGTCAGAATTATCTATTAAATAAAACACGTTGTCATCTTTTTTTGTGAACGGTGGATCGAGAATTAAAGACACAATTTCTTCAAAATATAACGAACAATTATGAAAATGCACTTTTCGTGCGAGGTAAATTTATATAAACTTCCGACGTCATTAGTGGGGAATTCCACATCGATTCGAAACGCGGAATAGGAGATGGACCATGCAGATTTACGCTATCAACTATAAAACGGGGGTTTGATCAATGGGCTTTGATCTGCACTTTCGCGAACGACAGTATATACAACTCCGCTGTATTGGAATATTCGCACGGGCCTATAATACCGCCATTTGAAATGGTATGATTCAATGATATACCTACTTTAGTTCCCAGCAACTGCTTCATACATAACTTGCCCGGGAGATTTGCATGGAAATCCCCATACAACATGGGTCACTAGTCCCCCCCCCCCCCTTAATTGGATGCGAAAGAGTTACATTCCATAATATAAAATGCACCCAGGAACAGATTTCGCGGATGAAATTTTTGATTGGCCAACCAATGACGCTTCCATGGCGCGCTGCAGTAACAATATGGACATAACGGAAATGCTCTACATTCCCCGTCAGTGTATACCAGAAAAACACGTATCGAAGAAAGTCGGCTCTATGTTGGACGTAATAACTTGCTTGTTTACATCGGCTTATAGACGGGAAACCTGTCGGAGAAAAACATGTAGCAATGTGCTATTAGTGACTTCAATGCGAGTTATGGCAGAAGTTGATATTTGTTTCCATTTCGGCCACCATGTATTTGCCGCCATCGGGGTTTGATGGTACTTTTTGACAATTTATTTTTTCTCAATGCCATGTAATAATTATATGTAACATTTGTTTCTGCGCGTGGCTGTATTCCCTGTATTAAGTTTAAACCTTTTGAAAAAAAGTTCTCAACTTCTTGGAAAGATTATGATCCTCTATACGGTGTTTCAGTTTACATGCCTGGATCCCAACTTTTTCCAAGCATTTCTTTGCCCGAATATATTTCGATATCGTGCCCATGCATATCAAAGAACTACATCAATTGACCAACCAGATTAACCAGGAAACGATTTAACAGAAAACAAATGCCTGGTAAATTGTATATTTTTTCTACGCACTGATGCCAGTTTAGCGGCCATCTTGAAATCGGAGTGCCAATTTTTCTGGATATTAGTATCCGTGTCGTGATGTTATGAATATATGAGAACAAGCACACACAAGAAAACTAAGATGCATGCATCAGGTCACCCATGAACTATTTAGCAATAGAATAATTCAGTTCGGTTGCGGTTTCACAACGTTACAACTGACATACGATTACACAAGACACACCTTGAATGTGGAACTGTGTAAGAGTGAATATTAATGTTCTAAATCCCATGTTTCAACTTTAGTTGTGATGGGGGGGGGGGGGGTCGTACTTTATTAACACGCAAGTAGTGTAATTAAGTACGGGTAATTAGAAGTAACAAATCGTTTAGTTTCTATCGTATGGACTGAAAGGGGTGAGCAGATTGTTGGTGATGAATGTTCTCGTTAGCTGTCAATATAATGTGCATATTTGCCCCGTTACGTTTATACACTGTAGCATTGGCGGGCCAAAGTGTGTTGACATTTAATTGTTTGGTTCATTAATAACAGATCAGCGGGGATTTGTCGTGAAAACGTACACGTATACGTGGAAATATGCTATGGTTACGGTTAAATTAATGGTTGTTCTATTACACCACCGTGTATACTCGGTTTAAATAGGTATATTATATAGGGACGTGTGCTCAATTTTGGTGTGGACCGATGATCGAAAAAAAAAATCAGAGGTAAATGTCGCAGGCCGGAGGGCCATTTTTTCAATAATTTTTAAAGAAATTGAGCAGTTGCAGCAGAAGCAGCAAAAAAAGGTGTACAATTGGCAAATGATGAGGGGCGGTGTGACATGTAGATTAGATATGCAATTTGGAGATTATTGGATGAGGGATGTTATATTAATTATATTAAAGGGACGAGAGGGTTTAGTTGTCGAAAATATTTGTTCCAAACACCGTAAACAGATAAATATTAAAACGCATACATTTTGGTTCAAATATACGATCACTATCCCTTAAACATCATGCTTACATAAAGACCTACTAAATTTTACCTAAACATGAGTGATTGTGTTATAGAAGGCAGCATAATGCTACTGGCTAATCACACACAAATGGTATAAACGCTCTTTATTATTTCCAAATAAGGAATTGAGCAACAAAGAACGCTCTTTATGTTTACCATCATAATATAAAGAAACACCAGGAAAGTAACTTTTTATGCTTTGTTTACATAACAGTCGGTAAATTTACGACTATAACATAATGTTTATGAGATATTTCTCATTTGTATATTAACAAAGTCTGTCTATATTTGAATATTATTTCGTTTGTAGCGGTTTTTGACAGGTGGAAATATGTTCACATGATACCCACCAAAGGCCTTCATACCTTTAAGGTATACTACAACTGTTTTTCTTTTCAATAGCAGAATACAGAATGCTATTAAGAAGTGACACAAAACACAGAACATTTGTTTTAATTATAAGTATTAAGCAGTGAGAGATATGCGAGTCGCGGAAACCAGTTACGAAAGGCAATATTAAAATGATTTCTGTCGGAGAATAATTGTTTACGTTCCAATGAATATGTACTCGAAACAAACTGCTCTGTACCAGACTTTCATAAACACAAATTATGTATTAATGATGATTAATGGTGTAACGAGATATTTCGTTCTTTAATGTCTCAAATGAAAGTGTCAATGACACTGTAGCTCAACTTTGAGAAGAAGTTAAATTTGTGTGATGAGCAATGAATGGAAAGATTTAGAATTGAATTTGGAAATCCAAGATGGCCGCTGGCAGCCATGTTTTTTTTTTTCGGAATGTCCCCAAAATGACTCATTCTCATCTACATTCCAATTTCAACAGCCATGAAAAATTTAATGATGATCAGACTAAAGGTACGACCTGTAGCCCGTGCTAAAGGATTTAGTCATACAAAGAATAAAATCCAAGATGGCTGCTGGCGGCCATGTTTTTGGCCGAATGACCCAATAATGACTCGTTCCCATCTACATGTCATTATTAACATTCTTGACAAATTTTATGATGATCAGACTAAAAGTACGACCTGTAGCCTGTGATAAAGAATTTAGTCATACAAAGAGTAAAATCCAAGATGTTTTTGGGTCAAATGATCCCAAAATGACTCGTTCCCATCTACATGTCATTATTAACATTCTTGACAAATTTTATGATGATCAGACTGAAAGTACGACCTGTAGCCCGTTCTAAAGAATTTAGTCATACAAAGAGTAAAATCCAAGATGGCTGCCGGCGGCCATGTTTTTTGGCCGAATAACCCCAAAATTACTCGTTCCCATCTACATGTCAATATTATCATCCATGACAAGTTTCATGATGATCAGACGAACAGTACGACCTGTGGACCGTGCTAATGGATTAAATTTTAAAATCCAAGATGGCCACTGGCGGCCATGTTTTTTGTCTGAATGACCCCAAAATGACTCGTTCCCATCTACATTCCAATTTCAACAGCCATGACAAATTTTATGATGATCAGACTAAAGGTACGACCTGTAGCCTGTGCTAAAGGATTTAGTCATACAAAGAGTAAAATCCAAGATGGCTGCTGGCGGCCATGTTTATTGACCGAATAACCCCAAAATGACTCGTTCCCATCTACATGTCATTATTAACATTTTTGACAAATTTTATGATGATCAGACTAAAAGTATGACCTGTAGCCCGTGCTAAAGAATTTAGTCACACAAAGAGTAAAATCCAAGATGGCTGCTGGCGGCCATGTTTATTGACCGAATGACCCCAAAATGACTCGTTCCCATCTACATGTCATTATTAACATTCTTGACAAATTTCATGATGATCAGACAAACAGTACGACCTGCAGCCCGTGCTAATGGATTGAATTTTGAAATCCAAGATGGCCACTGGCGGCCATGTTTTTTTTCCCGAACGATCCCAAAATTAATTATTCTAGTCTAAATGTTGATGTCTATGGGAGGCCAAATTCACATTTAATAATGAATTGCGCTTAAGCGCTAATACCACATATTGTGCTTAAGTGCAAATAGGGCATTTACGCTTAAGCGCAATTAATTGCACTTAAGCGCAATCAATTGCGCTTAAACGCAATCAATTGCGCTTAAGCGCAATTGTGACTACAATCTAACCTACCCATAAACTTTTAGCATGACCTGGTGTATCACCTAGCAACACAAGATGAGCATTGGGCTAATTTTGACCTGTACTCAACAGTCAAACTGTGAGTATGTGTTCAACAAGGAGAATCCCCTAATTACATATTATCAGCATCGCTCTATCCAAAGAATTGATGTCGCCTTCCCGGAACTCTAGTAATGTTTTGTATGATGTTTTTAATGTATTTTTGCACAGATTTTAGCCTTTACTATGGTAATATCCTATACATGCATGCGTTGTCACTGCATGAGGGCTTTCTTACCTCATACAGTAATGCTCTATTTAATCGACTCCTTAACCACAGCAGAATTATGGGTAACTTTTCAGGATTTAGTCGGAAATATGGCTTGTTGCCATTCATCGAAAAGCTCTCGAGAGCTTTCCGATGAATGGCAACAAGCCATATTTCCGACTAAATCCTGAAAAGTTATCCATAATTCTGCTGTGGTTAAGGAGTCGATTAATTAGAGCATTACTGTATGGTTTACTTATTGACTTAAATCAGGGGGAAAAAACCCTATTTTCATATTATCAGCATCCCTGTCCAAAAAATGGTGTGTAATTACTGGAGCTTTGGTGTCTCAGTCCTGAAGCTCTAGTTTTTCTTATTAAATCAGCAGCTCTTGCACAAATCTATAGTATTTCCATGATCATATAGTGTGAATGTGGTGTCACCAAGGGCTTGCTTCCCTCATATGGTGTGCCTGTATACTCAAAAATTGAAGAAAATCAATGTCGCCCCGACTAATACAGAAAGTAATGCTATTGCAAGTAGCCCCAACTAATATATACCGAAGATAATATAATGCTATCACGAATCGCTCCAACTAAAACAGAAGGTGATACTATTGCGAGTCAGCCATTTTGATAAAGAAGTTGGGCTAGCTCCCTACCCATCCAAACCAATGAAACCAAGAAGTGACATGTCAATAGGAATTAATGCTAAGTTATGGAGAAACCTATTTATTCACCAGGGGTGTTTTGTTACATATAACCATGAATTGCGCTTAAGCGCAATTAATTGTGCTTAAGCGCAATTGATTATTAAATGTGAATTTGGCCTCCCATAGATGTCAACAGCTATGACAAATTTCATAATGATCCGACCAAAGGTACGACCTGTAGCCTGCATTGTTGACGCCTTACGTACACACATACACACGGACGACAAAGCCATGGCAATAGCTCAAACTTTACAAAGTAAAGTTGAGCTAAAATAGGGGTGGGGATGT
The DNA here is from genome assembly GCA_032622095.1 of Siphonodentalium dalli. Taxonomy (NCBI): domain Eukaryota; kingdom Metazoa; phylum Mollusca; class Scaphopoda; order Gadilida; family Siphonodentaliidae; genus Siphonodentalium; species Siphonodentalium dalli. The sequence goes on from CP136064.1 coordinate 298,694,363, forward strand.
TTTGATCTCTAGTTTAACGACATTTTTCGGTCTTTGCAATTTAACGACATTTTCGGTCTTTAACAGTTTAATGGGGGCCCCCGGTGGTCCAGTCGGTAGAGTGCCAGGTGAAATACGTCGTCCCAGGCCGTCCAGCGCGGACGAAGCTGGTTCGAACCCCACCATAGGGAGGGTGACCGGAATCGTGTATCTGGGCAAGTTTGTCAATTGCTTTCCGGGGGTCGGTGGTTTCTACACTTCCCGGTGAAATTGAGCCTCTGCGTGGTCTTTCCTCCACCTGTAAAATTGACAACGTCGTGTGTGGCCTAGCGGCTAGAATAACGATAAACCCTAATAAACAACAGCAATAACAATTAATAGTTTAATAACATTTTTCGGTCTTTATAATATCTCAAGATATAGGGGTATTTGGATCTCTAGTTTAACGACATTTTTCGGTCTTTATAGTTTAACGACATTTTTCGGTCTTTAATATCTCAAGATAGAGGGGCCCTTAGCGGGTATTTGGATCTCTAGTTTAACGACATTTTTCGGTCTTTGATAGCAAAATGGAAGAAGTACATATTTGCCTTTGATCGCGTTTGGCATGAAGGGCTCATCTATAAATTATCTCAAAAAGGTGTAACGGGCGCTATGCTCAGAGTCATTTCAAACATGTACTCAGATGTACAGAGCCATGTTCTCTGTAATGGGATAACATCGGAAGCCTTCACGGTGGAGCAAGGAACAAGGCAAGGAGGGGTAATGTCGCCCTTCTTGTATCTTGTCTTTATTGATGAATTTGTGGAATCCCTGTCAGATACACGTGATGGCGTTCACATTAGCTCTATTTCATGTTCGTCCCCTACGACGGCTGATGACATAACTATTCTCTCATTCACAGACGGAGGTCTCCGTAGACTCCTCAACATATGTCACCTATATAGTTTAAAGTGGCGCTTTGAGTTCTCACACGAGAAAAGCAAAGCTGTTGTAATTGGCACCTCCCAATGCCGGCGTCACACTGAGGATAGACCATGGGAGCTCGGACCCAGACATATCGCCAAAGTAGAAGAAGTCTCTCATCTGGGTATTATTCAGAGCTCGTCTGGTAAACAGAATCCGAAAGTTGAGAAGGCTACTGATATGCTACGCAAAGTATTCTTCTCAGCTTGTCGCTCACCTGTTACAACCGAGTTCTCTCCTTTAACCAACCTAAAGATTCTTAAGCATATCGTTATTCCCAAAGCTCTTTATGGCTGTGAATCATGGTGGGATTTGTCACATACGCAATATACCACGATAGAACGCGCTTATCGCATGTGTGTTAAGAATTTACAGCGCATTCCGAAACGCAGTAATACAATATTATCCCTATCACTACTCGGACTTCTCCCTATTGAGTACGAAATTCAGCGGAGAAAATTATTGTTTCTTGGAACACTGATTAACTTACCACGGAATCACAGAGCAGCTCTCGATGTATTCCTATTCAATTATCACGGTAATCGAATATACGGTCGCCCGATGACAGGATTTCTAAAAGACATATCTGATACTCTCCATAAATTCAACTTATACCATTATCTTCCATCTTTTACGGAAACGGGTTTCTTCCCTACCCAGTCCACTTGGAAGAAAATTGTCAGAGATTGTCTCTCTGCTCACTACTCACGCGAAGTGAGTCAGCGTGGTCAGAGAGACGATTCTCTATCTTTTCTCTTCAAGGTAAAACCCGACAACCAGTCACTGTGGAAACTTTGGCAGCTCTCTCGAGAAGAACCTGAGTATTTTCCAATTTGTATCAAGATGGCCAATATTTTGACCAAAACCACGTATGACAATGACGCTGAATGCAATCGCTGCAACCAAACATATATATTCAAATTTCTTGTTTCATAGATATCTCGAGTGTACATCCGAGTTTGCACAGATGGTGCGGAACACATTTTGGTATTCACTGATAGACATATTTGGAATTGAAACTTTTACCTTTCTTGACAGCATGAATAGCGATACATTCCTTGCGTTTTGCCTAGGAGGGTGTATCCCAATGCAAATTGAACTGATTTGTGATGAATATCGTCTTTTCAAGCGATGTGTGAGGTTTATTTTCATCCTGTGTTCTGACTAAGTTTTATGATATCGGATACTTCACTATATATTTGTCTTAAACATCTTGTCTTGCAGTATATCATTCCCACAATGAATTTCTCAAGTTAAATTATATTGCATGTGTATATATGTCTTCATGTAACTTTGTATATATATATATTGTACCATAATGGTCTCCATATTTGGAGGAATAAACATATCTCTCTCTCTAGCATCCGCTCCTCAATCCTTACCAGATGTCAGTAGAAGTTTCCCATTTCATTATTCCAGTTCTTTAGCAATCTTAATCATTATAATTATGTAATGCCCTGACCATGCTTAATACTAGCTTGAAATTGGCGAAACAATGAATTTTTTTTCGTCAGAAAATTTACATTTTTATGACTCGCGACATAATTGAGACCAATAAAAACAAATTTGATTCATCGTGGAAGTTAGTCGGTGACTATAAATAATGTCACCATTCAACTGAATGTTGTTGAGCATATTTCAACCAATTTTTGAAGTTTAAAATGAATATTTTATTCACACTCAAAGTAAAATTGACAAATTTCAGGATTTTAGCCTGCTTTGTTGGGACCAAATATTTGTTGTGCACACTGAAGGAACGTCTACCATATTTTATGACTCGCGACATAATTGTCACCAATAAAAACAAATTTGATTCATCGTGGAAGTTAGTCGGTGACTATAAATAATGTCACCATTCAACTGAATGTTGTTGAGCATATTTCAACCAATTTTGGAAGTTTAAATGAATATTTTATTCACACTCAAAGTAAAATTGACAAATTTCAGGATTTTTTTTAGCCTGCTTCGTTGGGACCAAATATTTGTTGTGCACACTGAAGGAACGTCTACTCGATAGGCCAGATTATGCCCTGACCATGCTATAAAGTATTAAACTAGCTTGAAATTGACAAAACTATGAATTTTTTTGATTGAACAAATTTACATGGGAATCTCCATAGAAAACGGTTATATTTCGATAAAAACGAAAGTAATGCGAAATGAGAGTCGGCTCAGGTACTGTACACCACAATCGGAATTGTGAAATGTAAACACCCATTACCTTTTGTGAGAATAACACAAGCGCAGACTTGATCAAAGTAATGCAATACACAACAACAAATAGGATAAAACTGATATAAACACGGTTTACGTGAGAATAAACGTGCAAACAGTTGACAATATTTCTTCGCTAAAACCGTGACGGAAGCTATAGATTTATGGTCACTAAAAAGTGTACTCCAGCCCCGGCTCGACTCGGAGAAAATGTGTGAAATACCGAGCAATAATCTTAACATAAAAATCAGAAAGATTTTCATGATCGAACTGCGGACCTGATAATTATCGAAATATTTAGTCGAATTAATTTTTAATTAGTTAATCACATGATTTAGACATCAACACACTCTTAAAGACGCAATACACCGCCATCTAATGTCGTTATTTAACTGGGTCGGTGTTTGTTGTTAACGTTCGTTCATTGCTTCGTTTTTAGGAACACCATTGTATCTGTTTTGCGCATATATGGGATTTGTGTTAACCTCAATACCGATCGATACCGATCAAGCTACAACATATAACCACGCAATTATCTTAGCATAAAAATAAGATATATTGTAATTTATGCAACTACGACCCTGGTAACCCTGATAACTAATAAAATATACCGGCCAATTCATTTTAAGATCGTTATTTCACTTTGCTTTAGGCATAAATACACTCTTAAACGCACATAAACGACCCATTGGCGTTAAATTAAATATACTCGGTATTTATTATATTAGTTTTTTATTGCTCAGTATAGAGTTAGACCCTTGACACCTGTCAATATATTTGGGCTGAATTCATATGATGCGGTATTATTCCTCGAAATAAACAACAAAGCAGTCGTTACTTCGAAATGTCGTTTGGGCTAACATTTACACAAATCCCCCGCGTGTTCTCCTCAATTGGCACGCACGTTCTCAGTCGACACACAGGTTATCCCAGAAAGTGGTGTGAAATAAACACCCAAGGTTTGGGTGAAATGAGATGTAGCACCCGACGCGGGGCACGCGGCCAAATATATCAGTTTATTGTCTCTGGAAATGTAACGCAGTGGATCAACGGACACCAACGAAAACCGCCGGAAGTCGCCGAGGCGAGGAATTTGTGTTGTTAAAGTTTGCAGACACTTTCTGACAGTTTTTGCTGCTGATAAACACATTTAGACACCACTTCTAAACGGTTTAGACACCACTTCTAAACGGTTTAAGGTAAGTGAATATGTCGTCACTAATATTCGACACCCGACGAACAGTTAGAATCAGTTGTCAGTGTTGTTCCACGGAAAAAATGCAATTTAAAGGTACTCAATCCGATAAAACTCCTCTCAATTACTATTTCAATAGCTTCGGGGGTCAAAAATATTTGATTCGAGTCGAGGAAGTCACCCATCAAAGCTCAGATTTGTTAGATATCGATTTTAGAAATCTATTATTTTTCATTATCGGGAATACTTTCTGGCCCAGAACACATTAAAAATTGCGTTATTATTACCACTTGATTTTAGAGTTATCCATCCTTGTCTGTTTGAATAATGTGTTGGTGTACACATCTCGAGCAGGTTACGAAATTGACGGCAATTATTAGTACTCATCTCGAGCAAATAAAAAATTTCAAAAATCACTATCTAATAACTATGAGCTTTGTTTGGTGGGTTCCTCGACTCGAATCAAATATTGTTTACCCCCAAGGCCAAAGAAATAGTAATATAGGACCCTCTGATCGGATTGTTGTTGTTGGAATCTGTTGAGATGGGGACCCTCTGTTCGGATTTAGTACCTTTAATCATCGCCGCGCGACGATTTATTCCACAAAATATCCCAGAAAATGTAAATTTGCACAATCATCTCAGCCACTTTTCGCCACAACTATTATACCGATCGAAACGCCTGTCCTCCCACAAATGCATATATTGTGTATTGTCATGGAATGTCTCAGTTCTTTGTTCTAGAAATAAATATTTTAGATAGAGGCCCCCACTGTGGTGCTCCTAACGAACACGAGCCGCATAATGCCTCAGATTCTAATGTATAGCATTTGTAAAGCGCCTTTCCCATGAGGCCCAAAGCGCTCAAAGTTTTTACAATTATTACCCTGAACAGTAACCATCTACTGCTCCCCGGGGACAGCCGGGAGTATGGCTAGCATACTGACAAGATCTTTCACTCCTCATTATCAGGTACCCTTGTAATGCATGGGTGGTGCAAAGGAGTACGAGCGACCTTGCTCAAGGGTCACAACTTGGCGCGAGATTCAAACAGTGTACAATACAACAATTGCACATCGCTCAAGTCGGCCAAGCCACTGCTGTGTGGAAACTCATAACAGACCACCAGCCAGCCGCGAACTCGCCTCGCTGTGTTGACAGCGAAGACAAGTCCAACGCGCTAACCACTGGACCACGGAGCTCCACGTGGATCTATTGTAATATTATATAAGTACGAATCCAGTCGATAAGACCTAGAGTGTATCATAACGATTAAAATAACTGAAAATAATACAAAAAACGCAAATAAATATTAAATAAGCCGATCGTGAATATCGGGGACCATTATTAAACGGCAGAGTTATTTTATATCAAACAAATTCCAAATAAAATTAATATTAATTGATAGACGCGTTTCCGTACAGGGGTCTTTGATTCGTATATATTATTTCATACCCTGGAAACTATGTGGCGGAAGAGATAATCCATATTTAAACATTTTGATTAAAACAAATTAAAATTTTGTTTAGTTTAACTGGGAAAATGTTTTTTGTTTAATTTAATTCTTGCTCAATTTATTGGGGATACGAACATTTCGCATAAATCCAGCCAAAATAATCAAAGATTTTCAACAAAGAATTTCTCTGGATCTATCTGGCAAATTGTTTTTAATCAGAAATAATTTGATATTTATATTATAGACAATTTTTTTTCTTATACCAATGATAAATATCGCGTAATTTTGTATGTTGTTGCCTCTGTGTTATGTGAACTTCAGCTATAGAAATGCCACCAAGTTGTTTACAACATACCGGTATAGAGCTCGCTTATCCATATTGCATGCTTGATTTATTGCAGTCACATGTAATAGTGAAACTCACGACTCAAGCTTTCTGCGTTGAGTGGTTCACCGTGAATCCCTCTCCTAAAAAAATCGCTATGCACGGTGTTGACTGTTTTGCTTATCGTTCACTATGTACGTGCTGTATAGAAACAAACGTTCGGCTCACACAAATTGAATTTTGTGGATAATATCACATTCATATTATACTATACTATTAGTATATGTTCTTGAGGACATTATCATAATTTGATAACTGTTATTTCTAAATTATAACATACAACGAAGGCCATCGTGCCTTTAAATGAATGCCTTGCCACTGAACCTCAAAATTAGGTGGCATGTTTTTGAACAGAAAAAATATTGCCAAAATCTAAATTAAATAAACTATAAAGTTGAATATTTAAGACCCCCCCCCCCCCCCAATAATATTGTGATCTATAGTACGCTTATACTGGTTTGTTATAGTTCGGATAGATTCTTTTTTGCAGAGAACATGAATTTTCTTTTATAAAACAAGAAGTGCACAGAACATGTTTTAAAGATGCATAATCCGATTAAGCGTCCCTCAATTACTATTTATTTGAGACGTTTCGTTTGTGGCGGGTAAATTTGTCAGCGGTCGCGTAACAATACGCCCTGTCACTAACTCGTGGCCATGTTGGATTAACCATGCCTGTTTCTGTGGTTTTAGTGCTGCATGTCAACGTTCTGATGGCATTTCTGTATATGGAAGTCATGAATATTCAAAAGCTCCCTATCATGGAAATGCTACTACAGAACTTTGACCTGTAGCACTAAAACCACGAAACCGTGGCAGGATGAATCTCTGAAACCACGGAACGGGGCTGGGTTAATCCAATAAGCGAGATCACTGGGTCGCGGTCTTATTGGATTCATCCAGCTCCGTTCCGTGGATTCAGAGATCCTTCCAGCCCCGGTTCCGTGGTTTTAATGCTACTGGTAAAAGTTTTGGAGTAGCATTTCCATTTTTGAAGCGTTTGAATTATTCATGACTTCCATATATAGAATGCTACTCCAAAACTTTGATATGTAGCACTAAACCCACGGAACCGGACATGCACGCATTGTGGATCCAATATGTCCGCGAGTTAGAGACAGTCTGTGCGCACACACTCTTAGAACCAGAAGTCCTTCAGAGAACCCAAAAAGGTTCTTCACCTTGTCACAATAGGAGCACATTATTTGGTGCTTCAAAGGATCCCATCATAAGGTTCTACTGAAGAACCATATCATAAGGTTCCACAGAAGAACCCCAAGAGGGTTCTTCAGGGAACCCTGTTCATAACAGAACAGGGTTCTTAGGGGAACCATAATATATCCCAACATGGTTCTGAATATGTCCAATTTGGTACATTCGTTCCGAAATTATCCTGGAAAAGACGAGTCAGATGTTCTTTACACAATGCAGACGAATTTGCATGGAAATCAAGAATAAGTTCTGACCAATCATTCAATCGATTTGTAAAAGTACATGACACGCTGCAAGTATGACCTATTTGGTACCTTTGCAGAAAATTCCCAAACAACAGGCGATCGTACCACACACTAGCAAGTGTAATTGAAGCAACAACTTCCTCAGATGATGCAGGGTTTTGCTCTCTCTGTGAACTTTCATACACCGATATCGTATAACACATACTAGTGTAGGTAGTTAGCGTTTTGATCAATACATGTCGGATAAAAGCGCCATTTTTTCATATCTTGTAGGACAGCATCTCTAGCCTAGGAATTTTCTCAAGAACCAACTTTTTGACCGACGTAGAGCCGAAAATTCAAGATGGCGTCCAAGATGGCCGCCGGTTTTACGATGGTACACCTAATAGTTTTGCTTCTCAATTAGATATGTTAAACATAACGAATTCCACCCTATTATCTAAGAATGGTGGTTACCGAATAACAGCCCACACTTTTAGTTGAAAAATGGCCACAATTATTCAAGATGGATGCCAAAATGGCGGCCAAAACATGGAAATGTTTGGTTTTGTCCTTATTTTTGTTTAAATACTTTACAATTTTCGAGATAATATAAGAGAAGATATCAACAATGTGTTGATTATTCGATGGAATAACCTCTGTGAAAGAGTCATGCACACTAAAGGCGAAGTAGTATAGTTTGTTCTGGTACAAATGTGAGGTAGAATATATGCTATGTAAAATGAGCAAAATTATTCTAAGACAGGGTTTCATTCTGTAAATGCTTAGAAACGAACCATGAATGGTTCTGATGTCTTCAATTCTATTTGTGACACTACTATATGGTTGGATCAATTGAATACAAATTTGAATATCGAGATTTTAACAAATAAAAAATCAATTTAGTAGTGGATTTACCACGAAATTAGGAAACACCAAATGACAAAACCCATAATCGTCAAACTCAATTCGGTTCTCAAAATAGGAACATATTTATGGTATTCTGCAACACATCTTCATCATCGGGCCTCGTATTCAAATTACCAATACTTTGAAATTTGAAAATACACTTTGTTTTAATAAACTCTATTTAACAATTCACTTCTCACAACCACATCTGCACAACTTCGTACATGGAAGTTTGCTTCTTGAACATTTGCACCTGGAACAAACCGATTTGCAAACACATTTAATCAACTCTGTGCACTCTTTAGCTGCTTCTGGGTTGTCATCCAAACAGTAACAAAAGAACCGCCAATCAATTTCCATCCAAAGACGTCAGGTACTGGAAACTTTACATGTGCTATGGGGCTTACTAGTAGAGTCCAGATACCAGCCTGATATATATATATGTTGAACTGTGCTGAACATTTCATGTCTTGCTTCATTAACTAAGGTCAATTTCACAGATTTGTCATAAACAATCACAACGAAATGCTAAATACACTCAAACAGTGGTGATGAAACATCAAGAACCACACACGGATTCCTCGTATGGGCGTCAAGCATTCTGTGAGCTAAGCTTTCCAAGCATCCCAAAATTGCGCTTACCCTTACCAAGGAAAAAGGGAGTTGAGTCGCATCCTGATATCGGATGGAATATTGGAAGTACAGTTGAATTTTTGTTAGCCCATTGAATTGCACGTATCAACTATGTTGTATGTAACATGGGGTATAGACTTCTCGAAAGACAAACAGTTTCAAATGTTTGCATTGAAAAAGCATCGCATACAGATGTCCCAACATGATCACGATAATATATGTGTCAACAGTGTGCACAATAATCGAAAATTATCGGTTTGTAGCATATGAAATATATGTTCTTCTCACACGAAAACCAGCGGTTCCCCATCTATATCGAAAGTGGGCGAAAGCAGGGGCGGTAATCAATGTGACTTCCTAAGCTGCATGAAGGTCCCATCCGATTCAAACTACATAGACACTGCAGAGCCAAATCCAAAGGTCGAGTGTAAGGTGTTCGACGGGGGTGCTCTGATACACTTACTGAGACCTGAAGTCGGGCATACCTTCTCAATGTATATCAGCACAACGTTTATTCCATATGTTATGATGCAGCTCCCAGATAGTAGAATACTTGACTTGGTTTTGGACAGGTAAATATAGGTTAGTATCAAAACAGGAACGTGAGAGAAACGTGGTTGTGGCATTCGATGTAAGGTGGGGGCTTACCACAAAAATTCCACCGAATTGGAATGACTTTCTAAGAAACACCACCAACAAGCAAGTATTGTTTGCATTGGTCAATGAATGTCTCTTTAAATTGGAAACCCTAACAGGAAAAACCATCTTCACAACGGAGGATGACAACGCGGTCCTAATGTGGAACCTATTCTCTTTGGATGCACATATGAAGAAGCTGACAGTAGATTAGTCGGACATATATCTCATATGCTACAAACTCATTATTCATCGATTATTGTACAAGGATATTTACAAGGATATTATCGTGATTCTAGTGTGACATCTGCATGCTAAGCTACTCCAATGCAAAGATTTGAAACGGTGTCTTTCGACAAGTCTAAATCCCATGTTATCCGCAACATAGTTGATATGTACAATTCAATTGGGCTCAGAAAATTCAACTGTGCTTCCAATATTCCATCATTTCCATGTGATATCAGGATGCGACTCAACTCCCCTTTTCTTTGGTAATGGTAAGCGCACATTTTGGGATGCTTGAAAAGCTTACCCAGAGCAACAGAATGCTTGATGTCAATTACGAGGAATCCTTTTGTGGTACTTGATGTTTCATCACCATTATTTGAGTGTATTTAGCATCTCGTCGTGATTGTTTATGACAAATCTGCGAACCTGACCTCAGTTAATGAAGATAGACATGAAATGTTCAGCAAAGGCCGTGCACACGAACAGTTACCACCAAAGAAATTGTGCTACTAGTATACATCAGGCTGGTATATGGACTGTAAGCCCCATAATAGATGCAAAGTTTCCAGCACCAGACTCACTGGAGGGAAACTGTTTCACAAGAATCGATTCTATCGCCTTTTCGGTTTTGTATCTATCGAACTAAGGCCCGACTCTTTCGCGATTTAACACAACTGTTTTCAAAGTGTTGACCGCCATTTATACACTAAATGTCAAAACAGATCTATTTTCTAAACAAATATCCGTAGATTAGGTCTTTGCTCGTGCTTATTGATGATAATAATGCGAAATCAGCTATTTTTGTGCACACTTTGAGGCATAATGCGTTTTTGTGCATTTCCTATGTAAATTAAGCAGCAATTTGATGATAAGTTTATCGGCCTTGATACTTTTAGTTGGGCTGGAACATGTCTCATTGTGTGATCGAACACCAGGACATTATATTAACCTATAATGTTCGATCATAAAACCTAACAAGTTCCAGCCCAATTTAAATGTGATGAGGCTGAAAATCTGAGCATTAAACTGTTGCTTAATTCTCGTGGGAAATACACACAAATGCACGTCTCTAAATGTGCACCACAATCAGCTATTGCATTGCTATCATCACTAAGCACGTACAAAGACCTAATCTGTCGATTGTTATTGGAGAATACTTTCTGTATTGACATTCAGTGTATAAACAGCCTATCAAAACTTTGAATATTTTTTAACAAACCGCGAAAGAGTCGGAACTTATTTGATAGAGACGGAACCGGAAGGGTGATATAATCGATTCTGGTGAAACAGTTTTCCCCCAGTGTGACTACTTCGGGTGGAAATTTATTGACGATTATTTTGTTCTTGTATGGTTGACAACCACAGAGGTGGCTAGAGTGTGCACCGAATTGATTAAATTTGTTTGCAAATCGGTTTGTTCCAGGTGCAAATGTTCAAAAAGCAAACTTCCATGTATGTGATTGTGAGTAGTGAATTGTTCAATTCAGTTTATTAAAACAAAGTGTATTTTCAAATTTACTGATCCCATCTTCCCACCACATGGCCCCCTGGATTATATCCCAGCAACAATATAACACTCAAAATTATACATATGCATATATATGCAATACATTGCACTAATGTATATATTATTGAATCTGCGCTATTCGCATGATTGTGTTTCATGTTATGTTGCTGAAATAATTGAGGACACTAAATGATACAAGGAAATAATATTATTTCTTACTCCGATCTCAACTATACTTTCGGGTATACGCTTCAATCATGTTGTGTATAATTAGACATAAAAACACTGAATTTAAGTATTGGTAATTTGAATACGAGGCCTGATGATGAAGATATGTTGCATAATACCTTCCATATGTTCTTGTTTTTGAGAACTAAATTGAGTTTGATGAGTAGGGGGTCTGTCATTTAGTGTTTCCTAATTTCGTGGTAAATCCACTACTAAATTGATTTTTTATTTGTAAACATCTCGACATACAAATGTTTATTCAATTGATCCAACCATATAGTAGTGTCGCAAATGGAATTGATGACATCAGGGTCATTCACGGTTGGTTATTAAGCATTTACAGAATGAAACACAGTCTGACAATAATTTCATTTATTTTATATAGCACATATTCTACCTCACATTTCTACCAGAACGAACAATACTGCTTCACCTTTAATGTGCATAACTCTTTCACAGAAATTATCCCATCGAATAATGAACACATAGTTGATATCTTCTCTTATATTATCTCGAAAATTGTAAAGTATTTAAAATTAAAATAAGGAAAAAAACACAATTTCTCATGTTTTGGCCGCCATTTTGGCATCCATCTTGAATAATTGTGGCCATTTTTCAACTAAAAGTCGCGGTTGGTATTCTATGAACACTATTATTAGATAGTGTTGAGGAATTCTTATATTTACCATATCAAATCAAGAAGCAAATCTATTAGGTGTGCCACCGTCAAACCGGCTGCCATCTTGGGCGCCATCTTGAATTTTCGGCTCTACGTCGGTCGAAAAGTTGGTTCTTGAGAAAATTCCTAGACTAGAGATGCTGTCCTACAATATACTAAAAAATGGCGCTTTTATCCGACTTGTATCGATCCGAGCATTTTTTGTCACTAACTACCTACACTATACTCATTGAATGTCATTACGTTGTAAATATAAGAAACGACATGTATCATTAACCAGTTTGGGGTACACCCATTTATTCTCGTTGATCAGCTATCGTCCACCAATATGGGTTTACTTCATTTATCACTCATCAATGATGAACTGATGTCTGTGATTGATGATATTGACTCCTTCTTGAACTTCATGATCTCGGCTACATCTCGATTATGGCATGCATACTTTCTTCTGAAAAAGGGTGGTGTTGCTCGATCGGACACAAGCGCCGATGTTGCACTGACCGATCCGAACACCTACTTTGATCCGCCATAGACTATCGATCAGTTTACCCAGCATGACTCTCCAACAAATCAATAATGTTACGGATCAGTTGTGATTCGTCTGTGTCTGTTTTTGCTTATCTTCTAAGCCGGTGGCACCAGATCACAACTGATTCGATTTCGATGGAGCCGAGGCTCTGTCTTCGTGTCGGTCCACACACAGTTCCATATTTCTTGGAGAGACTCTCGTGCGATAATTGACAATATATATGTCTACACATTGATTTTTTTTTTTTTTACAGATACATGCCAATGGAGTTATATTATTATATTATAAATGTCTTATTTTCAGGGGTGCACCACACATTGTTGTTCCATTGTATATAATGCTATTGTAATATTCATGTTTGTTAATTTATGTCAATCTTCATTTATGGAGGAAATAAAGATGTAATAATAATAATTAATTTTGGCGTGATTCATATTCTTGAATACACGAAGGTGGTGACTTAGCATGCACTTTAACACATATTTGTGTGTATTTTACGATTAGCCGACGAACAAGCGATAACGTTGTCGGATCCACGTATTCAATACCTTGATATTGTAAACAAACGTTTCTCAGGTGTCGTTTTGATCCAACTATCACTTTTTCGACGGGGAGTATGGGCGGCCATTCGGTCGGAAATTACATAAAAATAAAAGTTAATGGTGGTTTGTGAAAACAACTACAATCTATTTCAAAACAATAGTCTCCATTTTCAAACCAATAGTCGTTCTTTGATTCAATAAGAGAAAATTCCGTGTTAACAGATATAGATTAACAATCAACGTTGACCGATGCAAAATTAATGTTCTATTTTAATTTAATAGTATTCATTGTTCAGCTAGTATCTAATAACAAACAATTAATACAGCTTTGCTCATATTCAGTATACGTACATTCCGTTTCAATAGCCATATTTTCTCAATCAATAGACATATTTCAAACCAATAGACGATTTCTCACGATCCGTGATTGTCGTTATCAAACTAATAGACCTTATTGTAAAACTAATAACTCATTGTAAAACTAATAAATAAAACCGTAATTAACTTATTGTAAAACTAACCTATTGTAAAATTAATAGACCTTATTGTAAAACTAATAACTTATTGTAAAATTAATAGACCTTATTGTAAAACTAATAATCAATAGACATATTTTAAACCAATATACTATTTCCCACGATCAATGATTATCGTTATCAAACTAATAGCGGAATTAACTATATCAGGTCAAACCAATGAGCTCATTTGAAATTAATGATTAAAACACAAACCTATAAGCAATTCGTATATTAACGCTAGGGGCGCTGGCCACCAATTTTGTTCGCAAAATCCGTGACGTCAGAAATATAGAAATAAACATGGGAGTTCCCAATGTCATGTCGATGTGACAATTTGGAGTATGAGTTCACTCGGTGCAAATCAAACGACGATAAATTTTCACTATAATATATAGGGCATATAGTGGAGTAGATTAAGTCAAATTTTCAAGGCAATCGTTCAAATTGTTACTAAAGCATGAAACTTTGCACATATGTACATCTTCTTTTATATTAGATATGGAGCCACGCTGAAATTTCACTTTAACCCCTCTTTTAAGGGGTTTTCCAAATTTATAGAGCGTTTCGTGATTATATAATTTAATAAATGTCGCAATTAATCTCACCATGAAATATACGATTTAAAATTAGGCATATTCAGTTCGTATGACTCTGAGAGATATAATGCCACATTTTTAGGGTAAAATTGGAACCCACCCCCCCCCCCAAGATGGTCGTCAAAATGACAGCTGAAAGAGGGAATTTGACTTTTTTCGCTAATATCTTCTAGATCAGGTTCTGCTGTATGGAACTGGTTCGGAAATGTGACTTCATTTTGTATTGCTCATGTTAAGAGATAATTGGAGTAATGAATATTATGTCATTCGTATGATCCAAGTCCCTCCCGATCCCTCAATAATTCGATTATACATAACTCGGTATGAAATTTAACCAAATATCACCGTTATGAATCTAGTCATATTTTAACAAGAATTTGACAGAACTTTGCAAATTATGACATACAATTACCACAGGGGTCTGTAACGCGCTCCGCTGTCCGCCCCCCTTTTGCACTGCCCATATACGCCGCTCTATATACGCGCCTTCTTCGCGTTAATGGAACATTATATAGACAAGGGGTTCTGTAGAAATTCAACGTTTCACCATCGCTCGGGATTCGCACAAATTTAGCCCATTCACCCCAGTAATGATAACGATATATACACGGATGGATCGGCAAAGAATTCATCTTTCAATAAATACCACAAACTCCCATCAGAAACATTCATACACGTTGCATTTGATAAAATTTGAACCACCGAATATTGTCTCCGGAGAGCGTATTTTTTCGATTTGATCCGGAGCAGAACAGCAATGTCCGCTTGTGTCTCGAAATTCACCACCCATGCAGTTTACTATCATTAAAAATCGGTCAAACGATCAACTAAATATCTGGAACTTAGTGATTTATTGTCGGCTAATAATTTATTTACTCATACAAATCAACACATTGTCAGTAAACAATTCTAATAGAGGAGAAATCTGTCGATAATTCCAACTTTAAAAAAGATATTTGTCAAGTGACACAGTTCCTAAATTTAATATTCATTGTGACCTGACCTTTCCGTGACTGACGTAGTAGAAACAGCCAATCACCGCTCAGTGTTAGAATCGAGGTCAGGTCAGGTCATAATGAATATTAAATTAAATCTACAGAGCCCCTTGTCTATATAATGTTCCATTAACGCGAAGAAGGCGCGTATATAGAGCGGCGTATATGGGCAGTGCAAAAGGGGGGCGGACAGCGGAGCGCGTTACAGGCCCCTGTGACAATTACTTATGAATTTTTGCGCTTAAGTGCAAATATTTTACGTTTAATCACAAATCATTTGCGCTTAAAGGGCTATATACTGTACACAGCGATAGGCAATTTTTTTATTTACTCCCATTGACATAACTTTCAAGTTAGATTGTGTTCGTGTTTTATATGAGTTTCGTATAAACCTAATTTAGCGACGAAAATATTGATCTTGGAAATAAAAATATTACGATTTCAAACTACGCGCCATGTTTTTGACCTTCACCGGAGAAGACGCAGGTTGCAGGATGAACCGGAAGTTCAATTGATGCCTGCAATCTCTTCCATCGAACAATCTCACCCCATATAAAAAATACTTGACGCTTTATGAATCTTGTTTCTTCTCTTTTTTCCAAATTGGTTATAGCGGGACTTCATTTTGCATGTAACATGTTTTGTTCGCAACTCAATAATGCTCGTCGTAAACGGCCGTCGATAAAAGACACCCAACGTGTGAGATTTCAAGAACGGTAACTCGTAATGGCATAATTCGCCATTTTATGACTCCAGCCATAAATTCATTTATATTAAATAATTCAATTTGACTTTTATGATAGCCTGTTAACCGGAACGTTTTCAGTAGACATCGTCGACTCAAATACGTTATTTTAAAATATAGTATTGATATTAGATCGCAATTGTTACCGGGAATTTATTGAAATTGGCGTACAGTACCCCTTTAAGTCCTCCAGTTATTTAAAACAACAACATAAAATATAATTTAACATCGTTTTGCTCTGTTCTGTAAAAAAAAATGTTAAAAACCAAATATGATATATAATCTAGACCTCTAATAACAAAGAATATAATTTTGTTATTGAAAAATTAACAAAATAATTGTTGGTGTCCCTCTAAAACATCGAAACTGTATGGAATAAAAACATAGAAAATTCAATATCAAACAAAATAGAGTCTTTCTTGTAGCACTTCTTGTTCCAAACATGTTATTGCATGTATACAATAAAATCTAAATAAAAACTAAAACAGATATAGGTTTCGTAAACATTGGTCTGAAAAGCAAATTTTATTTATCTCGAAATATCGAGATAATTTTTCAATATTTTGAGATAATTTCTCGAAATTTCGAGATAACTTCTCAATATTTTGAGACAATTAGGTCTATATCAAACTATATTGAGATTGAGATTACATAAACGTCGCGTCAGAACAAAACTGGTCTCCATTTTGGCGGGGAAATGAGATATTGGTATCTTTCGGTTCGGTGCGGGAATTCCTGTCCGAAAGTCACCAGGTATCGTCATTCTGAACTCCTCGACCTGTGACCTCTGCGGGCCAAGGGAAACGGTCACGGAATCTGACGAGGTTTACCGAATGCAGGTATCGTGTCTAACGTATACCAAATTTGAATGAGAGTCTGTGTAAATCTGTTCCATCTCAAAAACTCAATTTTTTGACAGTGCTATATTGTTCTATCTCCACTGTGGACCAATGAATCTATTTATTTTGTACCATGCACGCGATTAAATAAATTTCGGTATAATATATCCTTCATGTAGGCTAAGAATACACGAAACCACGCAACCACCCTCCATTCTCCATATGTGTTAGGGTATACTTATAGGGTATAGGGTTAGGGTCAGGGCTAGGGCTAGGGTTACAGTTAGGGTTAGTGTATTCTTATATGAAGGACATACGTGAATATCAGTGCTAAAATGTTGTACATATCTCTGGCCTTCAATATAGGCCATAAGCAATGGATGGGAACTTGGCAGAGGTCAGCGAAGTGGAAATAATGCTTTCTCACCCCTAGGTATGCACATCTTATTTTTAGGATAATTATTTTGTTAAAATAACTAAAATGGCGTGATTTGGGATTTTTGTACGTTTATATGATTAAAAAACACGAAAAACCACTATAGCACGGGGGGGGGATTCTTTTTACACAATTTGTTCTATCTCCAAAGTGTTTTTTCGTGATTACACCCAATATAAATCATGTTTTGTCTCGAAACTCGTCATAATAATATTTTTTTACATCTTCCAAAACAGAATGAGACCATACATGTCAACCTGCGGGTCAAAACTTTAAAGACATAATTTTGTACTTGTTCGGGTGCATGGAATTTATAAGCAATCTACTAACATCGCCAAAATTTCAAAGATATCAACCATACCATGCACCCCATAGAAAACATCGTCGGAACTGCGCCAAATTGTAAATATTTACATCTCGATCCGGGAAGCAACCAGTCTATGTAAAATATACACTCAGATTCATACTGATACTGACTATTTTTATATGTGGGTATGTAGTTTACTCCAGACTGGGAAGCAACTATCGGCGATAATCTAACACAAATGATTTCGCCATCGAGAGCCATTGCATTTAATTAATATATAAGAATGACAATGTGTATCGTAAATTTGGATTGATATTAGTAACAAATAACTACTTTGAGGAAGATTATTCTCAATTTCTTTTTTATCACCCAGCCGGAGAGTTTCACATCACTTTAAAACTCGATTTCCCACAAAAATGAAAATATGGGGATAGAACAATTATAGTAATGTCTAAAATTTTAGATAATTACCAGTAGGTCTACCGGTAGATCGACCTATCTCAAAATATTGAGATCTCAAAATATTGAGAGAATAATTATATATTTCGAAATTTCTAGATACCGTATCTCAAAATATTGAGAAGTTATCTCGAATTTTTTAGATAAATACAATAATGCCAATGTCCTATTTAAATTGAACCATCACGTACACTTATGCAAAATACATATATAGACTATAATTGATAAGCAAAGAAATCTTTCTTTTCAGAAACCAGCCAAAATATGCTAAAAACCGCACGTCTGAAGTCATGCTCCCCAAACCCAAAAAAGTCACTGCATGGTTTTAACCCGACAGGCGAATGTAAATCCCCTATTAAATTTTAATTATCGAATTTTATTAATTACCATGATAAGCCGCTAAGGTACCAGGCGGATGGTTATATGTCATTTTGTCCAACAATCAAAACAGTAAATTGTGATTCCCTCCGCTCACTGCCTCGGCCCTGTTCATATTAAAGGTGACATATGAACTCGGATTAGGATAATCCGAAGAAATTATGGGATATGCGGATTAGATGACGTCAGTTGTCTCGTGACCCAATCTGCAGACACTTGTCGGCGAAGGGGGCCATTTTCATTTCGACACCCTTGAGTACCTCTCGGATTTACCGGCTCCCGAAAACACGTGAAGTTTGTGCTCACATGTTGTTGTATACACAGACATTCCGATAGGAATAAAACGCTAAGATGTCGGACAGTGAACGAGAGGAAGATGAGATACAAGAGGAGAGCATGGATGCTGAAGATGCCGGTGATGTCGAAGGTAAAATTTTTGTGTCGCGTGCATAATTTGCTAATTGCCTTTGATCTAAGTGCATGTGCTATCACACCAAACAATTCAAAAATAAACCGAGCTTCCGCTGTAACAATCAGACGTAAACATACTGTAACAGAAGCAAATACTTTTTTCTCAATATGACACACATTTGTAATGTATATTTTCTCAAATTACCGAATTTATTTCAAAATAATTGGCACAACGCAGGAGACTAATCAGACAGTATTCTTTGTTCATTTGCATATCGCGCAGTTTGTAAATAGTGTCACATGCAAAATCCTGGGAATTCCCCAAGGATGGCGACTTTTTTGGCGTTATAAAACCACTTAGAAGGCACTGGAGGAGTTCCACTTTCCGGTATAATTGTCATTTTGATCATGTTTTTGTTCTTGATAATCAAAGATGAGATGGATAAATATCTGGATAAATATCTATCTCTTTGTTTGGCGACTCTGCGCATGCTCAGACAATTGGAAAGCGTGAATGAATTGAAGGTCTTTGATGTGCCGACAAATTGATAATACGATTGAGTAGATTAAAAGAAATTTACATGGTATAAACCTGTTCTAGTTTTATAGACTAAAGTAGAACTTAGAATAGAATAATAATTAATATTGTGATTGTTGATTGGAAAAATTAATTTCTAATGGGTGGTGTGAAGAAATGACAAAATCAGACAATTTTTCAATTTCATGTCTATATTCTAGACTATACCTCTATTCGCATTGCCATATCCAGTGGTAAATAACCTTTTTATGGTCCTCAAAATTGAAATATTTGTAGTTAATACTGCTCAATAGCCTCAATATGACACAAATTAAACTAAAATGTGTCAGGCCAAAGAAAAAAAATAAGTTGTTGGGGTTTCCCTACAGACCAGCCCTCTTAATTCAGATTACTTATTTTCGGCAATCTACTACTGCAACTCTTTGCCATGGCCGATTTGCTTCAGCATTGCTGAATGCCATAGCCAATTATGAGGGCTGACCTACCCTACATGTACATGTAATTTAAACTCCCTACACGAGTCCATCAATGTTGACTTATCCAGGTGATAATACCCATATGGGGGTCGACCAGTATCAATAGATAGCACATTTATGAGTCCTAAAGAACAGTCGTACCTGTAAATGGCCAAATACCGTATAGATTAAGTTCTTTCCCTGATAAGCAGGCCTTGGCTTAAGATTTGACGAGAATCACCTTATAATCGATTCTCGTACTACCGGTAGTAATGATTCTCGCGAAACTTTTAAATTTTCAGTGCTTTATGACTAACTTGATTCGGCATTTGATTCTCGCAAAATTAAATGTATTTTTAGCCCTGATTAGTCTACGGTACTTCAAATGGACTACCTAAACAAAATTTCATGGTACGACTAATATCACATTATATAAATTTTAGGTAACAATAATAAACTGGTGAAAAAAGCTCCCAGAAATATGTTTATTTGTTTAGTCATATTTATTTTAAGTATTTTGCTTATACAAAAAGCAATGGAAACTTTTCTCAGTCCAAAGCTATCCTTAAATTTCAAGGTAGAAAAGAAGCCATAAAAATAGTTTAAACTCACATAGCGGTTTGCATTCCATTATACATGTCCGGTATCAATAGGTTGATAAATACTTGAACTACTTTTCTGTGAGCATCATGCATGTTACACATACTAGTATACAGTAATGCCCTAAGTAATCGCCTCCTTAACCACAACATAATTATGGGTAACTTTTCAGGATTTAGTCGGACTAAATCCTGAAAAGTTACCCATAATTCTGCTGTGGTTAAGGAGTCGATTACTTAGGGCATTGCTGTATGTCCCAGAATGACGAATTGTGAAGTCATAAAAAATACAACTTTGAACATAATGATTGGGTCCCATTAAAAAAAATAACAATTTCTATAATTTTTTCTAGAATGTCTGGGACTGGAAAAAGTTATATTAAAGGTACTCAATCCGTAAAGAGGGTCCCCATCTCAACAGATTCCAACAACAACAATCCGATCAGAGGGTTCTATATTTCTATTTCTTTGGCTTTGGGGGTAACAAATATTTGATTCGAGTCGAGGAACCCATCAAACAAAGCTCAGAGTTATTAGATATTGATTTTTGAAATTTGTTATTAACTCGAGATGAGTACTAATAACTGCCGTAATCTGCTCTGGATGTGTACTCCAAATCTATTCAAACAGGCAAGGATGGATAACTCTAAAATCAAGTGGTAATTTTAACGCAATTTTGACTGAGTTCTGGGCCAGATAGTATTCCCGATAATGAAAAATAATAGATTTCTAAAATCGATATCTAACAAATCTGAGCTTTGATGGGTGACTTCCTCGACTCGAATCAAATATTTTTGACCCCCGAAGCCATTGAAATAGTAATTGAGAGGAGTTTTATCGGATTGAGTACCTTTAACACGAAACTATTTAAAAAGTTAACACACTGCTTTCTCTTCATTTTAATAATCAAAATTATGTACAGTACGTAACAGTAGTACCATAAACATTATGTACAGTAGTACCATAAACATTATGTACAGTAGTACCATAAACATTATGTACAGTAGTACCATAAACATTTCCAGACAAAGGCAGCTCTAGTCTCTAGATTTTCTTCCCATGGTTGCAATTTTTATGCGACCTGCTGACAAAAATTTCAATCGGCTCTTAGACGAAACAATCTCAAATTTATAAAAACCTATAAGAAACAAACCACATATTTTCAGCGCTATATCGACAAATACTAGTACACAATGTACATGTACATATTACTAAATTATGTATCCATAATTGTGGGGTTCGAATGAGCCATGTCCGTTCAATAAAATAAAAAAAATAAAAAATTTGAAGTAATTTTAATGTACCGTCCCTAATTTTTTTCTTCTTACATTTACATGTAACCATTTACATGTAACCCATGTAACAAATTTTATTTTCTTTGGCCTCACCATTCATATCTTTACATCTTATTTAATTAAATTATTTGACTTCTCGTTCGTATAAGATTGTTTTTATTGTTGATGTGGAAAGTCTGGAATTGGTATTACTATGGGAGGCCAAATTCACATTTAAAAATGAATTTCGCTTAAGATAATACATGTATAATGCTATCACGAGTTGCCCCGACTAAAACAGAAGGTAATACTATTGAGAGTCAGCCATTTTGATAAAGAAGTTGGGCTAGTTCCCGACCCATCCAAACCAATGAAAACAAGTGGTGATATTCAATAGGAGTTAAGGCTAAGTTATGGATAAACCTACGGGTATTTATTCACCAGGGGTGTTCAGTTACATATAACCATGAATTGCACTTAAGCGCAATTAATTGTGCTTAAGCGCAATTAATTATTAAATGTGAATTTGGCCTCCCATACATGTATATTACTTATTTCTGAAAGGGGATGGGTTAACTTGCTCCAGCAAAGTTGTCACAACTTATGGGCAAATATGATATGGACAATAAATCTGACATTTAAATTAATATATTATTTACTATAATGTCTATATGTGATACATGTACTTAGTATTTAGTACTAGAGGATGCATACCTGTACTGTGATGTTCTTGCTTTTAACCTGTTAAATCTAATTGGCCTTAATGAATTTACAGTATGGTTGTCTAACAAGCCTGAGTTTAGTGTGTCTATTGTTTTGCAGAATGAGGTCCCCAGAGGGTGAATTTAGTTACGCTACCGCACAAAGTGGGCTAGTATCACCAAATTCATCCTCTAGGGACCTCAACTGATATGGGAGATCTGGGATCAGATTGCAGTTCTAAATGGTGAATATTGTGATGTGCAGCGATTGGGAACCTCCATTATGCAATTTGTCTGCCAATTTGGGGATATAGAAAAACTAAACTAAAAAGTAAATAGAATCTATGTGAAGAAGTTTCTATAGAAATTTGATAATAAAGAAACTTTCCAGAGAAAATGAGGCCTGAGCAGAATGAGGTCCCCAGTGGGTGATTTTAGTGATGCTAGCCCGCTATGCAGATAGCATCAGTAAATTCACCCTCTGGGGACCTCATTCTGCAAATGACAGACACTCTAAACTCAGGCTTGTTGTCTAACATGGTTTGAATAGTGCATCTCATTCCCGGAATGATAAGTTTTTTGACAATCTATGTTGAACCCTGCCTCTTGACTTGCCTATTCTATACTTGGCACCCAGATGACTTGGCTGGTATTTTCAGATTACGGACAGCCAGAGTCTCCCTATGCTGAGACTGGCTCTCCTTCCGAGCCACCGCAGGCCGTCACCCCCGCGGCCTCTGACCAGGGTGACGAAAAACTTCCGTTTCGTAAGTACCAGGTCACGGTGTTGTACATGTGGCTTCTCTGCTTCTCTGCATGTCTTCATCCTGCACAATCTGGGAATGGCTTTATTTTTCAGTCTCTTAACCGTGTTGTTTTTCAGTGAGATAACAGCAATTTAATAGCCTGTTTTCCTACAACTTTCTCCTCTGACAATATTGTAAAAAAAATAAATATATATATATACAGTATATGATCACACTGATTAAAATATGGAAGTTCACAAAACCTGCGATAGGATTCCATTTGCATCGTCAAAATTTATGTGAGTTAGTAATGGACAATGAATTGATAACTACTAGTGTTTACCTTTGTGATATTCAAATGTTTTCAAACTAAAATTTTCAAATTGTAATTTGAGACTGAATCAAATTGAACGTGGAATATTCACAGGACCCTAGTACAGTAATGCTCTAACTAATCGACTTCTTAACCATAGCAGAATTATGGGTAACTTTTCAGGATTTGGTCGGAAATATGGCTGGAGAGCTTTCCAATGAATGGCAACAAGCCATATTTCCGACTAAATCCTGAAAAGTTACCCATAATTCTGCTGTGGTTAATAAGTTGATTACATAGAGCAATACTGTACATGTATGTTATGGTTAGGATACTGATTCATTCTATATGTATTTCACTTGCATGAGGTATACTTTATACAATATTTATATCTTTAATACTCACATCATTACTGTTGTATACCCAGTGGTTGTACATGTATATATGGTATGTGTCCAGGGACCAGCCTAGGGGGCGAAATAGTTGCGAAATTACTGTAAGTTAGGGTATTTTTGTTTAACCCTTCCAAGACTGGAACTTCCTCAAATTTTGCAAAAACCCTGTGCCAATGCATTCTCTTATATAAGCTAGTCACCCATAGGGAGCCTCGCATATATAAGAGAATACATTGGCCTAACAATATTTACCTTGACATTGTAAGTCAGTGCATTCTCGTATATATGCATGTATAAGAGAATGCACTGCCACTGGTACAGGATCTTTAATGCTGAACTAGTGCAGGTCCTGTCATGAAAGTGTTAAGGACCATTGAACTGGAACCTTGTTTTTCATTTTGTTATATTTTTGGCCACAATTATTACTTTTCAAAATGAATTTTTTTTTTATAGAGATTAAATATTTTGAAACATGTTATGTCATAGTGTCAGCGTGACATAGCGACTACAATGAACCATCCTAAAGTATTTTTGTTAAAAAAAATTATGATGATCATTGAATCTTAATGATATTTTCAGTGTTTTTTTCATTGAGAATTATTGTACTTGTATATGCTATTAGAATTGTAAAGGGCCCTTGTATGACTTGTAGCACATGAAATACATGTATCTGCCACCTATCTAAATTATGAATACATCACCTCATTGTGATAAGATACTGTATATATTGGAGTCCACAATGTGGACAGACTATACAATATAGGACTAGCATTCACTAAACTGGTCACTAAACCTCTCAAAAATCTTGTCCTCAAAAATGTTATACACAGTAAAGTGTTGTTTTAAGCAGTCCTTTCCAGGAGACATGTGCAATTGCTCTCGCACCCATCTGTACCCGCAATTTTCAATTGTCGTGTGTTAAAATTTGCTCACGTCAGTAGATCAACATTGCTAAGACATCAATTCAGCTTTAACCCTTTTAGTGCCAGGGACCGATCTCATCGGCCCTAATTTATGGTCTGTAGAGTGCCCTAAAAAAAATAAAAACATGATTTTTTTTTTTTTTTTTAATTGATTTTGTTTGGGTTAGTTCAATGCATTCTCTTATATATGCGAGGCGACCTATGGTCGACTCGCATATATAAGAGAATGCATTGGCACAGAGTATATGGGTTGATACAAAAATCGGACCTGGCACTCAAAGGGTTAAGCATGGGGGAATATGGCTTACATTGTTAATGTTCAGCACTTAATTTCTTTGCACCACAATAACAATTTATTGTATCATCTATGCTTTTTTTAAAGCCATGTTTGACAAGAGGCTGCGAAATTCTCTTTGCCAGTAATAATGTTCATTTGAAAATTGAATGGTTATACCGGTACAGCTTGTATCATGGTGATTGTGATAAAGTCACTGCTGATTAAATAATTCATATGAACGCAAACGAAAAAAAATCAAATTTATTGAAAAATATAATAAATAAAGAACATATTTTCAGCGCTATATCAACAAATTTGTTTGGAAATATTCCGCATAGGTATGTTTTGAGATACTGGTACATGTACCTCTTATCAAATTATTTAAACTGGTACATAATTTTGGGGTTCGAATTAGCCATCTCCGTTTAATCATTCACTTTATAAATAAATACATGTTTATCTTTCCTTTGGGATTTTCTATCCTATCATTCCTTGAATTTGTGGGTTTATCAACATGAGGCAACATCAATTTAGTTACAGTAATGTCCAAAGTAATTGACCCCTTAACCACAGCAGAATTATGGGTAGTTTTTCTGGATTAGTCGGAAATATGGCTTGTTGCCATTCATCGGAAAGCTCTCGCTGAGAGCTTTCCGATGAATGGCAATAAGCCATATTTCCAACTAAATCCTGAAAAATTACCCATAATTCTGCTGTGGTTAAGGGGTCAATTACTTTGGGCATTACTGTAGTTTGTTTATACCAAAATAGCAACAACAGAAAATACAGGTAGGTGTTCAGTTTATGTAAGACTTCTCACCCAACCATTCTGTCAGTCATAATAGCATGGGAAATGGGGGGGGGGAAGCATTTTCTCTGTTGCTCATAAGCCAACTAATACAATTTATGTGGCCTGATATTGATATTCTCAGCACAACATTTTGATAATATTGCATATTTTGTGGTGTTATGTCGCAGCATTTTGATAATATTACATGTTTTATGGGGTTATGTCGCAGCATTTTGATAATATTACTAGTACATGTTTTGTGGGGTTATGGTTGTCTACAGGTTTACAGTTTGTGGTTAAATTAGTTGACTGTTCATGTTGTTTAAATAGAGTGTTCATGTTGGTTAAATTAATTGAGTGTTCATGTTGGTTAAATTAATTGAGTGTTCATGTTGGTTAAATTAATTGAGTGTTCATGTTGATTCTATTGAATGTTGCAATCTATTACTGTTTAAAACAGCATTCAATTTATCACTTTAATATGTTAAAGGTCTATCTCTTCCTTAATCAAGTTTTATATAGTTTCCTGGGTATAACATAATAAATATGAATGGAAGATTTAACATTGATTTTATTTTGAGTTTTCTGGTATAACTATAATACATACTGTCATACAATGAATCAGGACATTTTTACGGGCTAGTTTAAAAACAGATCGGCCATGAAACTTCAAGTGATCTCATATAGAGATAGAGTTCTCCAGCTTGCTATGCTCCAGCTAGCATAGCAATTGGGATAACTCTATCTTGTTAGGCCAAAACCAAAAAAACTTCTGTTTCCGATAACATTGGGATAAATTTCCAGACATGCAGGGATTTATTTTTACAATTTAAAAAAAAAACCTTTCTGCCGTAAGCGATATATTAGTTCCATGAAATATGGTAGATCAAAGGGTATTTAAAATGAGCCGAGTATTGATTAGAAACATATGTCCCTTGAAATGATTCACTTTGCAGTATGATCTCTACCATAGTTGAGCTTCATAATCAACTACATGCAAGTCCAACTTGTTTTTGCTTTTGAATTAACAAAAAATATTCACATTGACACCCTAACAGGTTAACTTTGACTAGCCTGCTGGAGAAAATCTCAGCCAGGCAGGGTATCGGAAACAAAGAGGTTTTATTTTGTTTTCGCCCTAGCCCTTGTTACCATGGCAAATTGTCAAATATTTTGCTGTACAACCCCATGAATAATAAACAACTTTATTGTTTTATTATCGACCAATAATATACCAGATCTTCAGTTTGTCAGTATTTTATTCACAGAAAATGTTATTTGTTTGTATTCATGAATTTGGGTTTTATAAAAATTATGTTGTTGTTGTAATTGTGTCCCGGAAGAGATAGTCTACACGACAGTCTACGTTCTTGACCATCTTTTAAGAACATTCTATGTTTGAACATGAAAGAGTTTATTCACCTGCCTAAAGTCAGCCCATTTGAATGTAAATCTCTCCCGATTCCAGAAGATGAAGAAAATATTGATGGAGAGGCAGAGGCTACACCTGTGTCAAAGAGAAGACGGAAGAGAAAAAATAAAGAAAAAGATCCTGGTGAGAAGTCGGAGAAGAAATCACGATCTGCCAGGAAGAAGAGAAAGATACAGGACACTAGTATTGCAGAGGAGGTGGGTGACACAAACGTAATAAGATATTATCTTTAGTATATCTCCTTTGACTTCCAAGTTTAAATGGACCCAAGGCACCCAAGGGGTTAAATGTGCAAAAATATATAAAAGTCTGTAAAAACATCACCTTTGAGAGGAACATCGTGAAATAGATCAAAGTTTATGTTTTTATATTCATTATTGATAGATTTCCAATTACCAACTGTTGCGTATTGAAACCATTATGTAAAAAAAAAAACTGACTGTAAAAAAAACAATCGCTGAATTATATACTAGCAGTAAATTCAGATAATTTAGTCCAAATATGATTTTCGGAATATTTTTCAATTTTTGGATCTTTTTCAATGTTTACTGTCATTTGGTATCTTATTCCACTGTAAAGTAATGTTCACACAACAATGGTTTCCATAAGCAAAATCTCGTTATTGGGGAGTTATTTTAATGAAAATAAAAACAACTACATTTCTACCTGTTCTTATTAATGACAATTGTTTTTCAAACTGTTATAAAAGTAATGTTATTATTCATGAGTCGAACTTTGAGACCATGAGTCCCTTTAATGACAGTGTATCTCTTCCCAGCAGATTGTATATTCCAGTGTACGATATGCGTGTTATCATCTGCCATCAAAGCAAATAGCAGTTTACCGACTTGAATTTGGGGGAATATAAAGGCCTATTGATCATACATGTTGGTCATAAAATTTTAAATGACAGGGTGATTGTTTAAAGACATATTATGTACTTGTTTCGGTGCGTGAAACTGATAAGTTAGTATTCAGGTGCTACATGTATGTCAACTGGAGGAATGTAGCATTCTACTGACATCACCGAAAATCTCAAGCAAATCGACCGTACCACTCGATAGAAAACATTGTCTGAACTACCCTAAATTGTAAATATTTACTACTCGAATCGGGACGCTTCTATCTGCGATAAACTAACAAACGATTTCGCCATCGGCCGTCACTGCATTTAATTAATAAATAAGAATGACGTTGTGTTGTCAATTTAGATATAATATTTGTAAAATCAACAACTTTGAACAAGATTATTCTCCAGTTCTATTTTATCACCCAATCGGAGTGTTTCACATCACTTTAATTAATTTAAAAAAACATTTTCTTTCAGGAATTTGATAATGAGGCAGAAGAAGCAGAACCAGCACGGAAGGAAAGAAGGAGGAGAACTCCTAAACCGGAGAAGGAGAAGGTATGATTTAGTACAGGGCGGTATCTTGGTATACCGATTATATTCAGTGAAGAATTTCAATACAGTTACCATCAATTTTGCTTTTAACCCTTTACCCAACAAACCGGCCAAAATTATCTTGGGTCTGTCTCAATAAAACCATACAAATATGGATATCATTGGAACCGGCTCATTGACCACATTGTGATGGTTACAGTTATGCCCTGTGCCAATGCATTCTCTTATATATGCGAGTCGACCATAGATCACCTCGCATATATAAGAGAATGCATTGGCCATTTTTTCTTACATTCTTCAACAATTTTATAATTTTTAATGTGTTAAGCCAATGCATTCTCTTATATATGCGAGGCGACCTATGGTCGACTCGCATATATAAGAGAATGCATTGGCACAGGGCCGTTCTGTTGGATGAAGGGTTAATCAGTACACCGAGGTCGTGGTTTAGTGAATATTTGGAAAGTAAAACCCCATATTAACCCTTTCAGTGCAAAGTCCAATTTTTCTTCAAACCCATATTTCCTTGATCATTTTTCAAATTTATTGATTATAATAATGTGATACATTGATGGAAAGAGCTCTTAGAGCTCTTTCCATCAATGTATCACATTATTATAATCAATAAATTTGAAAAATGATCAAGGAAATATGGGTTGATACAAAAATCGGTCTTGGTACTGAAAGGGTTAAATAATCATTCCAAAATAGGTTATGCTGTGATGGGTATACTGGAATCAGCTCGTCGTCTGTGGACACATATTTGTCCGGAGTTTTTCTCAGTCGTTTTAAAAAAAAAAATTCCATGAAACTTGACACAGTTGTCCTCTATGCTGGTCCCAGCCTCCCAAATCACCCTCTAAGTGGGTCCCTGTCTCCCAAGTTACCTTCTAGGCTGGTCCCTGCCTCCCAAGTTACCTTCTAGGCTGGTCCCTGCCTCCCAAGTCATTCTCTAGGCTGGTCCCTGTCTCCCAAGTTATCTTCTAGGCTGGTCCCTGCCTCCCAAGTCACCCTCTAGGCTTATCCCTGCCTCTCATGTCACCCTCTAGGCTGGTCCCTGCCTACCAAATCACCCTCGAGGCTGGTACTTGCCTCCCAAGTCGCCCTCTAGGCTGTTCCATGCCCTACAATTTCAGCATGCTGAAATCTGCCATATATGAAATGTTTCTATGTTAAATAATTTCCCTCTACAGGAGCAGGAATCGGCATCAGAGATTTGTGATAAATATGGATTGAATGACGTCGAGATGGAGCACACTGACGAAGATTACGAGAATCTCAGTAACTACAAACTGTACAGTCAGCATGTTAGGCCCGCGATCATGGAACAGAATCCAAAGATACCCATGTCTAAGATCGTCGCTCTGATTACGGCCAAATGGAAGGAGTTCTGTACGGAGAACCCCAATAAACAAGAGGAAGCAGCAACTCCCAAGAGAGCTGCTTACAAAGGTAATAATCTCAGTCGAGTTTAGTGTGCCTGTCATTTGCAGCATGAGGTCCCCAGAGGGTGAATTTAGTGAAACTATCCTACAGACTTGCATCACTAAATTAACCCTCTGGGGACCTCATTCTGCTTACGCCTCATCTGCTATGGGAGACATAGACTCAGATTGAAGTTCCCAAATGGTAAATATTTTGATGCACACCCATTGGGAACCTCTATTATACAATGTGTCGTCTGCCAATTTGGGTAAATAGAAAAACTAAAAAAAGAAATAGAATCTATGTGAAGAAGTTTCTATAGAAATTTGATAATGAAGAAACTTTCCAGAGAAGATGAGGAAATAAGCAGAATGAGGTCCTCAGAGGATGAATTTAGTGATGCTAGCCCAAATGCATTACTAAATTCACCCTCTAGGGGCCTCATTCTGCAAATGACAGACACGTTATAATCTGACTTGCTATTCACCCCTTTGGCGGGTCTGTATCAAGGTTGCAAATTGTCTGTCATTTGCAGAATGAGATCCCCAGAGGGTGAATTTAGTGACGCTATCCCGCATGGTGGGCTAGCATCACCAAATTCTCCCTCTGGGATTTTCTTCTGCTTAGTTCCTAGGAATGACTGTTTGTTAATAAATAAAAATTATATTTGAATAAAAAATCAATGCCAGTAAAAACATTACTGTAAAACGAGATGAATATAATATTTTGAGTAAACGGCAAAAGACTGGGTCGTTCGGAGAGGGGAAACAAATAATCTTTTAACCCTTTCTATACTAAGGCAAAAAGAATTAAAATACCTGTGTTCAGGGTCCAAAATAATTATGGTTGTAGGTAGGGAAGTTTTTTGTTTCAAATGTTTTTATTCTGAATTCCATTCAGTCATTGACAGTTCAATCTAGAAAGCTTCACAATTCAGATTAAAGGTACTCAATCCGAACAGAGGGTCCCCATCTCAACAGATTCCAACAACAACAATCCGACCAGAGGGTCCTATATTACTATTTCTTTGGCTTTGGGGGTAAAAAATATTTGATTCGAGTTGAGGAACCCATCAAACAAAGCTCAGAGTTATTAGATATTGATTTTTGAAATTTGTTATTTACTCGAGATGAGTACTAATAATTGCCTTCAACTGTCGTGATCTGCTCTGGATGTGTACACCAAAATCTATTCAAACAGACAAGGATGGATAACTCTAAAATCAAGTGATAATAATAACGCAATTTTGACTGAGTTCTGGGCCAGAAAGTATTCCCGATAATGAAAAATAATAGATTTCTAAAATCGATATCTAACAAATCTGAGCTTTGATGGGTGACTTCCTCGACTCGAATCAAATATTTTTGACCCCCGAAGCCATTGAAATAGTAATTGAGAGGAGTTTTATCGGATTGAGTACCTTTAATTGAAAAGTTCAAAACTAAATATTGTTAATCTTGAATTAGTCAGAGCACTAGACAAATAAAACTTCTAAACGTTTTTATAGCCTCATATATATAGGAGAAGTTTGAGAATGGGTAAGATACCTTTCGACGCCCTTCTCACTGAGCAAAAAAAATGATCTGTGTCTACAGTCCAATAAAAAGTTATGGGTACGCACATTTTTCTAGGGTAGGTAGGGAAACCCTAAACACAGGTATTTTTTTTTTGTGGACTAAATGGATTCTCCCAGTCAGTTAAAAAGTGTACATCGAAATGGTCTATTAATGATTTGGAAGGATGTTAACCCTTTACCCAACAGAACGGCCCTGTGCCAATGCATTCTCTTATATATGCGAGTCGACCATAGGTCGCCTCGCATATATAAGAGAATGCATTGGCTTAACACATTAAAAATTATAAAATTGTTAAAGAATGTAAGAAAAAATGGTAAAAAGTGTTAAAAAAAGATTTTTTTAAGCCAATGCATTCTCTTATATATGCGAGGCGACCTATGGTCGACTCGCATATATAAGATAATGCATTGGCACAGGGTATAACTGTAACTATCACAATGTGGTCAAGGAGCTGGTTCCAATGATATCCATATTTGTATGGTTTTATTGAGACAGACCGAAGATATTTTAGGCTGTTGAAGCTTTATATTTGGCCGGTTTTGGCCGGTTTGTTGGGTAAAGGGTTAAGGTGATAAAAGCAGACGACCGATAAATAAAGATGCTGGTGGAGCCTTATTTATTGGGGAAACAAACAATCTTTTAATTATGGCCCTATCTTTAAACGTTGTGTTATAAAATTGTATTTTCAAATCAGATGATGATGAAGATGAGCCGGAACCAGAACCTGAGCCCGAGGCAGAAGATGACGATGATTACGAGGACGACGAAATCGAGGAAAGAACGTCATCCGGAAAGAAAAAGGGACGAAAGAAGAGATCAGTTGCTCCACTGAAGATAAAACTGACAAAGAAGCGTCGAAAGAGGAGGGGTAGTTCGGTAAGTTCTGAGTCGAAAGAGGAGGGGTAGTTCAGTAAGCTCTGAGTCGTAAGAGGAGGGAGAGTTAACCCTTTACCCAACAAACCGGCCAAATAAAGCTTCAACAGCCTAAAATATCTTCGGTCTGTCTCAATAGAACCATACAAATATGGATATCATTGGAACCGGCTCCTTGACCACATTGTGATAGTTACAGTTATGCCCTGTGCCAATGCATTCTCTTATATATGCGAGTCGACCATAGGTCGCCTCGCATATATAAGAGAATGCATTGGCCTAAAAGAAATTTTTTTTTTAACACTTTTTACCATTTGTTCTTACATTCTTTAACAATTTTATATTTTTTAATGTGTTAAGCCAATGCATTCTCTTATATATGCGAGGCGACCTATGGTCGACTCGCATATATAAGAGAATGCATTGGCACAGGGCCGTTCTGTTGGGTAAAGGGTTAAGTAAGCATTTAGATAAACTTCAACTGTAAAAAATGAGTGATTCAATATCAAGCCTTCAAATGGTGTTTCTATCATTTAAAAATGAGGTCCGCAGAGGGTGAATTTAGTGATGCTAGCCTGCTGAAGCTCGACTCGAATAAAATGAGGTCCGCAGAGGGTGAATTTAGTGATGCTAGCCTGCTGAAGCTCGACTCGAATGAGGTCCGCAGAGGGTGAATTTAGTGATGCTAGCCTGCTGAAGCTCGACAAATGAGGTCCGCAGAGGGTGAATTTAGTGATGCTAGCCTGCTGAAGCTCGACTCGAATAAAATTTAGTGCACTCGGTTAATAAATTTCGTATAGAATTGTGACTCGTTAGAAATCCTCTATATGGGTTATGTTAACTAAGTTATTTTGGTTTCCGGGTGATGGCTTTATCTGATGTGTTTTCAAATTAGGTATGAATTATGATCCTTGTTAATGAATTATGGTCCTTGTTAATGAATTATGGTCCTTGTTAATGAAATATGGTCCTTGTTAATTAATTATGGTCCTTGTTAATTAATTATGGTCCTTGTTAATTAATTATGGTCCTTGTTAATTAATTATGGTCCTTGTTGACTTATATTTTGGCAATTATTTTGGTTTCTGGGTGATTGCTTTATTATAGTTATGTTTGTTTTGAAATTTGGCACATGGATTACTCGTTATGGCCCTTTGTTGAAATTACCACAGGCATATTTTGTCATGCCATAGCGATGCTCTTGTTATTATGCGACTTATTAATGCTAAAAGTTGCATAAATTATGTGGCATTTTCACTTTTAAAAGTATAACTAATTGAACAATACTCTGAAAGAAACAACTTGTTGACCCAACTGGGAATATTGATTCAAGTTCGCATAAACCACCGTCAAGCCACAGTGAAATAAAGAAAGCTACAGTGAAATAACAAAATCGTGTCTTATTGTGACTTTTAAGAGATACATACGATGATCTACTTTCAGTAATTTTCTGCTATTTCATAGGCAAGCATAGAAATAAATAGAGGATATCTAGTGTTTTTGAGTGGATATCTAAAATTTTCTTATGAGCGACCGACAAATGTCTATTGTTAAACAAGTGGCTTGCCAAGAGCAAAAATAAACATTTGATGCAATGACGAATGAGATAATTATTGGTATCCACTCAAAATACTAGATTTTAGCTCAACTTACTTTGTAAGTTTGAGCTATTACCATGGGTTGGTGTCCGTCCGTCCGGGCTACAGGTCGTATCTTTGGTCTGATCTTTAGGAAATTTGTCATGAATGTTGACATTGACATGTAGATGGGAACGAGTCATTTTGGGGTCATTCGGCCAAAATACATGGCTGCTGGTGGCCATCTTGGATTTCAAAATTAAATCCATTGGCGCGGGCTACAGGCCGTACTGTTTGTGTGATCATCATAAAATTTGTCATGAATGTTGACATTTACATGTATGTAGATGGGAACGAGTCATTTTAGGATCAATCGGCCAAAAAACATGGCTGCTGGCGGCCATCTTGGATTTTACTCTTTGCATCACTAAATCCTTTGACACATTCTACAGACCACATCCCTGATCCGATCATCACCAAACTTCATATGGATCATCGAGGTGACCTAGATGGGAACGAGTCATTTTGGGGTCATTTGGCCAAAAAACATGGCCGCCGGCAGCCATATTGGATTTTACTCTTTGCATCACTAAATACTTTGACACACACTAGATACCACATCCCTGATCTGATCATCACCAAACTTCATATGGATTCATTTTGGGGTCATTCGGCAAAACAATATGGCCACCAATGGCCATTTTGGATTGTACTCTTTGTATGACTAAATATTTCTACAAAATCCATTAGCATGGGTTATAGACTGATCTGTTTGTTTGATCTTCATGAAATTTGTCATGAATGTTGACATTGACATGTAGATGGGAACGAGTCATTTTGGGTCATTCGGCAAAAAAACATGGCCGCCGGTGGCCATTTTAGAATTTACTCTTTGCATTACTAAATCCTTTGGCACACCCCACAGACCACATCCCTCCATTTACTGTCAACCATTAAATTATTCCCCTACCTAAGTTGAGCTACAGTGTCATTGACACTTTCATTGTTTATTTCACATGTGCTGTGTATATACCCATTATAACCGGGTCACATTCAAATCTAACACTTCATAATATAATATACTAGGCCAAAAAAAAAAAGGTTTTGGTTCTCAGGCACCGCCGCATTGAATAAAAAGGGCCGCATTAGGCCTTTTTATTGCAATGCCTGATGTTATGACAAAAAAACTTACGAAAAAAAAAAATTGAATTTTTTTCTTTTTTTTTCGGGGGATACAGATATGTGTTGAATAATAGTGTGCATTGAGCTCTAACATGTAATGTGTTAAAAAGTGATTTGCAGGCTTACAACATGAAGTAGATGACTACAATTAAGAAAATGATAAGCTGACCCTCATGCTCTTCTTACAATTAGTTATTGTGAACTAACTTACACTAATTGTAACAAAAGAACATAATAGTCAATGATGTGCGAAAATATTTCTTTTCCCAGAGAGTGATTACAAACTGGAATAGTTTATCAGATTACATTGTTTCCACTGAATCGGTTCAACAATTCAAGGAGTTATTCGATAACAACTGTTATAACGAGCGATATATGTACGACTAAACGTCATGGATAGTTTTAAAACAATTAATTCATTTACGTTATTCTATACATGTACATGTTATTATGTGAAAGGGGTAAAAGTCATGGCGACTTACTCCCCAAACATTGATGATGATGATGTAACTTTATACAATTGAAAGGCACAGAACTAAATTCAGGATCACATATTAGAATGGAGCGGTATAAGTTTTTAGACAACAATAACAGTAGTTAATGTCAGGTGCATTATATAATGTTAGGTAATCCCAGTCATACACTGGTAGTACAATGTCATTTTTATATAAGATTAAATGAGTTTATATGCATTAGTGCTGGGCGGTATGACGATATATCGGGTATACCCGGTTTTAATTTTGATATCGTCAATAATATCGTTGTAATATTCTCCATGTAGGTTGAAACCCATCATATGGTCCCAACAAACAGCGAAGTTAGAGTAAGTATAATAGTCCCAAACTTCCCGGAAATACGCAGTCGAAAACGTTTTAAAACATCGGAGCACGTGCTTGTCAAGTTGGATATGCTTCGTCGGACACATCAAAGAGATACTATTAGCATCAGTTGGCTACACTGTGAGATTGGTATGTCGCGCGCATGCGACTGGCACAATGACCTCCTTTCAAGTTGGTGCAGCTTGCTCTATCAACCGTAACCGGTTGCTTGGAGACGGATTACGATGTCAGATTTTATATTGACCACACTTAGTCTAGCTGATCGTCTCAATGTGTGCAAATTGCGAGTAAAATGATTTTGTGGACATGTGCCGTACGGATCATGGCATTGCTATCGCTTCAACAAATGTCAAATTCACAAACTAATTGAACATGATTGTCTCTATTTATTTTCCTCAGCTAAAAAAATGCCGACGCAAATTCATTTCAAATTTTCACGTCGGCTTTTGCCTCGGCACTGCCCATTGTGGCATTGTCGACGCTAATTCCCAGGGCTGCCGTATATGGACATTGAAGTCCCACGGTGCTACCAACTACCAATTACCACTGATAAATATAGTCTCACAAACAACCAATTCCTCACGAATTAATAAAATGGCAATTTGAAACCGAATGCGGTGCTTAATGTGTGCATGGTGTTGAGCGCTATGGTCAAAGGGATATAACTCTAAAAAATGTATGCGAAAACGCACGTGGGCCGTGTTATATGATTATATCCCTTTGTTTCAAAGTTATTATTTCTCCGTCGGCAAACTGTCAATTGTTGCTGACGAGTGGTCATTATATACATGTATAATGTGATGTTACTGATAATTGTTCAATACACATTTACTCGACCTCTCATGACCCACAAATCGTAAATAAAACGTAGGGATGTATTGTGCAAACTTTATTTATGAAATATTGCATATATTGTACATTGTACTTACCAATTGTAATATACCAAAATAATATCGCGATAATATCGTGTATCGCGATGTTGTCGCCATAATATCGCGATATTTTTTGGGGCCAATATCGCCCAGCCCTAATATGCATAACAGTTCCCTCTACATTTCTGGTTATTACTAGACAGAGGAAGGTATCTTTGTCCATGCTTACTATGCGCAGAAAAAAATAAAAAATAAAACCCTCCCTCCCTCATTGATTTGAAAAAAAAATTG
The DNA here is from genome assembly GCA_032622095.1 of Siphonodentalium dalli. Classification (NCBI taxonomy): domain Eukaryota; kingdom Metazoa; phylum Mollusca; class Scaphopoda; order Gadilida; family Siphonodentaliidae; genus Siphonodentalium; species Siphonodentalium dalli. Next base: position 298,732,053 of record CP136064.1, read on the forward strand.
CCCGAGAACCAAAACTCTTTTTTTTTTTGGCCCTAATGCTTCTATATATGGTTAACAGTTTACAATTCGATGATAATTATTCAAGGAATTCAGTTACATCATAACGTCAAAGCTACAATGAAAGTATAATTTTATATATCTTCACTGCCAGCTGTGGATAGCGATTATTATCTGTTAGAATTTCTTGTATAATCTATTGTTGAGCATATAATAAAACCATGTACTTTTTGACAGGATGAGGCTGACGGGAATTACAACACGAGTGATGAAGAGTTTGAGCGACAGTTGGAAGAGGCTGCTATAATACAGGAGCAAGAGAAACAAGATAAGAGAACGCGGAGGAAGGGAGGGAAGAGTAAGAAGAAGAAAACAAAGATGACAAACAAGTTCCCCACAGATCCAGATGCTGATGGTTATGAGGTAGATAGGAATTTATTTTTGAAAACAATGGCAGCAACAAGCCTGCAAGTAGCGTGTCTGTCATTTGAAGAATGAGGTCCCCCGAGGGTAATTTAGTGACGCTATCCCGCATAGCGGGCTAGCATCACTAAATTCACCCTCTGGGGACCTCATTCTGCTAAGGCCCTCGACTGCTATGGCAGACCTAGGATCAGATTGAAGTTCCCCAGTTGAAGTTGGTGATGTTCACCCATTGGGCACCTCAATTATGAATTTTTTATTCTGCAAATTAGGGGATATAGAAACTTCCTAGAAGGGAAATGTAACTAAAAACAATGTTAATTTAATACTATAGATACTTCCCAGAAGATGAGGCCTAAACAGAATGACAGACACGCTATTTGCAGGCTCGGGCAGCAAAGCTCACCTAACAAACTGGTATTATTCACCGGGCCCCGAGTCTTTTGCTATCCATCATTTTTTGTTCCCGTTCATTTATTTCCTTCTTCCCCGCAAACATTCAAACCGACTGACCTTCACCTCTGCACTCACTTCCGGTATTTATACATACATATTTATACAAGGAAGTTGTCTTGGACCCGTGCTGTTCTTATTCTACATTTCAAAATTATTCCCAGTTGTTGAAAGTCACCTCCCCGATGTTCACGGTTATGCAGATGATACCCAAATCTACTTTTCATTTCGACCGACAGAGAGAGGCGAAACTAAAGCACGTCAAATTGTGGAGAACTGTATTGTGGACATTAGAGCGTGGATGATTACCAACCGACTCATGATAAATGACGATAAGACTGAATTCATAATCATTGGCTCTCGACAACAACTTCAGAAAGTCAACATCAGTTCAATTCATGTGGGAGACGCCGACATACCAACAAAGGACACTGTTCGCAACCTGGGATCGTATTTTGACACAAACATGACAATGGGTAACCATATCTCTAATATGTGTAAGAAGGCGTTCAGAGGTTTATACAAAATCCGACAAATTAGACAATACCTCGATGTAGACTCAACTAAGACATTGGTCCATGCTTTTGTCACGTCACACTTAGATTACTGTAATTCTTTACTGTATGGACTACCAGATTACCAGTGTGATCGCCTGCAAAAAGTGCTAAATGCTGCGGCGCGAGTTGTATCATACACTCCTCGGCATGAACATATAACTCCAGTTCTCAAGCAATTACACTGGCTGCCAGTGGAGTATCGAATCATGTTCAAAATTATTTTGCTTGTATTCAAATCTCGTAATAACATGTCACCATTGTATATACAGGATATGATCAAAGACAGAAATGTGTGTACATATGGATTACGATCTGATAGTAGTATGCTTTTGTACATTCCTTTCAACAAACAGAAAACGTTTGGCGATAGGGCATTTTCATTTGCAGGTCCACATCTTTGGAATAGCATTCCACCTCCCTTAAAAATAATCACTGATTTAAATAAGTTTAAGACCGGCCTCAAAACATATCTCTTTGATGTAGCATTTAATTCCTAGATATATGTGCATGTACATGTATTATGCTGATTAGGCAATGAGCTCGATGTAATGTAAAGCGCCGTTGAATATGTACTCATAATATTGAGCGCTATACAAATTAATTATTGTATTGTATATTGCTGTCCAAGAGCAATAACTCTTATCTCTCTCAATCACATAGTCTCTCCAATAACTAATTGCTATCCAAGAGCAGTAACTCTATCTCTCTCATCACAGACAGTCTCTCCATAATTAACATGTTAACACTTTTGACCCTTTTCATCAAGTCTTGAAAAGGGGGTCTGTCATTTGCAGAATGAGATCCCTAGAGAGTGAATTTAGTGATGGTACCCCGCAGAATGGGCTGGCATCATTAAATTCACCCTCTGGGGTCCTCATTCTGCTTAGGCCTCATTTTCTAGGAAACATCTATAGTTTAAATTAACATTATTTTTGGTAACTTTTTCCCTTATGTTCAGTTTCTATATTCCCTAATTTGCAGCAGATAAAATGCATAATCGAGGTGCCTAATGGGTGAACATCACCAACTTCAACTGGGGAACTTCAATCTGATCCTAGATCTACCATAGAAGTTGAGGGCCTAAGCAGAATGAGGTCCCCAGAGGGCAAATTTAGTGATAGCCCGCTATGCGGGATAGCGTCACTAAATTCACCCTCTGGGGACCTCATTCTGCAAATGACAGACACCCTATTTCAAGGCTTGGTAGTGGGCTGGAAACAATGTTCCCCAAAATAACTAAGAATTTAGATGACAGTAAGTTGAGTAACTTGAGTAGAATTTAACCCTTTCAGTGCCAGGTCCGATTTTTGTATCAACCCATATACCCTGTGCCAATGCATTCTCTTATATATGCGAGTCGACCATAGGTCGCCTCGCATATATAAGAGAATGCATTGGCCTAACAATTTTTCATCATTTGTTATATATTATTTTTTACAATTTTAATAATTTTTTCTTATATTCTTTAACAGACTTATTTTGTAGGTTTAGTGCCAGGGAATCTTACGTTTTTCACAGGCAGCAAAATTATTACTATGAATACTTGGTGATAGTTTTGAGTTATAACATACCCCTAAGGTTTTATCCAGTTTGTTTTTAAATTCACTATAGCATGCTTAAGCATACCCAAAAAAATCTATAAAAAAAAAAAAAAATACTGTGTGGTCTATAAATTCTTTGATAGCTAATCAGAATAAAATGGCATACCTGGGTGTAAGGTTATTATTGATTTGAAATGGCAAAATTGTTGCAAAATAAGTTTTTGCCTCGGCTGATTACTTTCACATTCTTTCTAAATATTGCCCAGCCATTTTTTCCTTAATTCCCAGGGCTGAGTATATAAAATAAAAATACTCAGTATTTTTACAAATTCATTCACCCATGGTGTTGATGTTGTATATGGGATACCAACCCGCCATAGGGTTAAAGGTACTGAATCCAATCAGACGCTCTCCATACCATCAAGATACAACAACAACATTTCTTCAACTATGGTATAAAATTTCCCAAAACTTGTTATTTATCAACATTTTGTTCAACCAAATATGACCGTATTATCACTAAAGTATCAGTAATTTGACCATATTACCACTTGATTTTAGAGTTATCCATAATCATCCGTAATTTTGTCCCAGACCCTCCGTTTGACCACATGTTTCTGGGCCACATATTATTATACATCTCGAGAAATAACAAACTTAAAAAATTTATATCTGATCATCTTTGATAGGTGCGTTCCTCGACTCTAATCAAATATTTTTTACCCTGAAGCCAAAGTAATTTAGGAGTGTTAATTTGGATAATGCATCTTCATTACACTTGTTTTTATATTTGCAGACCGAGCACCAAGATTACTGTGAAGTTTGCCAACAGGGAGGAGAGATAATTCTGTGTGACACTTGCCCAAGAGCGTACCATCTCGTGTGCTTCGATCCAGAGCTGGATGAGCCGCCAGAGGGCAAATGGAGCTGCCCCCACTGTGTAAGTCGGGATTTTTTTTTACCCTGTGCCAATGCATTCTCTTATATATGCGAGTCGACCATAGGTCGCCTCACATATATAAGAGAATGCATTGGCCTAACAATTTTTTTTAATTTTTTTTAAATAAATGTTTCTTACAATTTTTAGGACATAAAATAAAAAACATCCATTACCCTGCAGGGAGCCCCACACATATATAGAAGCATATAGAAGAGTGTCGTCTGCTCATGTTTGTCTGGGGCTCTGTATGGGTGAAATTATAAAATTGTTAAAGAATACAAGAAAAAATTATTAAAATTGTAAAAAATTGTTAGGCCAATGCATTCTCTTATATATGCGAGGCGACCTATGGTCGACTCGCATATATAAGAGAATGCATTGGCACAGGGTAAAAATGATGAGCCGCCACTGTGTGAGTAAACAAGTCTGGAAATAGTGTGTCTCACATTTGCAGAATGAGGTCCACAGAGCGTAAACACAATGGGCTATAATCACCAAATTCACCCTCTAGGGACCTCATTCTGCTGAGGCATCATCTTCTTGGAAGTATCTATAGTCTCGAATGAACAATGTTTTAAGTTACTTTTTCTCTTCTGTTCAGTTTCTATATCCCCTAATTTGCAGAAGATAAAATGTATTAATTCTATTCCAAATCTTACTCTCTCTTATTTTCCCCAATTGCACGTTCCACCACATCTCGTGCTTTCGTATCTCATATTTGTATAATGTGAAGGTCTGGCTTATTTTTCAATATTGCATGATAATAATATTGTCACATTTGCGCTCAACCAGAAATATTTCTTATGACAAGTCAATGAAGTCATAACATTGTTTGACAATCTCCTGTGGAATTTTCGAACCCCCAGATTACATTATATGAAATATATGCGATATTATATACCATTTGAAAGAGGAAGCTCCAAAACATTGTATTATCAACTTATTGTGGACATGTTGTTTTTGTTGAGTTGCCAACGCGTTTTGTCATCTAGATTGCAGTAAAAGCTTAATATTTTAAATGCAGGGGGAATAACTCTATATTAAAGATAGAGTTCTTCCCCTTCCATTGAAAAAGTTTTGAGTTCTGTTGCATTCTAGGAGCCAAAGGGGGAAGTCATTCTATGATTTCAGCAGTTTTCTATTTCTCTGTGGGCATCTTCTGAGACAGTGATGTTTCAAATAGTGATGACGTATAGTATTTTAATCATATTTTATGGCATAGATTGTTATTAAAACCGTATTTCAAGTCACTATAAAAATAATCGGCGACTCGAAAATTAAGTGGGCCTTTAAAAGTTTTTGTGAAAATGTTGGCCTTGAAATAGTGTGTCTGTCATTTCAGAATGAGGTCCCCAGAGGGTGAATTTAGTGATGCTACCCCGCATAGCAGGCTAGCATCACCAAATTCACCCTCTGGGAACCTCATTCTGCTGAGGTGTAAGCAGAATGAGGTCCCCAGAGGGTGAATTTAAGCAGAGGTGTAAGCAGAATGAGGTCCCCAGAGGGTGAATTTGGTGATGCTAGACCGCTATCCGGGGTAGCATCACTAAATTCACCCTCTGGGGACCTCATTCTGCAAATGACAGACACACTATTTCAAGGCTTGAATGTTGGTAATGACATATATTATTTTCTTCAACAGGAAGAGTACGGAGAGGAGGAGAAAGCAACAAAAGCTGCAAAAACGCCCCCCAAAGAGAAAACAGAGGAGGAATTGGCCAGAGAAAATGTTCGTTCAAATAATTAGTCATTTTATAACTTCACCCTTTCATGACGGGAGATGCGCTGATGCAGCATTAAAGATCCTGTACCAGTGCATTCTATTATATATGCGAGTCTCCCATAGGAATCCGCGATTATATAAGAGAATGCACTGACTTATACATGGTCAATGTAAATATTTTAGGCCAATACATTCTCTTGTATATTCGAAGTTCCCTTGCATATATGTGACCCGCCATATCAAATCCAGTTGTAAGTCAGGATTTTTTTACCCGTGCCAATGCCTGGCCAATGCATTCTCTTATATATGCGAGTCGACCATAGGTCGCCTCGCATATATAAGAGAATGCATTGGCCTAACAATTTTTTATCATTTTTTTAAAGTAAATGTTTCTTACAATTTTTAGGACATAAAATAAAAAACATCCATTACCCTGCAGGGAGCCCCACACATATATAGAAGAGTGTCGTCTGCTCATGTTTGTCTGGGGCTCTGTATGGGTGAAATTATAAAATTGTTAAAGAATACAAGAAAAAATTGTTAAAATTGTAAAAAATGCATTCTCTTATATATGCGAGGCGACCTATGGTCGACTCGCATATATAAGAGAATGCATTGGCACAGGGTAAAAAAATCCCGACTTACGACTGGATTTGATATGGCTGGTCACATATAAGAGAATGTATTGCACAGGGTTTCACACAATTAGCTTCTGTAAGAATCAGTCCAAATTGCGATACAGTTACAAAACCTTTTCCGACGTTCAATTACTGATGTTGACACTTCGCATATATAAGATAATGCACTGGCTTAAAAGGTAAAGGTAAATATTGTTAGGCTAATGTATTCTCTTATATAGACGAGGCTCCTTGCATATATAAGAGAATGCATTTGCACAGGGTTTTCGCAAAATTTCTGGAAACTCCAGTCATGGAAGGGTTAATTGTTCAATTATAGGCTTGCATTGAATCTCTCATCATGATGGCATTCTCGCGCTATGAATCTCTCATCATGATGGCATTCTCGCGCATTGAATCTCTCATCATGATGGCATTCTCGCGCTATGAATCGATGAACAAAAATGGTATCACACCTAACTCCAACCATTTATTGGCCAACTTATAAGAACAGAATATGAGCAACAAATGGATCAATGAGTCAATGAGTCAATGTCTCGAATAGCAAATGAGACCATCGAGAATGAGATCCCAAAAGGGATAGCGTCACTAAATTCATCCTCTGGGGACCTCATTCTGCACATGACAGGCACATTAAACTCATGCTTGTTTTGCATGTTGCTACATGTCATTTTTTTCGAATTTTACTTTTTAACCCTTTGAGTGCCACGGGCCGATCTCATCGGCCCTAAACCTACAAAATAAGTCTGTTAAAGAATATAAGAATAAATTATTAAAATTGTAAAAAAAATTGTTAGGCCAATGCATTCTCTTATATATGCGAGGCGACCTATGGTCGACTCGCATATATAAGAGAATGCATTGGCACAGGGTATATGGGTTGATACAAAAATCGACCTGGCACTCAAAGGGTTAAGTAACTGATAATTATTTTTTTTCTCTTTGTCAGGTTGAAGTATCTGATAATTATTTATTTGTTCTCTTTTTGTTAGGTTGAACCTATTAAAGGCCGCATTAGTAAGATTCTCACATGGAAATGGACTGATCCACCAAAGCAGGAAGATGAAATGGACCACACCCATCATGAGCCGTCTAAAGACAAAAAGGTCAGTTTATAGAGGGACATTGGCCGTTATTAAAGGGGCTCAAGGGGCTCAAAGCTTGATTTGGGTTCATGTGAAAAAACATCTCTGTGAAACAACTATCAGCAATAAGTACATGAAAATATAGTTTGACTCTGATTTATCATTAATAACTGTCCAATATTGACATTTCACATTTCAAAACCATTGTCTTGTAAACATTGTTAAAGGTACTCAACCCGTAAAGAGGGTCCCCATCTCAACAGATTCCAACAACAACAATCCGATCAGAGGGTCCTATATTACTATTTCTTTGGCTTTGGGGGTAAAAAATATTTGATTCGAGTCGAGGAACCCATCAAACAAAGCTCAGAGTCATTAGATATTGATTTTTGAAAATTCTTATGTTCTCGAGATGAGTACTTATAACTGCCGTCAATTTGGTAACATGCTCGAGATTTTACACCAAAATTCTATTCAAACAGACAAGGATGGATAACTCTATAATCAAGTGGGTAATAATAACGAATTTTTTACTATCTTCTGGGCCAGAAAGAATTCCCGATAATGAAAAATAATAGATTTCTAAAATCGATATCTAACAAATCTGAGCTTTGATGGGTGACTTCCTCGACTCGAATCAAATATTTTTGACTCCCGAAGCCATTGAAATAGTAATTGAGAGGAGTTTTATCGGGTTGAGTACCTTTAAACATCACCAACTGGGGAGCTTCAATCTGATCATAGGTCTCCCATGACATGAGGCCTAAACAGAATTCAGGTTCTGCAAATGTCAGACACACTATATCAAGTCTTGTGAATGTTATACATGAAGATTAACCCTTTACCCAACAAACCGGCCAAAACCGGCCAAATAAAGCTTCAACAGCCTAAAATATCTTCGGTCTGTCTCAATAGAACCATACAAATATGGATATCATTGGAACCGGCTCCTTGACCACATTGTGATAGTTACAGTTATGCCCTGTGCCAATGCATTCTCTTATATATGCGAGTCGACCATAGGTCGCCTCGCATATATAAGAGAATGCATTGGCCTAACACTTTTTACCATTTTTTCTTACATTCTTTAACAATTTTATAATTTTTAATGTGTTAAGCCAATGCATTCTCTTATATATGCGAGGCGACCTATGGTCGACTCGCATATATAAGAGAATGCATTGGCACAGGGCCCTCCTGTTGGGTAAAGGGTTAAGGTGAATGGGAATTAATTAATATTTTTAACTGTCTTAACTTATTTTATGAAGGCAATCAACATGTTTTTCCAGGAGAAAAAGCCACAGAGAGAATTCTTCATTAAATGGCAAGATATGTCTTACTGGCAGTGTTGCTGGATATCCGAGCTGCAGGTTTGTTCTATGTTTATATTCTTGAGTGTCGACATTTTTCTATCATTATTAGGCCACAGAAATAAAATGGCCTCGTTAACGAACATTTGGGTTGGACAAAAGTATATGGAGGATCGAAAAATATAAAAATTCAATTATGCATCACCACCACAACAATTGACAAATCGCAGAATTTTCCATGACTTTAACAGGATTTTTTTAAATGAAAGGTTTTACTTAAATTATGAAAATAAATTGAGGTATTTCTCCCCATAAAACAGTATAAATAATGGAAAAGAACTTGAAAGCACAAAAGAGACAAAAAATTCTTTACAACTGTGAAAACATCAGCGTGAACATAATTAAACCAATGCAGGGTTTCCGTTAGGGTAAAAATATTGGATCCGCTGGATATGACTGGTCAACCATGGTTCGGTGTATTTTAAAATTTAATGTCCAGAAACCCTTATTCCTTGCAATTTATAGTATTTACTTGTTCAACTCAATGTAGCCCATGTCACTGATCTATTTGTGAGTTGCAGCTTGACGTGTTGCACCCGGCCATGTATAGGAACTATTTTTGGTGTATTTCAGCTTGACATGTTGTACCCCGCCATGTATGGGAATTATTTTTTTGTGTATTTCAGCTTGACGTGTTCCACCCAGCAATACATAGGAACTACTTTCGTAAGAATGACATGGATGAGCCCCCTCCATTGGAAGACGGCAGCAGTTATGGTGGACAGGGCCGGACGAAGAAAAACAAGGCGGAGGATGCCGAGAACTTAGAAGAACGATTTTACAGATACGGCGTCCGTCCAGAGTGGATCTCAATCCATAGGATTCTTAACCACAGGTTTGTTTCTTTTTTCCACAATTTTTTGGTCAAATTTATTTTCAAAAACTTGACTTTGAATTTGACAACTTGGGACAGTTGCTGGGCGAGTGGGCAGGTGTGGGATGAGCGGGCAGGCGTGGAGTGAGCAGACCGGCAGGCGTAGGGTGAGTGGGCAGCGTGGGGTGAGCAGGCATGTGTGGGGAGAACGGGCAGGTGTGGGGAGAGCGGGCAGGTGTGGGGAGAGCGGGCAGGCGTGCGACCAGCTTTAATCCTTTAAACCTCCGCCATTTATTGATGGATTTTGACAATTTTTGATGATTTGAAAGAATTTCTTTGTACAGTCCATTGGTGATTTTCCCTTCTGCTGTGAACCAACCCTTGAGCGTCAAACGTAGAGCTGGCCATGGTAAAAACATGGCGATACTATAAATTGAGTCCAGTGATCTTGAGGGATTGCCCCGAGTGTTATAGCTGAGTCTAACTGGAAATTTAATACGATTAAACTGGAAGGCTTGGTCTTTTGGGTAATTGGAATCTGTAGGGTGAAGTCATACTCTCCTTTGCTAACTACCTTCATAATTGTTGCTTCAATCACGTGGTAACGAAGTTGATTGAGGCATACATGGTGCTGTAAAACAATCGTGTTCATGTAACAATAAAGAACGTTCAATGTTCATCGGTTTGATATGAATAAAGAGCGTTCTCCTCGCTCCTAATCCTGATATGGTATGGATAAAGAGAGTTCTGCTCGCACAGCAACTTAGTATTAGTAATTTAGTATAGATGGACTGGATAAAGAGCGTTGTGCTCGCTCCTATTCCTGATATGGTATGAATAAAGAGCGTTCTGCTTGCTCCTATTCTTGATATGGTCCGCCGGGTAAAATTACCCCTATGTACAAATTTACAGCTCTGAGGGTCCAGCCGTTAGGTCGCCTATAGCCCGGACAATCAAACAATCAAAATTGAGTTTTATTAGTATATATATTCTACCACAATCTATTAATAAATTAATATAAATATATTTCTTTCTGCTTCACATGCAGTTATCTGCATGTACATAAACATGTGCTCGTGTTTCTTGTCTTTTTGTTACTCAAATTATATATATGATATGATAAGTATAGTTTCCTAGTTATGAATCATTTAATGCTGCCATAATAATTCTATTGCATACCTGTTACTGATTCTTTGCTTTTAAGATCAACACTCGCCACCCGCGATTACATAATATTGGTGATGTCATATATGTAGGCACAATAAACTCCGACTCCGATTCCGCATTTTAAGTTTGTCAACTCACATTACGTCATATGAGGTTAAGCTATGGAGATAGCCAGACAACAGGTGTCGATATTATTTATTTTTTTGGGGTTAATTTATTACGCAATATTTATGGAATTTGGTCATTGTGTTCATAATTGGGAGGGCTTTCCGATAGCACTTAAATAAAAGTAAATCTAATATTCAACACTAGAAAATAGAGTCTAATTAAAAGGATAAATCATATTGATTCAGTGTGACTATATATAAGCTTTGGCATGGAATGATATGCCACTAGAAATGAGAAATGGAATTACTATTATACCAGGCCACCATTCTTCACTAGTAATTGGTCAGTCATCGAACTTGGCCATGGAAATACGCAATAATATGGGAAACACTGTGGCAACATATGGAATCTAACATGTCACAACATAGTTTTGGTGTTTCATTCACTCAATGTGATATATTATGATTGCGCCTCTGCGATGGACCTTTTAAAATTAGTCATTAAAACTAATAATATTTTTGTAATTTGTTTAGAGAGATGAGAGATGGTAGCACGTGGTACTTAGTCAAGTGGCGAGATCTTGCGTATGACCAGGCCACCTGGGAAAGTGAAGAGACGATGGAATTATGTCCCGATTTCAAAAAGCAAAGTGATGACTACTTCAAACTAAGGTATGTGATAACAGTATAGCTTCAAACTAAGGTATGTGATAACAGAATAGCTTCGAACTAAGGTATGTGATAACAGTATAGCTTCAAAGTAAGGTATGTGATAACAGTATAGCTTCAAAGTAAGGTATGTGATAACAGTATAGCTTCAAACTGAGGTATGTGATAACAGTATAGCTTCGAACTGAGGTATGTGATAACAGAATAGCGTCGAACTAAGGTATGTTATAACAGTATAGCTTCGAACTGAGGTATGCGATAACAGTATAGCTTCAAACTAAGGTATGTGATAACAGTATAGCTTCAAACTAAGGTATGTGATAACAGTATTGCTTCGAACTAATGTATTAACAGTATAGCTAGTACAAAGTCGCATTGAAGACGACCGCTTCATGAGTGTAAATATGATGTTTCCTATTCTTGTTCAGCTCGGTTCATGAGTATAAATATAATGTTTCTTGTTCAGTTCTGTTCAGCTCAGTTCATGAGTATAAATAATAAATAATGGTTCCTATTGTTCAGGTCTGTTCAGCTCGGTTCATGAGTATAAACATAATGTTTCCTATTCTTGTTCAGGTTTGTAAATCTTGGTTCATGAATATAAATATGTTTCCTATTCTTGTTCAGGTCTGTTCAGCTCGGTTCATGAATATAAATATAATGTTTCCTATTCTTGTTCAGGTCTGTTCAGCTTCGTTCACAAGTATAAATATAATGCTTCCTATTCAGGTCTCATCAGCTCGGTTCACGAGAAGAGAAGAAGGTTAAGAAATCCAGTAAAAAGAAGAAGGATATTCCGGTCATTCCAATAGATGTGAGTTGATTCTACAACAAATACCAAAACACGGACAGTGTCCTAGCTATGTTCTCTACACTCGATCATTGATAATATTCTCTGACAGGTTAAATGCCCAATATTCTCTGACAGGTATAACGCCCAACACTATATATTAATCCCAATCATCATATAGTTGATAATTGTGCCCATATCTACTATCTACTAAATCCCAAAACCATAGTATATAAAGAACTGTATAAAAGCAAGCATGGCACTGCTGGAGAATTTTCACCTTTTCTGGAACCTAGTTTCCTCTGCAGTTTCACAAAGTATAGGACCAAAATCATCACATGTGCAAAATCTCCAGCAAATATAGAGTAAAATACATTTGAGGGGGCATGGCGACAAACTTATGTATACATATAAGCCATATATGGTCATAATATAAAAAAGCACATGTCTATTATTAGTACTTTCTGTATATATTATGTATGTATATAATACACCACTGTAATAATTGAAAATTGTACCAGAAGACGAATAAATGATAAAAAACAAAAACAAATACCAAAACCTTTAACCCTTTACGCAACAAACCGGCCAAAACCGGCCAAATAAAGCTTCAACAGCCTAAAATATCCTCGGTCTGTCTCAATAGAACCATACAAATATGGATATCATTGGAACCGGCTCCTTGACCACATTGTGATAGTTAGTTATTCCCTGTGCCAATGCATTCTCTTATATATGCGTGTCGACCATAGGTCGCCTCGCATATATAAGAGAATGCATTGGCCTAAAAAAAATCTTTTTTTAACACTTTTTACCATTTTTTCTTACATTCTTTAACAATTTTATAATTTTTAATGTGTTAAGCCAATGCATTCTCTTATATATGCGAGGCGACCTATGGTCGACTCGCATATATAAGAGAATGCATTGGCACAGGGCCGTTCTGTTGGGTAAAGGGTTAAACCTTCTTGACTGGAGCTTCCTGAAATTTAGCAAAAACCCTGTGCCAATGCATTCTCTTATATATGCGAGTCTCGCATAGGAAGCTTCGCATATATAAGAGAATACATTGGCCTAACAATATTTACCTTGACCTTGTAAACCAGTGCATTATTTTATATATGCGAGGCTTCCTATGGGAGACTCGATATATAAGAGAATGTACTGGCACAGGGTCTTTAATGCTGCACCAGTGCAGTTCCTGTCACAAAAGGGTTAACCCTTTTTAAACTAAATACTCATTGGTGAGTAGTTATCCCTTAGGAAATGTTCACAAGTTCAACAAAAGACCATACTTATTATCTGAACATTTCCCACCAGATTCAAATTATTTTATACCCTGAAACTATATAAGTAATGGTTAGAGCACAAGAATTGTTCTTTACCAGAATCAATCGAGTCGGAGACGAGATTTATTCTGGTAAAGAACAATTCGCGTGCTCTGACCGACTTAGAGCACAATTGATCACACATAATGCATAAACTGGAAATGTGCCGTGCGCTGGTCGCGATTGGACAAAATAGCCGGTTAGCCACGCACAAAAACGTGATTAACATGAACTGAATGTGAATAGATATGTCCGAAACAACACGGACTGTTCCCACTTTGAAGCGCCCGTGCGATTTGTTTGTTATGAGTTGCGGGTGCCTAACAATGGGATAATCATTGAACTATTCCTTCGCCAGCCTTGGGAATTGGTGTGCTTTACCAAAAATCAGGGAACGATTGCTACAATGGGATTGTGCTCTAAAACTTGTTATAGGAAGAGATAGGCCATCTTTATGTCATTCTTTTTCTTCTTCTGCCAAACTCTAGCTGCGCAAGAAATATGAGAAGCAGCCAGAATTCATCGATTATACCGGCGGAACTCTGCATCCATACCAGTTGGAAGGTCTCAACTGGCTCCGATACTCATGGGCAAATGGAACGGACACCATTCTGGCTGATGAGATGGGGTTAGGAAAGACTATACAGACGATTGCATTCCTGGTCTCCCTTTTCAGAGAGGTTTGTTCTGCTATATGCATATGCTGGTTGTTGCTCTTGGGTTCAAAACATAAGAAGGGTGCGGAATAAAAGTAGTGGGTGGAACATATCCCAGAATAAGGGGGCAGAATAAAGGCAGGGGTGGAAAATATCGCAGAATCAAAGAATAGTAGGGGGGGGTGGAATAAATTAAAATTAGGGGTTGAAAATATCCCAGAATCAAATAAGAGTAGGGGTGGAATAAAAGTAGGGGGTTGAAAATATCGCAGAATCAAATAGGACTATGGGGCTGAATAAGAGCAGTGAGTGGAATAAAGGTAGGGATGGAATAAAGGTAGGTGGTGGAAACTGAAACATACACATACAGTGCAGGTACTTCAAACAATTGCTAGAATATAGCCAAACATTTAATTAATATACGTGATTGGAAGTGAATCCATTCAATAATATGATACATTATTAAATCAATTTTGATAGGACATTGGCTCCCCGACCATGCAGAATGAGGTCCAGAGGGTGAATTTTGGTGATGCTAGCCCTCTGTGTGGGATAGCATCACTAAATTCACCCTCTGGGGACCTCATTCTGCAAATGACGGGCATACTAAACTCAGGCTTGATGACAACCAAGCCTTGAAATAGGGTGTCTGTCATTTGCAGAATGAGGTCCCCAGAGGGTGAATTTAGTGATGCTACCCCGCATAGCGGGCTAGCATCACCAAATTCACCCTCTGGGAACCTCATTCTGCTAAGGTGTAAGCAGAATGAGGTCCCCAGAGGGTGAATTTGGTGATGCTAGCCGTCTGTGTGGGATAGCATCACTAAATTCACCCTCTGGGGACCTCATTCTGCAAATGACGGGCACACTAAACTCAGACTTGATGACAACTCTTTTTCTCTTTCACAGGGACATTGTAAAGGACCATTTTTGGTTAGTGCTCCACTGAGTACCATTATTAACTGGGAGAGAGAGTTTGAATACTGGGCTCCGGAGTTATATGTTGTTACATATGCCGGTGACAAAGACAGCAGAGCTGTTATCAGGTAAGTGCCACCTGGCGGAGAATAAAGCATGACAGTACTTACTTACCTTGATTCCTTGAATCATTTTTATTCGTTGGAGAATTAGAATCGATTCTTGCAAATGATTCTCACATTTGAAGTGAAACATGACAATCAACTTTGATTACATATGTGTATCATATCATAGCTACAGTATGAGTCAAGGGTGTTTTTTTTTCAATTGGTTAGCCCTTTACCCAAAAGAAGGGCCCTGTGCCAATGCATTCTCTTATATATGCGAGTCGACCATAGGTCGCCTCGCATATATAAGAGAATGCATTGGCTTAACACATTAAAAATTATAAAATTGTTAAAGAATGTAAGAAAAAATGGTAAAAAAAGATTTTTTTTAGGCCAATGCATTCTCTTATATATGCGAGGCGACCTATGGTCGACTCGCATATATAAGAGAATGCATTGGCACAGGGCATAACTGTAACTATCACAATGTGGTCAAGGAGCCGGTTCCAATGATATCCATATTTGTATGGTTCTATTGAGACAGACCGAAGATATTTTAGGCTGTTGAAGCTTTATTTGGCCGGTTTTGGCCGTTTTGTTGGGTAAAGGGTTAACAGTAAATTTTTCAAAATTGAAAGCTACACATGTACAATAATTATTGCAATTCTGCATTCCTGTCACATTCACATCAACTCATTTCACTGAAGATACATGGAGAGGGTAAACTTTTAAGATATCACTGTTGAGAAATTGACTCAGTGTATTGAATTTTCAAAACTTCCCCGGGGGATGACCTTGAAACCATCTTTAACATGGATCGAGTAATACAACATATCCCCCTCTCAACCAACTTGTGAATCAGCTTTGATTTCTCGCAAAAACGGATGAATTGTAAGGGCTGGTCAAATATATCTTAGACACTGAACTATTGGGAGAAAAGTTTATGTAAAAAATCTGGTCGTGATTTCTTGCTAAATATATACGTCGGTAATGAAATGATATAAAATACCTACGGCTTGTTTATTCTCGCGCCTTTGTCAACCGGGGAGTGACCTCATGGTCTATTCTTATAAAACCAGCTTGAGGTAAGCCAATTTTTTCTTTTTCTCGTACTCTGTTTGTTCGATGCGGTTGGCTGAGTGTGAGGGGCTGGATGTTGGTTCCAACTAGTAGGGCCCTATGAGTTCAGTGTCCAAGATACTTATTAGGAGATACATATTTTAGTTAAGAAAATATTAAATCTCTGTCCAAGATATTTTGGGATACTGAACTATTGGGTAGAATTAGAATTCTTGAATAGGAGGCCACGAGGCAGATAAACAGACTAGGCCTGCGAAAAACACCTGCTGCAACTAGAGGTCTCAAATGGAAAAGGTTGTCATTCAAGGTCATTCAAGGTGGATCCTTGATGCCAGTGTACAGCAGCTCAGATAACTCTTAACCCTTTACCCAACAGAAGGGCCCTGTGCCAATGCATTCTCTTATATATGCGAGTCGACCATAGGTCGCCTCGCATATATAAGAGAATGCATTGGCTTAACACATTAAAAATTATAAAATTGTTAAAGAGTATAAGAAAAATGGTAAAAAGTGTTAAAAAAAGTTTTTTTTTTAGGCCAATGCATTCTCTTATATATGCGAGGCGACCTATGGTCGACTCGCATATATAAGAGAATGCATTGGCACAGGGCATAACTGTAACTATCACAATGTGGTCAAGGAGCCGGTTCCAATGATATCCATATGTGTATGGTTCTATTGAGACAGACCCAAGATATTTTAGGCTGTTGAAGCTTTATCTGGCCGGTTTTGGCCGGTTTGTTGGGTAAAGGGTTAAGAGTAACTGAGCCCCTGGTAACCTATGAAGAGTAAACAGCATGTACTTTGTGTGCCCTAATGTTCATGGAAATGAGGTGTCTGGGATCAATTTGTTCATGGGCAAGGGACAAATTTTGTGAAAACCCTGTGCCAATACATTCTCTTAGGGAGCCTCACATATATCAGAGAATGCATTGGCCTAACAATTTTTATCTGGACCTTGTAGGCCAGTGCATTCTCTTATATATGCGAGGCTCCCTAAGAGAATGTATTGGCACAGGGTTTTCACAAAATTCTCATTCCGCAAATGACAAGCACACTAAGCTCAGGATTGCTTGCAGGGACCAGCCTAGAAGTTTAAACTTGGGAGAAGTCCATTCTCCCTGTTTGGTTATTATGGAGAAGTGAACTGTCATCAGGGAGAAGTGACCATGGCTTCAAATTACACCCCAAAATCACTCTTCTATGATCCAATAAGTATTACACAATACAAGAGGCTATTTATAAAACCATTATAGTGAATAAGAAGATCATTATAATCAATAAATATACTCTAAACATGGTGTTGGTCCATATGCAGGCTGGTATATGAGAGAGAAGTCACTTCTCCCAAGAACAAAAATAGGGAGAAGTGGCACATTTTAGGGAGAAGATGTCTCCCAAGTCGCCCTCTAGGCTGGTCTCTGGCTTGCTGACGATTATTTTGTGAATTTTCAGGGAACATGAGTTCTCATTCGAAGAGAATGCTATTAGAGGTGGTGCTAAAGCCTCAAGGATGCGAGGAGATGCCTCAGTAAAACTACATGTACTGCTCACTTCATATGAGTTAGTGAGCATCGATGCTGCCCTGCTACAGTCCATCAACTGGGAGGTCGTCGTCGTTGATGAAGCTCACAGGCTCAAAAATAATCAGTCTAAGGTTAGTTTTTTGGGCCAAATAAATCAAAATTCTGTGTTATCAGGCACCTCCCTCGTCACTGATATATTTTTTTAAAAAGCCCTGTCAAAGAATTTTTTCACTATTTTCTGTTAGAAATATTGGATTTGAACAACGAAAATAAATTTTGGTTTGTTTATGCAGTATGTTTTTCCAGATTTTGAGAAAAAAATAAATAGCCTCCCTTCCTCATCTCAAAATTGAGATCTAATTGCCTGAGAACACAGATATATTATTTTAACGACTTTATTGAGACTCTTGCTTCATTTTGTGACCAGTTATCAAACCAAAATTGTCAATAAATGCTTCTAGTCTATGACCATTAGTAATAAATTCAACATTTAACATTCAATATATTTATAGCAAGAGATTATGAAAACCCTACAGAACAGAACTTTATTTATTCCATTTTACATTCAACGCTTTCATGACGGGCGATTCCTGAAATTTTGCAAAAACCTTGTTCCATTGCATTCTCTTATATATGCGAGTCTCCCATAGGGAGCCTTGCATATATAATAGAATATATTGGCCTAACAATATTTACCTTGACCTTGTAAGCAAGTGGATTATCTTATATATGACAAGGCTTATTATGGGAGAATCACATATATAAGAGAATGCACTGTCACATGATGTTTTAATGCTGCACCAGCACAGATTCAGTCATGGAAGGGTTAAGTTTGTTTGGAGATGGACCTGGCATGGAAGGGTTAAGTTTGTTTGGAGATGGACCTGGCATGGTGCTTTGTCAGTAGAGTTAACTGTGAGACAGTTGAAGAGTAAAACTGATAAACTTGTTTTGTTATGAGGACTGGAACATTACTAAAGTAAATAAAACAAAAATTGTACTGTGATTTCTGTAAAAACATAGAATTAAGAACAGATTTTGTTTGTATTTTGTCAAATTATGGAAATTAACATTTTGTTCCAAGTTAAAAAAAATTTGTCAGGCACACATTTGAAAATGTCAGACAAGTTACTTTAACCCGTCTATGACTGGAGCTTCCTGACATTTTGTGAAAACCCTGTGCCAATGCATTCTCTTATATATGTGAGTCCCCCATAGGGAGCCTTGCGTATTATAAGAGAATACATTTGCCCAACAATATTGACCTTGACCTTGTAAGCCAATGCATTCTCTTATATATGTGAGGCTTTCTGTGTGAGACTCACATATATAAGAGAATGCACTGGCAATTGATCTTTAATGCTGCACCAGCGCAGCTCCCGTCATGAAAGGGTTAAGAGTCTGACATGTGTCATGTGATTAAAAATAATTAAATCGAGGCTTGTCATTAATGAAACATTTCTTTGCATTTCAGTTCTTCAGGGTGCTGAATGCCTATAAAATAGGATACAAGCTCCTCCTGACTGGAACACCGCTACAGAACAACCTGGAAGAACTCTTCCATCTACTCAACTTCCTCACACCGGATAACTTCAAGTGAGTTAACCCTTTACCCAACAGAAGGGCCCTGTGCCAATGCATTCTCTTATATATGCAAGTCGACCATAGGTCGCCTCGCATATATAAGAGAATGCATTGGCTTAACACATTAAAAATTATAAAATTGTCAAAGAATGTAAGAAAAAATGGTAAAAAGTGTTAAAAAAAGATTTTTTTTAGGCCAATGCATATTCTCTTATATATGCGTGGCGACCTATGGTCGACTCGCATATATAAGAGAATGCATTGGCACAGGGCATAACTGTAACTATCACAATGTGGTCAAGGAGCCGGTTCCAATGATATCCATATTTGTATGGTTCTATTGAGACAGACCGAAGATATTTTAGGCTGTTGAAGCTTTATTTGGCCTGTTTTGGCCGGTTTGTTGGGTAAAGGGTTAACCCTCTCTATACTTATTACTAAGGCCATGAAAAATAATATCCATGTCCAAAACTATAATTTATATTGTCCAAAATGATGGTAATTTATATTGTCCAAAATGAATATAATTTATATTGTCCAAAATGATGGTAATTTATATTGTCCAAAATGAAGATAATTTATATTGTCTAAAATGATGATCTAATATATATTTTGGGACTTCTGTCTGTCTGTCTGTGTGTGTGTTAGCTATGGCCGGGAAAACTGCCAGACGGATTTTGACGAAATTTGATACCATGGGTTCATTTTGTCTAGGGAGTGTTTTGGACGGGTCAAAGACCTTCAAAAAGGTCAATTCAAGGTCAAATCGGGTAAAACGGACAGATTTTGACGAAATTTTTACCTAGAGGTACTTTTGTCCGGGGAGTCTTTTGGACGGGTCAAATCGTTACCCTGACCTTCAAAAAGGTCAATTCAAGGTCAAATCGGGTAAAACGGACTGATTTCGACGAAATTTGATACCTAGGGATACTTTTGTCCGGGGAGTCAGGTCGGGACCCCGACCTGACCTTGACCTTCAAAATTGGCAATTCAAGGTCAAATCGCGAATTTTGACGGGATTTCGACGAAATTTGATACCTAGGGTTACTTTTGTCAGAGCACAGGTCAAATCGTGACCCCGAGTCCCGACCTGACCTTCAAAATGGTCAATTCAAGGTCAAATCGCGCCTTTTGACGGATTTCGATGTTAGATCCACAGAGGTTTTCGAAAGCAGAGGGGAAACAGCCCGGATGAAGTCGGGTCACCCTGCTAGTAATTTATATTGTTCAAAATGATGATAATTTATATTGTCCAAAATGATAATTTTTATTGTCCAAAATGAAGATAATTTATATTGTCCAAAATGATGACAATTTATGTCCAAAATGACAATAATTTATATTGTCCAAAATGATGATAATTTATATTGTTCAAAATGAAGATAATTTGTATTGTCCAAAATGAAGATAATTTATATTGTCCAAAATGAAGATAATTTATATTGTCCAAAATGAAGATGATGAAGGCGACTACAAACAAATCATATTTTATTATGACCTGATAATAATTTGGGTAGGTGCCTCCTAAGGCTGTTAGGTCGGGTGACAACAAACAAACCATATTTTATTATGACCTCACTCCGCATAGTTGCATACTTGACAGTGATCTCACATATAACCTCAGTTTACAATTAGAACTTAGTCCATTATCATGGCAAACTTTTGTTGGGTCTGGTTTAAAATTGATGATTATCAAGATAATCCTTGTGCAGTTATCTCAGTAGTCCTTGGCATTCAACAATGAATATTTGCTGTCTGCAGACATCCAAAGTGCAACATTAACCCTTTACCCAACAGAAGGGCCCTGTGCCAATGCATTCTCTTATATATGCGAGTCGACCATAGGTCGCCTCGCATATATAAGAGAATGCATTGGCTTAACACATTAAAAATTATAAAATTGTTAAAGAATGTAAGAAAAAATGTTAATTTTTTTTTTTTTTTTTAGGCCAATGCATTCTCTTATATATGCGAGGCGACCTATGGTCGACTCGCATATATAAGAGAATGCATTGGCACAGGGCATAACTGTAACTATCACAATGTGGTCAAGGAGCCGGTTCCAATGATATCCATATTTGTATGGTTCTATTGAGACAGACCGAAGATATTTTAGGCTGTTGAAGCTTTATTTGGCCGGGTTTGGCCGGTTTGTTGGGTAAAGGGTTAAGGCAATGTCTCCAGCAATTTGTTTCGATTCTGCACAAAACATCAGCAGGCTCTGAAATTTGCCTCCACTAAAAAATAGTCGACAAAATTTCTTTTTGCCTCGTTAGCTGAAGCCTAATTAACAGGGCTGGTCAGGTAACTGCAAACAAACCATAACTTACTATGACCTAATTAACAGGGCTGGTCAGGTAACTGCAAACAAACCATAACTTACTATGACCTTATTAACAGGGCTGGTCAGGTAACTGCAAACAAACCATAACTTACTATGACCCAGTCCTTCCCAGGAGACGGGAGTGATTGCTCTCGCACCCGTATGCACTCGTAATTTTCAATTCACAGGTGCTAAAATTCGCACCCGTCCTTCACAAAATACTAATGGAGACTGTAATTGTTGGTTCAATAGTGAACTATTTTAAGGTTTATTGAGATCCTTTACCATCTCAGTGCAACTATGGCATATTAAAGTGTAACTAGACATAGGTCTATTCCACAATGACTTTTTGTTTGAGCAAAAACCCAACTTACATGTACAATTATGGTATCGTATGGGTGCCATATTACACCCGTCTTCTGCATTACGGGAGCAAATAAATGCTCTCGCTGTGTTTTCCTCATGGGAAGGACTGATGACCTTATTGCTATATTACAGTGACTTACAAGGATTTTTAGATGAGTTCGCGGACATATCAAAAGAAGAGCAGGTGAAGAGGTTGCATGATCTTCTCGGACCTCATTTGCTGAGAAGATTAAAGGCTGATGTGTTGAAAGGCATTCCATCCAAGAGTGAATTCATCGTCAGAGTAGATCTCAGCAGTTTACAGAAGTAAGTTTTCTTAAACCTTTCCATAACTGCAGATTCCTGAAATTTCACGAAAACCCTGTGCCAATGCATCCTCTTATATATGCGAGTCTCCATATATAAGAAAATACATTGGCCAAACAATATTTATCATGACCTTGGAAGCCAGTGCATTCCCTATGGGAGACTCGCATATATCAGAGAGACATTGTAAGCCTGTTGTAAAACTGGTGAATTAATGGGGGAATTAATTTTTGTGAGTGGGAAATTTATTTAACTAGGTGCTGTAGATCTGGGTTTTTCCAGGTAAAATTTTGAGCGAGATAGCCCTTCCGTATACTTGGGGATTTATTTTTAAAAGTAAACACATGACCTTTCTTGCATTTTAATGATCACCTATTGTCAATCTAGCTGGGTAAACATCACTGGAGTGGTCCGCAAGCTTCAATTAAGTTAATTTGGCTGAAACATTAACACTGTCATCTGTGGGAAACCATTTAGTTCAGTGATTCCTAGAGGGGCAGTGGGTCTCTTTTAGAGCTCATATTTGCCCTCTGAAACATTCCCCCGATTTACAGATTAATTGCTGTCACCAAGCCTGAGTTTTGTGTCTGTAATTTGCAGAATGAGGTCCCCAGAGGGTGAATTTAGTGACACTATCCCTCATAGTGGCTATGCTGGTATACTGTGCATGGTAGTTTCACTAAATTCACCCTCTGGGGACCTCATTCTGCCAATGACAATTACACTAAACGCAGGCTTGTATGTCACATGTTTATCTCCCTCTAATTAAATCCAACATTCACTCTCAATGATTTTAGTTTATTTGCCAACATTGATTAACAAACATCAACCAATTTTATTCATATTTTGTATATGAATCTTTCACAACATTATCTTGATCGAGTTCAAAAACCAGGTTCATTCTGATTATTTTTACCTGAGTTACGGCCCTTAGTTCGTCTATTTTTTTTAAATATTAAGAAATTTTAGGTCTGTTAGCGCGTTAACTTGAACAAAAATCAACCGATTTTATTCATATTTGGTATACTGATCTTTCACAACAATATCTCGAATGAGTTCAAAAACCAGATTTGTCCGAACCTTTGTTATTTATTTGACCTAATTATGTTATATTTTTCATTAATAGGAAATACTATAAGTATATTCTGACGAGGAATTTTGGTGCTCTGAATCAAAGAGGAATGAACCAAGTGTCATTGCTGAATATCATGATGGATCTGAAGAAATGTAGCAACCATCCGTACCTGTTTCCCACCGCCTGTGCTGTAAGTGATAATCATATAGCAACCATCCGTACCTGTTTACCACCGCCTGTTGTGTAAGTGATAATCATATAGCAGCCATCCGTACCGTTTCCCACCGCCTGTTCTGTAAGTCATAATCATAGAGTAACCATCCGTGCCTGTTTCCCACCGCCTGTGCTGTAAGTGATAATCATATAGTAACCATCCGTGCCTGTTTACCACCGCCTGTTCTGTAAGTCATAATCATAGAGCAACCATCCGTACCTGTTTCCCACCGCCTGTTCTGTAAGTCATTATCATGGAGCAGAATTAAATAATTTAGTGATTTAAATCTATGCCAAGTATTTTTAAATTCACTGGATATCATTATCTTCTTCAGTGAATTAAAGTGATGTGAAACACTCCAGTAGGGTGATCCAATAGAAATGGAGAATATCCATCTCAAAGTTGTTTTTTTTCTCGAATATTAATCCAGATTGCCAACACACATCATCATTCTGATATATTAATTAAATGCACTGACTCTGGGTGGGGAAATCATTTGTGTTTGTTTGTCGCTGATTACTGTAGAGTCCCGATTCCAGATGTAAATATTTACAATTGAGCGTAGTTTTGATGATGTTTTCTATTGAGTGGTATGTTCGATTTCTTTGAATTTTCTGACGATGTTAGTAGATGCTAGTTTGGCATAACGCCTGAACACTAACTTATCATTATCAGTTTCATGAACTCGAACAAGTCCTTAATGTGACAGTGCTATTTTATATACCAAAACAGTATATGCCTTTATTAGATGCTACACATGTATACTAACTAAGTTATTATACCTAACTCACTAATATACATTGTATAGCTGCATTATCATTTCATTCCGCGTACTTGGTCCATTTCATTCCATTTCGCGCTATTCCGTTCTTTACACTTCCCGTCCCCAGCCGCATACCTGTTCTGCATTTCGCTATTTCATATTCTTAACTTAGCCCAATTCCTTGTCCACTGAGTCTACTCTGTCTATGTTAGCGCCCAATCTGAGATCTAACTGTCTGATACTAAGGTGTCTCAGCCAATCACAGGTAACTTTATTCGCTGCGCTTTTCAGTTTAAAAAACTGTGATGACGAGATAGAATTGGGAACTAGAGGAGGGAAATTTTACCTTCTGGCATTAAAAATGGCGCCTTTTTTCAAACCATGCTGATAACAATGTGTGCTTTCAGATTTCAGTGTGAATGGTGAAGCACATCTTTAATCTAAAAATAGATCCATAAAGACAATTTCATGTTAATAGGTTAGCGGGCTAGCATCACCAAATTCACCCTCTGGGGACCTCATTCTGCTTACACCTCAGCAGAATGAGGTTCCCAGAGGGTGAATTTGGTGATGCTTGCCCGCTATGCGGGGTAGCATCACTAAATTCACCCTCTGGGGACCTCATTCTGCAAATGACAGACACCCTATTTCAAGGCTTGCCGGCAATGTTGTCAGGCCTAAACATGCTCTTCAAATCTGCTCTCTATCTACAGGAAGCTCCAAAATTACCGAATGGAATGTATGAGGGAAATGCTCTGATCCGCGCGTGTGGAAAGCTCGAGCTACTATCAAAGATGTTAAGACAGCTGCACAAAGAGGGACATAGAGTTCTCATATTCTCACAGGTGAGCATCTCTTCTGGTTTCTTAACCCTTTACCCAACAGAACGGCCCTGTGCCAATGCATTCTCTTATATATGCGAGTCGACCATAGGTGTTTCATGCTTATGCATTTGAAAGCACAATATTTTTTGCGTTATACAGAGTTAGCCGAGTTCACCAAATTGTCAGATTTTGTGTTTTGTTGTTCTGTTTATTGTGTGGAGAAATTGATCTTCTGAAGTGATAATTTAGAGTTATCCATCTTCATCCGCAATTTGGATTGAGGCCGTATTTAAAAAAAATTACATATCTCGGGAAATAACAAATTTTAAAAATCGATATCTGATCACACTGAGCTTTGATGGGTGGGTTCCTCGAATCAAATATTTTTTACCCCCGAAGCCAAAAAAATTGTCATTTGTGGAGCGTTAATTCGGATTATGCTTCTTAAAGCGAATAAATAAGCAAATGTTCATTTGCAAAGCAACAGATCAGGAAAATCCCAAAATGGAGGCAGATAATATACTAAAAAACTACATGTATACTTTGGGACAATTAAATATGTTTAATTTTCAACTCTTTTTTTGCAGATGACAAAAATGTTGGATATTTTGGAAGATTTCTTGGACAGTGAGAGGTATAAATATGAGAGGATTGATGGTAGCATCACTGGAGCATTGAGGCAGGATTCCATCGACAGATTCAATGGTTAGTTATGAAGGTTTTTCAGGTTAAATAAACGACAGATAAATGTGTAGAATGAGTCCTATTTATCGGAGGGACATGTTGAGATAATACGTTCAGCAAACAACCGTTGGTGATTTGTTGAACTTATTATCTTAACATGTCCTAAGGGATAGCTACTCATCAATGGGTATTTAGTATAGAAAGGGTTAATTTAACTCCCATATGGAGCCTCACATGGACCCAAGCAGACGACCGTCATCTGTGCATCGTTCTCTCTATCTGGGGTTCCCCAGAGGTGTCATCAATGAGTAATAAGTATAGAAAGATTTAATTTAACTCCCATATGGAGCCTCACACGGACCAAAGCTGACGACAGTCATCAATGCATCGTTTTCTCTATCGGGGGTTCCAAAGAGGTGTCATCAATGAGTATTTAGTATAGAAAGACTTAATTTAACTCCCATATGGAGCCTCACACAGACCCAAACAGACGACCGTCATCAGTACATCATTCTCTCTGTCTGGGGCTCCATAGAGGTGTCATCAATGAGTATTTAGTATAGAAAGAGTTAATTTAACTCCCATATGGAGCCTCACACAGACCCAAACAGACGACCGTCATCAGTACATCATTCTCTCTGTCTGGGGCTCCATAGAGGTGTCATCAATGAGTATTTAGTATAGAAAGAGTTAATTTAACTCCCATATGGAGCCTCACACAGACCCAAACAGACGAGTCATCAGTACATCATTCTCTCTGTCTGGGGCTCCATAGAGGTGTCATCAATGAGTATTTAGTATAGAAAGAGTTAATTTAACTCCCATATGGAGCCTCACACAGACCCAAACAGACGACCGTCATCAGTACATCATTCTCTCTGTCTGGGGCTCCATAGAGGTGTCATCAATGAGTATTTAGTATAGAAAGAGTTAATTTAACTCCCATATGGAGCCTCACACAGACCCAAACAGACGACAGTCATCAGTACATCATTCTCTCTGTCTGGGGCTCCATAGAGGTGTCATCAATGAGTATTTAGTATAGAAAGAGTTAATTTAACTCCCATATGGAGCCTCACACAGACCCAAACAGACGACCGTCATCAGTACATCATTCTCTCTGTCTGGGGCTCCATAGAGGTGTCATCAATGAGTATTTAGTATAGAAAGAGTTAATTTAACTCCCATATGGAGCCTCACACAGACCCAAACAGACGACAGTCATCAGTACATCATTCTCTCTGTCTGGGGCTCCATAGAGGTGTCATCAATGAGTATTTAGTATAGAAAGAGTTAATTTAACTCCCATATGGAGCCTCACACAGATTAAAACAGACGACAGTCATCAGTACATCATTCTCTCTGTCTGGGGCTCCATAGAGGTGTCATCAATGAGTATTTAGTATAGAAAGAGTTAATTTAACTCCCATATGGAGCCTCACTCAGACCCAAACAGACGACCGTCATCAGTACATCATTCTCTCTGTCTGGGGCTCCATAGAGGTGTCATCAATGAGTATTTAGTATAGAAAGAGTTAATTGTCAGCCAGTGCCTTAGGTTCATATCTAAATAAAAAGTCTTTATCACTTTACTGACTTGAACCTCAAACCAATGCTCTTGAGTTTATTCATTAATTTTGCAGAAAATTTAATTCATTTTAATTTCAAATGTGGATGGAATTTTCCTTAGGATAGTATATACAAGAACTCCGATTTATTCGGTACAATTGTTATAGATCTATTGATACAATTGTTATAGATCTATTGATATCGAAATATCATAACAAAAAGTCATGTAGTCGATATATTTGAAGAAAAAAGTTCTCAATATGTTTCAATTATTCTATTCATTTGTTTATCATCCATGGGAATAAACAAACTTTTAATTTTGGCCCTGTCATACTAATACTATACAGTGTTCACACTGGCTTAAAATTTTCTTGAGCCACCACCTTAGCCATTTGTGAATTTTTTAGCCACTTTTTATTTATTTGAGCCACATTTTTTCAACCCTTTTTTTTGGAGTCCCTTTGATTTAAACATATTCAAAGAACAACATAAGCTAATTAACTCAAATATTTATTCTAATATAATATAACAGTTTCTGGTAGGTAAAACAACAACAACAACAATCGGTTTGTTCCGCATTATCTCCGAAATATAATTTTCATTTAAGATTCATGTTTAGGATTTGAATGTTCGATCTATGGTCACATGTACTTATGTAAAACACAGTGTACTAAAAAGTATTACAAGCAGATGCTACTGTTGATGAGAAATACAAGCCATTGTTGACTAATGTTTGATGATGTAAAAGCAATACCATGAATGTGTGTTCTTATCGAGTAGAAATAAGAAACCCATTCACTGTAAGCGATAAAATTACAACCAATCACTGTTGCATAAGCCGTCTCGTGGCAGAGTTTCCTGATTGTTAAACTTAATCTGTCAGACAGCAATTAAGAGCCACACACCAAAATAATTTGAGCCACTTTCTTTAGGCATTATCACATTTTGTTGAGCCACTTTTGTTTTTCTTTCGCTATATGCAAAAGTGGCTTATACCCCCCGCAACGAAGTTAGGGGGGGTATACTGGAGTCAGCTTGTCCGTCCGTCCGTCCATCGTCCGTCCGTCCGTCGTCCGTCGTCCGTCCGTCCGTGGACACAAATTTGTCCGGAGTTTTTCTCAGTCGTTTTTTGATCAATTTCTGTGAAACTTGGCACAGACATCAACCATCATGGGAACCTGTGCACCTGCGATTATGACGTCTGTCGGACTTTTATTTTTGGAGTTATCCCCCCTTTTTCGACTTAGAAATTTTTCGCAACATGTATACTTTTGTCCGATCTTTTATTCCTACATTTTTCGGTCAATTTTTTTAAAACTTGGCACAGATATTTAGTACCATTGGAACTTGTGCACCTGCGATTATGACATCTGTCTGACATTTTTTGGTGGAGTTATCCCCCTTTTTCAACTTAGAAACTTTTTTTGCAACATGCATAATTTTGTCCAAGCTTTTATTCCTACATTTTTCAGTCAATGTTTTTTAATCTTGGAACTGATATTTAGTACCATGGGAACCTGTGCACCTGCGATTATGACGTCTGTCCGGCATTTTTTGTGTGGAGTTATTCCCCTTTTTCGACTTAGAAATTTTTTCGCAACATACATAATTTTGTCCAAGCTTTTATTCCTACAATTTTCGGTCAATAGGTTTAATATTAGGGTTATGGTTGTACACCTGCAATGGGAACTGTTATTTTATTATTTTAACTAAATGTTTACTGACATGTGAAACATCTTAGTATTTTAAAAAGGGGGGTATCCGTAGTCCCATTGGGACAGTCACACCTCTAGTTTTTGTTCTGTGTCTGATTGGGCGATGTTTAATATAGTGTATTTTTTCAGCTCCTGATGCCCCACAGTTCTGCTTCTTGCTATCTACGAGGGCTGGTGGGTTAGGTATTAACTTGGCGACCGCTGACACTGTTATTATTTATGATTCGGATTGGAATCCACACAACGACATCCAGGCTTTCAGTCGAGCTCATAGAATCGGACAGGCAAACAAGGTGATGATATTCCGATTTGTAACAAGAAGCACGGTCGAGGAAAGAATCACTCAGGTTGCTAAGAAGAAAATGATGTTAACCCATTTAGTGGTGCGACCAGGATTGGGAAATAAAGGTGCTTCTATGACGAAGCAGGAACTGGACGATATCCTCAAGTTTGGAACAGAAGAGTTATTCAAGGATGAAGAATTGGGCAAGGATGGCGATAAATTGAAAGGAGGTAAGTGTACAGTATCAAAACTATTACAGAGAGACCATAAGGCCACAGAGTGAATTTCCCATTTCTCAGTCCCACAGCCCCCACACATTAAATCTTTTTATTTTCTGTCAGTGAAAGTTTGAATCTGTATGAAATATTTGTGTTAATATTTGTTTCAAAACATGTGTGGAATTTAAATTGAACGGACCCGTTTCCCAGTTCAGATTTTAAATTGAACAGACCCGTTTCCTGATTCAGATTTTCGATTCATTACTGTAATTGGTAATTATGTTCAAACAGTTGTGGAAAAAATGTTCGGTCACACTTGATGGGGATATTTTTTCAAGCTATTGAAGGACAGAATTATTAATAATATAACAAATTTGTGACTTGTAACAATGAGTTGACCACATACTTGAATAGAGTTCAATGAAAAAAATGAAAGATAAAATTATTCATAATATAATAAATATGTGACTTTTTACCTCGAGTTGACCTCATTCTTATAGCAATTTGTTCACTAGTTACATGAATATATTTTGTAATTTCCTGAATGATAATATCCCTTTGAATGACATAAATTGTAAACTTTGAATTTGTTTCTCATATAATTTTCAGACATGAAGGATGAAACCCAGAGGATCGTATATGACTTTGAGTTTGTTTCTCATATATATTTCAGAATTGAAGGATGAAACCCAGAGGATCGTATATGACGATGCGGCTGTTGCTAAGTTATTAGATAGAACGCAGGCAGGACAAGAAGAGAGAGAAGTGGCAATGAATGAGTATCTGACGTCATTCAAAGTTGCGATGTACAAAGTCGAAGAAGGCGCGAGTGATGTAAGTTTAATTCAGTGGGGAAAAATGACATTTATGTTCATGTAGGATGATCAGACAATTAAATGCGAAATGAGGTGATTGTTCATTATTATTTACGATAGGTTTCTGAATTACAATGTAATAATAATATAACATAAATATTAATAATCTTGCTTACATTATTTTTATGTGAATGAAGGTACCATCTGTCTAGGGACTAAGAGTAAATGTTCCTATCTAAATTTTCACAAGAGATACTCATTGGGACAATTGAATTCTCCATTGTGCCAATAATTAATCAAATTCAGCTAAACATAAAATTATAATTATACTCAGT
Source organism: Siphonodentalium dalli (assembly GCA_032622095.1). NCBI lineage: Eukaryota > Metazoa > Mollusca > Scaphopoda > Gadilida > Siphonodentaliidae > Siphonodentalium > Siphonodentalium dalli. The sequence goes on from CP136064.1 coordinate 298,763,016, forward strand.
TCGGGTGTCAATAGATCTTGACAGTATATTAACCTTGGTATGCGCATGAATTTGTTGGTACTGGAGTTGCTCCTCGTTGGAGGATGGGAGTGACAATGGTGTTATGTGCCCCAAGTTAATAATTGATGTTTGGTAGCAAAGTACATTGAAACTAATTCACTGTATAACGCGCTATATAAATGGATCAATTATTATTATTAATCATCTGCTAATAGCTTTTTATTGAAATCCTGTTTATACGCGTACCTCTTGCCAACTCTAGGAAGACGAGCCTGAGACGGAGGTGCTGAAGCAGGAGGCGGAGCACGCTGACCCTGCCTACTGGGAGAAACTGTTGCGTCATCACTACGAGCAACAACAGGAGGACTTATCAAGGACGCTTGGTAAAGGGAAGCGAGTCCGTAAGCAGGTCAACTATAATGACGCCATGAATGGTAACGATGACGAGGTGTGGAAGGAAAGCTTGTCGGACTTTGACTCAGATTTCAGTGGACATTCAGGAAAAGGTGAGTAGGATTATTATTGAGGCTGCAGGCATTTAGATTAATGTAAATTGGGCATATCAGGTTGACCCATGGATCCACCTTGTAGGAGAATACAATGTCAAAATGTAGACAAATACTTGAAATCCTTGCATCAATAGGACAGGCGAGAGAGTATAGATTTACATGAAACCCATTATATCAGAGGATGAAAGACTTAGAACCACTCCTTGCTGATATTGTATCTCACGTGACTTTGTTGTTGAAATCAAGCTTTCCGATTGGTTGGCTACTCGACTCTATTAGTCGTAGTTGTATACTACGCCTTCAAGTCTCTCCCATCGTGCACTATGCATATGTAGTTTTGACTACTAAAAATAGTAACAAACACTACATCAAACTTTGTTCTGAAACTACTTGTTATTTCGCCGCTGATCCAAATTAAAGCTTCAGTAAGGCGAACATCAATTGTCTGAACTTAGTAAAAGTTGAAAATAGTAGTTTCCTACTGCTAAATCAAAATATTTGTTCGATACAATATAATAATTAGAGCATGACTTGTCGTGAAATACGCCGATATAGTGCGGTTGTGTAGTTCACTCCGCTTCGCGTCGTGAACTACACAACCTCACTATGCACTATATCGGCGTATTTCACTCCAAGCCATGCTCTATTTATTAAATAGCAATCAATGAAAATGATTTAGACTAAACTGATCAGAACTTCCAAAATCACAGCTAAAAAAACCTGTGTCCAGTTCTTAAAACATGAAGTGTTTGCACGGCAATGGCTCATTATGATAGACAAAATGCAGTCAGTCAGACAAGTATAGGAGTATTATGATAAAGTAAGTATTTAAAATTATTGGTAATATAATTAATTTTTGTACTAAGTAGCTTAAAAGCCACTTAATGATTAAACTTCTATAATTCATCACCATTTATGTAATGTGATCTGGGGGTTTGAAAATTAAGAGGACCTTTAAGTAATATTTATTTCTGAAAATTAATTGAATCTGTTTTCATTACTTGACAGAGAATGAAGACGATGATGATGACTTTGATGAGAAACAAGAGTGTGAGTATTATTGATGGTTACATCCTGCTACGAAATTCTCTCAACAAATTGCTTAAAGATACGGGCGGCGTTGGGGGTGGGTATGCTGTTAAAATATTCACCTCCGTCAAAAACCGCAATAAACAGAAAGAATAGTAAAATATGGACAGACTTTGTTCTTATACCAATCAGAAATATGGCATAAACAGTATGTTATTGTCAAATGTTTTTCCTTTGTTATGTAAACAAAAGCAAAAAATGTTACAGAACCTGGCTTTTGTTTAGATCCGGATATGGTAAACATAAAGAGCGTTATTTGTTACTGTGTTCCTGATATGGAAATAATAAAGAGCGTTTATATCATTTGTGTGTGATTAACCAATAGAATTGAGCTGTGTTATGTAAACAGAAGCAAAAATTCTGTAACACGAGCAGGCTCTTGTTTACGTACACCATCGTACGTCTTGACGACAATATACTATTTACGCGCTGATTATGTTTGGCATATGAACAAAACTATATATATTTTAATATTCCTTCTGTTGATGGCAATTTCAACAAATATGAATATTTCTGCAATGAATGCCGCCCGTGCCTTTAACCATGTCTATACTAAATGGACACATCTACTCGGTACTAATTGTATACATTAGATTGGTCTGTTATTCATTTGAAGGGGTTTTCAGGTAAAAATAAGCAGACGACAAATAATAAAAGTGCAGAATGAGTGCTATTTATTGGGGGGAAATATTCAGATATAGAGGATCTCACATGAGTTTCTATTTTATACGGAATTTATCAACCGAGTTCACTAAATTTGATTTGAGACGAGGTTTACCGAGGCTCAAATAGAATTTAGAGGACGAGGTTGATAAATTACGTATAAAATAGGACGAGTGTGAGATACCCTTTATCACATGATCAAATAAACCCGAAGCAACGCGAAATATTCATCGAAAACAACAATCATAAACTACAGCGATCACAAGTTATTTGAAGAACGCCGTGACGTCATCGCACGCGTTGATATTAAACGTGTCTATTACCGATAATTATGAAACTGCTTTTATGGCCAAATTATGTGATAAAATAAGTTCAAATGACCTATGAACTTATTATTTGAACATTTCCTCATGGAACCACTCGTCAATGAGTATTTAGTATAGAAAAGGTTAATAAGGTAACTGCTCATCATTGAGTACCTAGTGCCCGTCCCAACTTTCTTACCAGAGTTATGGTCCTTGTCCTATATTTATAAATTTTAACCCTTTACCCAACAAACCGGCCAAAACCGGCCAAATAAAGCTTCAACAGCCTAAAATATCTTCTGTCTGTCTCAATAAAACCATACAAATATGGATACCATTGGAACCGGCTCCTTGACCACATTGTGATAGTTACAGTTATGCCCTGTGCCAATGCATTCTCTTATATATGCGAGTCGACCATAGGTCGCCTCGCATATATAAGAGAATGCATTGGCCTTTCTTACATTCTTTAACAATTTTATAATTTTTAATGTGTTAAGCCAATGCATTCTCTTATATATGCGAGGCGACCTATGGTCGACTCGCATATATAAGAGAATGCATTGGCACAGGGCCCTTCTGTTGGGTAAAGGGTTAAGGTAAATATATTCTTATTTGTGATAGATTACTTTTTTTCTTCAGTGCGTTCAAGTAAGAGGAGAGAAAAGGAAAAGGACAAACTTCCTCCATTACTGGCTCGAGTTAACGGACAAATCGAGGTAATTATATTAAGATGGAGGACACTAATAAAATTCTAAGGCCACGCAAAGTAAATTTCCCATTTCTCAGGTCCTCATGCATGGTAGCGAAATCCCGTGATCAGGTCTCCATGCATGGTTCCGAAATCCTACACCTGTTTATTAACTTTTAAAATGTTGGATAAAATCATAATATGTACAAAATAATTGAGGTACATTTATACAAACATGCTCCGAACCAAGCCTTGAAATAGTGTGTCTGTCATTTGCAGAATGAGGTCCCCAAAGGGTGAATTTAGTGATGCTACCCCGCATAGCGGGCTAGCATCACTAAATTCACCCTCTGGGGACCTCATTCTGCTTAGGCCTCATCTTCTGGGAAGTATCTATGGTATCAAATTAACATTGTTTTTAGTTAGGTTTTCCCATCTGGGAAGTTTCTATATTCCCTAATTTGCAGAAGATAAAATCCATAATCGAGGCGCCCAATGGGTGAACATCACCAATTTCAACTGGGAAACTTCTATCTGATCCTAGGTCTACCATAGTAGTTGAGAGCCAAAGCAGAATGAGGTCCCCAGAGGGTGAATTTAGTGATGCTAGCCCACTGCGGGATAGCATCACTAAATTCACCCTCTGGGGACCTCATTCTGCAAATGACAGACACGCTATTTGCAGGCTTGAACATGCTCCGAACTGAGATCGAACATACCCATTTCTGGATTCAAACTTCTGATAAATACACAACACATCTTCAAAATTCATTAAAAATATGTGTCAATAATACTTTATTGGTTGAAATAACTCAGAGTCTTATCAATTAACTTTTGTGGGCATTTGTTTAGGTAATAATGGTCACATGCTATTGATATTAAACCCAGAGCTAACCGATCCAGGGATGGTAATCTTCATTGGCTCGTGCTGCAGAAATAAAGCTTAAAATAGCGCACTTGCATACTTTCAATAATGTTTTATCCTCAGAAATGTGATATCAATAATAATGGGTATCTATTTTATGAGATTTGAGCATGATATTAAAATCATTTGCCATTCAAACCTGGAATTTTATAAAAAAAATTACCAATTTCTGAAGCATTTTTCAAAGAAGAAAAAGTCTACATGAGCAATGGAAATTCACAATGCACAATCACACATCAGTAATCATTAAAAACTATTATTTTGATATAACTGAAATTTACAAGGAAATTAGGAATTTATTGTGCCCTGATTTCAAAAATCAACCATTTAATAGTTGTTCGTAAAATGTACATAATCCCATTCACTTGTATTAAAGTACAATAACTCCTGCAACAAATATCTAGCTCATCCACTGCATGAGTTCCAGATGGCAGCTATCTGAATGTCTGAAGCGACGGCTTAGAGATTACATTAATGACGTAGCAGGCCTTCGATTCTGTAAAATGCAGGAGTGTGGTTGGTCACTCGCCTAACCTGAAACCCAGGCGTGTGATTTTGGTGGATATTTCGGGGGTATAAAATGACAAACGAAGACTCAAAATTAAATCAATTTTATCACCATTGTGATTCATCTTGTACACATGTATTCTCCACATTGAAGTAATTAAAACTCCATTCTCGAATTGCGTCGTAATGCTTCCGTTGGATGTAAGTTGTTATGAAATGCGGTCAGAGACCATGTAACCACGTGAGAGTTTCCTGTTGTGTGAACTCTATCGATATTTTTAAAAATAATGTTTGATTGCCCCAAACTCAAGTTTCAATTTCTATTCATCTTCACCGCCCATCGGGGCGGCTTCATTTAGAACGCAACACAATCATGGTACCAAAATTACGTTGCATTGGTGATGGGGTGCACGGTGGGATTAATTTAAATATGTCATGTTGGTAACAATATCTAGCCGAGAATTACTCAGACCTGCATACGAATGCGACGACATCGCTAAACGCACCTGACTATAATAATGTTCTAGCGCATGCGCAAAACTTAAAACAATTACTTCCGTCGTATACGGCATGTCTGTCAGTCTTCTCCAGCAAACAAGGTTGATCGTTATTATAAACCCTTTTTCAATCGTGCGCCGAATATCGCCGAGGAGTGTGATTAATTACTCGCCAAGATTTAATTTCAGGCGTGCTATGGTGCGCGAGCGCGATCGCACGCCTCATAATCGAAGGCCTGACGTAGGTTCCTGAACGTCTGAAGTGACGGTTTAGAGATTACATTAATGACATAGGTTCCTGAACGTCTGAAGTGACGGTTTAGAGATTACTTTAATGACATAGGTTCCTGAACGTCTCAAGCGACGGTTTTGAGATTACATTAATGACATAGGTTCCTGAACGTCTGAAGTGACGTTTTGGAGATTACATTAATGACATAGGTTCCTGAACGTCTGAAGTGACGTTTTGGAGATTACATTAATGACATATGTTCCTGAACGTCTGAAGTGACGTTTTGGAGATTACATTAATGACATATGTTCCTGAACGTCTGAAGTGACGTTTTGGAGATTACATTAATGACATATGTTCCTGAATGTCTGAAGTGACGTTTTGGAGATTACATTAATGACATAGGTTCCTGAACGTCTGAAGTGACGTTTTGGAGATTACATTAATGACGTAGGTTCCTGAACGTCTGAAGTGACGGTTTAGAGATTACATTAATGACATAGGTTCCTGAACGTCTGAAGTGACGGTTTAGAGATTACATTAATGACGTAGGTTCCTGAACGTCTGAAGCGACAGTTTAGAGATTACATTAATGACATAGGTTCCTGAACGTCTGAAGCGACAGTTTAGAGATTACATTAATGACATAGGTTCCTGAACGTCTGAAGCGACAGTTTAGAGATTACATTAATGACATAGGTTCCTGAACGTCTGAAGCGACAGTTTAGAGATTACATTAATGACATAGGTTCCTGAACGTCTGAAGCGACAGTTTAGAGATTACATTAATGACATAGGTTCCTGAACGTCTGAAGCGACAGTTTAGAGATTACATTAATGACATAGGTTCCTGAACGTCTGAAGCGACAGTTTAGAGATTACATTAATGACATAGGTTCCTGAACGTCTGAAGCGACAGTTTAGAGATTACATTAATGACATGGTTTCCAGAACGTCTGAAGCGACAGTTTAGAGATTACATTAATGACGTAGGTTCCTGAACGTCTGAAGCGACAGTTTAGAGATTACATTAATGACATAGGTTCCTGAAGCGACAGTTTAGAGATTACATTAATGACGTAGGTTCCTGAACGTCTGAAGCGACAGTTTAGAGATTACATTAATGACGTAGGTTCCTGAACGTCTGAAGCGACAGTTTAGAGATTACATTAATGACATAGGTTCCTGAACGTCTGAAGTGACGGTTTAGAGATTACATTAATGACATAGGTTCCTGAACGTCTGAAGTGACGGTTTAGAGATTACATTAATGACATAGGTTCCTGAACGTCTGAAGTGACGGTTTAGAGATTACATTAATGACATAGGTTCCTGAACGTCTGAAGTGACGGTTTAGAGATTACATTAATGACGTAGGTTCCTGAACGTCTGAAGCGACAGTTTAGAGATTACATTAATGACGTAGGTTCCTGAACGTCTGAAGTGACGTTTTGGAGATTACATTAATGACGTAGGTTCCTGAACGTCTGAAGCGACAGTTTAGAGATTACATTAATGACATAGGTTCCTGAACGTCTGAAGCGACAGTTTAGAGATTACATTAATGACATAGGTTCCTGAACGTCTGAAGTGACGTTTTGGAGATTACATTAATGACGTAGGTTCCTGAACGTCTGAAGTGACGTTTTGGAGATTACATTAATGACGTAGGTTCCTGAACGTCTGAAGTGACGTTTTGGAGATTACATTAATGACGTAGGTTCCTGAACGTCTGAAGCGACAGTTTAGAGATTACATTAATGACATAGGTTCCTGAATGTCTGAAGCGACAGTTTGGAGATTACATTAATGACGTAGGTTCCTGAATGTCTGAAGCGACAGTTTAGAGATTACATTAATGACATAGGTTCCTGAATGTCTGAAGCGACAGTTTGGAGATTACATTAATGACGTAGGTTCCTGAACGTCTGAAGCGACAGTTTGGAGATTACATTAATGACGTAGGTTCCTGAACGTCTGAAGTGACATTTTGGAGATTACATTAATGACATAGGTTCCTGAATGTCTGAAGTGACGTTTTGGAGATTACATTAATGACGTAGGTTCCTGAACGTCTGAAGCGACGGTTTAGAGATTACATTAATGACGTAGGTTCCTGAACGTCTGAAGTGACGGTTTAGAGATTACATTAATGACGTAGGTTCCTGAACGTCTGAAGCGACAGTTTAGAGATTACATTAATGACATAGGTTCCTGAATGTCTGAAGCGACAGTTTGGAGATTACATTAATGACGTAGGTTCCTGAATGTCTGAAGCGACAGTTTAGAGATTACATTAATGACATAGGTTCCTGAATGTCTGAAGCGACAGTTTGGAGATTACATTAATGACGTAGGTTCCTGAACGTCTGAAGCGACAGTTTGGAGATTACATTAATGACGTAGGTTCCTGAACGTCTGAAGTGACGTTTTGGAGATTACATTAATGACATAGGTTCCTGAATGTCTGAAGTGACGTTTTGGAGATTACATTAATGACGTAGGTTCCTGAACGTCTGAAGCGACGGTTTAGAGATTACATTAATGACGTAGGTTCCTGAACGTCTGAAGTGACGGTTTAGAGATTACATTAATGACGTAGGTTCCTGAACGTCTGAAGCGACAGTTTAGAGATTACATTAATGATGTAGGTTCCTGAACGTCTGAAGCGACAGTTTAGAGATTACATTAATGACGTAGGTTCCTGAACGTCTGAAGTGACAGTTTAGAGATTACATTAATGACGTAGGTTCCTGAACGTCTGAAGTGACAGTTTAGAGATTACATTAATGACGTAGGTTCCTGAACGTCTGAAGCGACAGTTTAGAGATTACATTAATGACATAGGTTCCTGAATGTCTGAAGTGACGGTTTAGAGATTACATTAATGACGTAGGTTCCTGAATGTCTGAAGCGACAGTTTGGAGATTACATTAATGACATAGGTTGCTGAATGTCTGAAGTGACGGTTTAGAGATTACATTAATGACGTAGGTTCCTGAATGTCTGAAGTGACAGTTTGGAGATTACATTAATGACATAGGTTCCTGAATGTCTGAAGTGACGGTTTAGAGATTACATTAATGACGTAGGTTCCTGAATGTCTGAAGCGACAGTTTGGAGATTACATTAATGACATAGGTTCCTGAATGTCTGAAGTGACGGTTTAGAGATTACATTAATGACGTAGGTTCCTGAATGTCTTAAGTGACGGTTTAGAGATTACATTAATGACGTAGGTTCCTGAATGTCTGAAGTGACGGTTTAGAGATTACATTAATGACGTAGGTTCCTGAATGTCTGAAGCGACAGTTTAGAGATTACGTTAATGACGTAGGTTCCTGAATGTCTGAAGCGACAGTTTAGAGATTACATTAATGACATAGGTTCCTGAACGTCTGAAGTGACATTTTAGAGATTACATTAATGACGTAGGTTCCTGAATGTCTGAAGCGACAGTTTAGAGATTACGTTAATGACGTAGGTTCCTGAATGTCTGAAGCGACAGTTTGGAGATTACATTAATGACATAGGTTCCTGAATGTCTGAAGCGACAGTTTGGAGATTACATTAATGACATAGGTTCCTGAATGTCTGAAGCGACAGTTTGGAGATTACATTAATGACATAGGTTCCTGAATGTCTGAAGCGACAGTTTGGAGATTACATTAATGACATAGGTTCCTGAATGTCTGAAGCGACAGTTTGGAGATTACATTAATGACGTAGGTTCCTGAACGTCTGAAGTGACGGTTTAGAGATTACATTAATGACATAGGTTCCTGAACGTCTGAAGTGACGGTTTAGAGATTACATTAATGACATAGGTTCCTGAACGTCTGAAGTGACGGTTTAGAGATTACATTAATGACATAGGTTCCTGAACGTCTGAAGTGACGGTTTAGAGATTACATTAATGACATAGGTTCCTGAACGTCTGAAGTGACGGTTTAGAGATTACATTAATGACATAGGTTCCTGAACGTCTGAAGTGACGGTTTAGAGATTACATTAATGACATAGGTTCCTGAACGTCTGAAGTGACGGTTTAGAGATTACATTAATGACATAGGTTCCTGAACGTCTGAAGTGACGGTTTAGAGATTACATTAATGACATAGGTTCCTGAACGTCTGAAGTGACGTTTTAGAGATTACATTAATGACGTAGGTTCCTGAACGTCTGAAGTGACGGTTTAGAGATTACATTAATGACATAGGTTCCTGAACGTCTGAAGTGACGGTTTAGAGATTACATTAATGACGTAGGTTCCTGAACGTCTGAAGTGACGGTTTAGAGATTACATTAATGACATAGGTTCCTGAACGTCTGAAGTGACGGTTTAGAGATTACATTAATGACATAGGTTCCTGAACGTCTGAAGTGACGGTTTAGAGATTACATTAATGACGTAGGTTCCTGAACGTCTGAAGTGACGGTTTAGAGATTACATTAATGACATAGGTTCCTGAATGTCTGAAGCGACAGTTTAGAGATTACATTAATGACATAGGTTCCTGAATGTCTGAAGCGACAGTTTGGAGTTGACATCAGTGAATTAAGTTCCTGGCCCTGACTTACAGTGTGCATTATTTGCTCTGGTTAAAAATGTAACTGCACACGAATATGCACTCTCTATGATCATAAATATTAACCACTCATACGGATGTTAAACAGATAACAAGTTAAATATTAACAACTCATATCAATGTTGAAACAGATAACAAGTTAAATGTTAACCACTCAATACGAATGTTGAAACAGATAAAAAGTCTACAGGTACTCAATCCAATTCATTGGTACCCATATCATCAGATTCCTACAACAACATTTTTTTAAATGCCGCTTCAGTTATCAGAATCGATTAATTGCCCAAAAATAATGCCAACCACGGTCAACTATATAGTATAAATTGCACAAAACCTGTTATTTATCAACATTTTGTCCGACCGAAAGCCACTTGATTTAGAGTTATCCATCTTCATCCGCAATTTGGTCCGAGTCCGTCAGCTTGTCAACTTTTTACCAGTCCACAAATAAGTCTCGATAGTGAAAAATAATATATTTCAAAAATTGATATCTAATAACTCTTGAGTTTGATGGGTGGGTTCATGAACTAGAAAAAAATATTTTTACCCCTGAAGCCAAATAAATAGTAATTGAGGGGCGTTTAATCAGATTATTCATCTTTAAATCATATGTAGTTTATATAAGCCAAAATATGGTCTAGCTCTCCAAGTCTCTTCACGTTTATTTTAATTTTAGTAGCCAATCTATGCATTATCTGATTGCTTGGATTTATTTCTTGTCCTACGACTAGCAGGTGACTTTAAGTTATTGGTTACCTATTTATTTCTTGTCCTACGACTAGCAGGTGACTTTAAGTTATTGGTTACCTATTTATTTCTTGTCCTACGACTAGCAGGTGACTTTAAGTTATTGGTTACTTATTTATTTCTTGTCCTACGACTAGCAGGTGACTTTAAGTTATTGGTTACCTGTAATTACCTGGACATATATTAATTCTATTGATTTAGAGAAATGTCTCCAAAGCCAGGGACATCTTCCAAAGGCGAAATAGAACACTTCATTATAGAGATTGCCACAGTGTATATTGTATACAGAAATAGAACAATTCATTGTACAGATTGCCACAGTGTATATTATATAGAGAAGTAGAACACTTCATTATGCATCGATTGCACATTTATATTAGGCCAAATAATTTTAAAAAATGTGTTTTCAGGAACCTCCCTCGTCACTGAAATGTTCTTTAAAAATGCTTAGTCAAACATTCTTTTCTCAATATTTTCTGTTAAAAATATTGTATTTGAACAACGAAAATGAATTGGTTTGTTTCTGGAGTATGCTTTCAAGATTTGAAGAAAAAAATTAAAATAAATAGCCTCCATCTCTCATCTCAAAATTGAGATATAATTGCCTGAGAACCGATTTTTTATTTTAATGGCCTTATATACACAGTCTGGCTGAAAAAAATATAAGATTTAATTTTCCAGACCTTTGTGCAGGGTAGCGTCACTAAATTATCCCTCTGGGGACCTCATTCTGCAAATGTCCACAGCCCTCTTAATTCAGATTGATTGGCTTCGGCAATGCGCTACGGCAACCCTTTGCCTTGGCCCAGTTTGCTTCAGCAAATTGCTCCGGCATTGTTGATTGCCGAGGCCAATTATGAGGGCTGTATCCAGCACCATATTTTCAGGCTTAGATCAAATTTTAGTGATTGTCTTGCTGTTCTTCAGGCACAGCATGATGTTCACTATACATAGCTTAAAGGCCGCCACACACTGGAGCCGGATTGCTCAGCAGTTGATCTCTGAGCAATTTGGCTACAAGTGTGCATGGCATTTTATGTGTATGCGATTGCTCTGAGCAATTGACCTCACATATCGAGCTACCAGTGCGATTCTGGCCGATCAAATTTTGTATACAAATCAACAAGCCGTTATCATGTGAGCAAGCACCTGTCGATAGTAAGTCATGTGCTTACGGTTGATGGCGATAAGATCAATAAGTGCTGACCATTTTGATACACTATTGTGCACGATAAGATTTAAATCAGCATATCTCTCATATTTTCCATTACTCTCTCACAGGTATTAGGCTTTAATGCCAGACAGAGGAAAGCTTTCCTGAATGCCGTTATGAGATATGGCATGCCACCACAAGATGCTTTCAACTCACAATGGTATGTTTGATTTTACATCAGATTAGAATTACAGATTACATGAGATGTGTTATATACCCAATGTGTTTGTATTGCTCCATTTGACCTTTAACCTTCACTGTTGCTCCATTTGATCTTTAACCTTCACTGTTGCTCCATTTGACTTTTAACCTTCACTGTTGCTCCATTTGACCTTTAACCTTCACTGTTGCTCCATTTGACCTTTAACCTTCACTGTTGCTCCATTTGACCTTTAACCTTCACTGTTGCTCCATTTGTATTCCCTTTCCTTTACAGGCTGCATCTCAATTTCATTTCCAAAAATAACAATGTAGGATTTTAATGGTGGAAGTCAAACAAAATGCATAGATTTATATTTTGTACAACTCAAAATATATGGTTTAATATCTATTAATTTGTATTATAACAGGAACTGACCATTTCAGAAATTCTGTTCTGTCGGTCTGATCATCATGAAATTTGTCATGGATGTTAACATTGACATATAGATGGGAACAAGTCATTTTAGCGTCATTCGGCCATAAAATATGGCTGCCAGCGACCATCTTGGATTTTACTCTTTGTATGACTAAATCCTTTGGCACACCCTACAGGCCACGTCCCTCATCAGATCATCACCAAACTTTATATCGATATTCAAGCACATGTCCATTGGTCATTATACTTCAGGAAATTTATTGGGGGATTTCAATATTGATGGAGCAGTAGCATGGGCATAAAATTTAACCCTTTGAGTGCCAGGTCCGATTTTTGTATCGACCCATATACCCTGTGCCAATGCATTCTCTTATATATGTGAGTCGACCATAGGTCACCTCGCATATATAAGAGAATGCATTGGCCTAACCCAAAAAAAAAAAAAATTCATTTTTTTTATTTTTTTTAGGGCACTCTACAGACCATAAATTAGGGCCGATGAGATTGACCCCTGACACTAAAAGGGTTAAGGCATAAATTTAAATTTCTGTATAATATAAGACTGCAGAGACAGCACAAACAATTTCTCTATTCAATCTTCTACTCACTCCCTACATATATATGTTGCTATTTGTTTCCTGGCTTTATAACTTTCTGCGGTGGAACATATCGTGATACGTATCGTATCGTCAGCATTGTATCAAGATACGCATCGTATCGTGGAAAACCCTATCATTGCAGCTCTAGCATCACTAAATTCACCCTCTGGGGACCTAATTCTGCTTAGGCCTCATCTTATCTGGAAAGGTTTTTATTATCAAATGTTTATAGAAACTTCTTCACATAGATTCTATTTCTTTTTTAGTTTAGTTTCTTCTGTATTTGAATATTATTTTTACCTTGACTTGTTGCTCCATTTGACTTTTTTTAACCTTCACCAGGTGTCGATTTAATTTGTTAAATTTGTATAGCATTTTTCATTATTGGGTAGATTTTGTGTAGCATTCCCTACTTACATGTTTTTTCATTGTAAAGTGGTTAGTAGAAATTGGAAATTTCTATGCGAATCCAGTTAAATTGAGCCCTGTTCACTCCTTTTGACCATTTATTTTTAACCTTCACAGCTGCTCCAGCTCCATGCGAATTCCCTTTCCATTACAGGCTCCATCTAAATTTCATTTCCAGGCTGGTTCGAGATTTACGAGGAAAGTCCGAGAAGGTTTTCAAGGCTTACGTTTCTCTCTTCATGCGTCATCTATGTGAGCCAGGATCAGATAATTCTGAAACGTTTGCAGATGGCGTGCCTAGAGAAGGATTGTCTCGACAGCATGTTCTCACTAGAATTGGAATTATGTCTCTCGTTAGAAAGAAGGTAATAAAAATTAATCGTAACTTTTCCATGACGGGAGCTTCCTGAAACTTTGGTCAAAACCCTGTGAGGCTGTGCCAATGAATTCTCTTTGATATAAACATATTTTATTTCATAACATGGTGACAGACTTTGGGGGATTGGAGGACAAGTTCTTAAAACTTTGATGAACCTCCGCTCACCACAAGCAGAATGTATGTAACGTTTTAACAAGAAGAGTAGTGCAATACAATCAATTTGGTATGACGGGTGGATGCATGTTTGTTTTGGAATAGGTTGGGGTGTGTACATGTACATGGGTGAGATGAAGGGATAATAGTGCAGGTTAAGGGGTTCCGTATGTTCGTGTTGGCTACTTTGGGATTGGGGCGGGGGATAACACGTGTTAACTGTTAATTACAGCCTTTTACATCTCACCTTATTGCCCTTTTTGTTGGAATTTGCTCTCGTTTCCGGATTATAACTTTAGTTCGTCTGAACTGAATTGAATGCATTTTAATATGTGAGTCAACTTGCTCAACAGGTCAAGTTCGAATTTCGCCCACCAATTTTCTCCAGAGTAATGGCCCTTTGTTGGAATTACCACGGGTGTATTTTACCACAATCTAGCAATGCTGGGGTTGAGTTTTGCCAAATGTTAGAAAAGGAATTAAATTTAAACTTTTGTCTGAAATATCTGACCTACCGAATGTTGCCACTCGTTTACTGATAATAACACTTTAACCCATTGACTATCATTATGAATTCTGCTCTTGTATTATCTGTTTTTCTGTCTGCTTTAGTGACCTGAAAACTCCTCCAAATGAATAATAGGCTGTTCCAATGTATACTTTTATAACTGAATGGGAGAATTCATTTAGTAAAGAAAAGGTTAAATAGAGCCTTTTACATCTCACCAATACTTCCAAAAAAAATGCTTCCAACCTTCAATAAATAAGTCAGTTTTATCTTGTGTTATTAAATAGGTCCAAGAGTTTGAAGCCATAAATGGTTTACATAGCATGCCACTTCTGAAGGCGACTGATGCCCTCGATAAACTGAAGGCTAAAGAAGCAGCCAAGGAGGAAGAGGCTTCAGCGACTCCCTCACCAGCGCCATCTAGCACCAAGGATGAGAACAAGGACGAGAACAAGGACGAGAACAAGGACGAGAAATCGGAGGAGAAATCAGAGGAGAAATCAGAGGAGAAATCGGAGGAGAAATCGGAGGAGAAATCGGAGGAGAAATCGGAGGAGAAATCGGCGGAGAAATCGGCGGAGAAATTGGAGGAGAAATCCGAGGAGAAATCGGAGGAGAAATCCGAGAGCTCGACAGAGGTGAAAAAAGAAGTCAAGGAAGAAGAAAAGGAAGTATGCATACAATTAAAAATTAAATACTGATCATATTTTATGAATCCCCATTAAATACTGATCATATTTTATGAATCCCCATTAAATACTGATCATATTTTATGAATCCCCATTAAATACTGATCATATTTTATGAATCCCCATTAAATACTGATCATATTTTATGAATCCCCATTAAATACTGATCATATTTTATGAATCCCCATTAAATACTGATCATATTTTATGAATCCCCATTAAATACTGATCATATTTTATGAATGTCTTTCTGAGAAATTTATAAGTAAATAGAGAATAACTACAGTTTTTGTTTGAATAGCAAAATATATCATGAGTCTTTAAATATATCATGAGTCTTTATATAAATATATCATGAGTCTTTATATAAATATATCATGAGTCTTTATATAAATATATCATGAGTCTTTATATCATGAGTCTTTATATAAATATATCATGAGTCTTTAAATATATCATGAGTCTTTATATCATGAGTCTTTATATAAATATATCATGAGTCTTTATATCATGAGTCTTTATATAAATATATCATGAGTCTTTATATCACGAGTCTTTATATAAATATATCATGAGTCTTTATATCACGAGTCTTTATATAAATATATCATGAGTCTTTATATCATGAGTCTTTATATAAATATATCATGAGTCTTTATATCATGAGTCTTTATATAAATATATCATGAGTCTTTATATCACGAGTCTTTATATAAATATATCATGAGTCTTTATATCACGAGTCTTTATATAAATATATCATGAGTCTTTAAATAAATATATCATGAGTCTTTAAATAAATATATCATGAGTCTTTAAATATATCATGAGTCTTTATATCATGAGTCTTTATATAAATATATCATGAGTCTTTATATCATGAGTCTTTAAATATATCATGAGTCTTTATATCATGAGTCTTTATATAAATATATCATGAGTCTTTATATCACGAGTCTTTAAATAAATATATCATGAGTCTTTAAATAAATATATCATGAGTCTTTAAATATATCATGAGTCTTTCGAAAGAAATATTGAATTTTAACGAGCTGCGAGTGAAAATTTTATTTTTATTTTCAGACACGAATGAGATGTTTCAGGTATTCAAACAAAAAACTGTCGATATTCTTTTTAGTATGTGCCTTATTAATGCTCAAAGTTGCCTAATTTGCCCACTGTGGACGTTATTTATAGTTTGACATATGGAGTTAATATTTATAGATTTTGTGTGCTAGCTTTTTTCACGTGTTATCCTATGTTCACTAAGATCAAGAAAATAGCTTATTTTGTTTTTTCCCCCACCTAAAACCAGAATGAGTTTACTCTTCCATGACTGGAGCTTCTGGATTTTTTGCGAAAACCCTGTGCCAATGTATTCTCTTATATATGCGAGTCTCCCTATGGGAGACTCGCATGTATTAGAGAATGCACTGGCACAGTATCCTTAACCCTTTCATGATGGGAGCTGCGCTGGTGAAGCAGTAAAGATCGTGTGCCAGTGCATTCTTTTATATATGCGAGTCTCCCATATATAAGAGAATACACTGGCTTACAAGGTAAATATTGTAGGCCAATGGGTTATCTTAAATATGTGAGGCTCCCTATGGGAGACTGACATATAAGAGAATGCATTGGCACAAGGTTTTTGCAGAATTTCAGGAAGCTCCAGTCATGGAAGGGTTAATGCTGCACCAGCGCAGCTCCCATCATGAAAGGGTTCAGGCTTGTAAAACAATTCTTTTTATTTTCGTTAGACTGATAAAAAGGAAGGTGAAGAAAAAGAAGAAAGTTCCAAAGAGGAGAAGATGGAAGAGGAAACCTCAAAGGCAGAAGAGATTAGTGAGAAGCTGAAAGAAAACGGTGACATCAAACAAGAACCCAAGGAGGAATCGCCAAAAGAGGAAGAAATGAAGGAAGAAAAGGAAGAGGAAGAGAAGGAGGAAGAGAAGGAGGAAGCTATGGATACATTGGAGAAAGCTGAGGAGAAGGAAGAAGAAAAAGAAGGTAACCTTGACAACCAACTTTGCAGTTGGGTCAGATTGGTTTTAATGGCACGCTTGGTTTTTATTGTTGGTTATAATTTTGAAATAAATTTAGCAAAATATGAACATTTCCTCAAGAATATACCAATAGTATAGGATAATGACTTGTATGAATGCAATATTATTACCTAAAACACACTAGTTAGAGCCGAGCGTTTGTTTATATACAGCACATAAAGAGAGTACTATTGGCAAAACACTCAACATTGGGGGGATTTTTTGGGGGAAATTGATTCAAGGCGACTCATTCAACACCAAAATATTGATTAGCGAGTGCTATAACAGTAAGTTGTAATCAACGTGGTACAGTTTTAACCAAAGTTAGCTTAGTGCGATCTGCCCGGTGGTGAGTGTTATGCTTATCGCACACTCTTTACATACTGTACTGTAACATACCATGGCTTTACGTACTGTACTGTAACATACCATGGCTTTTGTTTACTGTCACTGCATACGATCTTGACAATATCATGCTATTAATGCAATATTTATGATTGGTATAAGAACAAAAATCTGTCTATATTTTAATATTCTTTTTGTGTCAGACAGGGTATCTTTATTTTAGGGGTGTTAAATCAGACAGGGTATCTTTAATCCTTTGAGTGCCAGGTCCGATTTTTGTATCAACCCATATACCCTGTGCCAATGCATTCTCTTATATATGCGAGTCGGCCATAGGTCGCCTCGCATATATAAGAGAATGCATTGGCCTAACAATTTTTCATCATTTGTTATTATTTTTTACAATTTTTTTACAATTTTAATAATTTTTTCTTATATTCTTTAACAGACTTATTTTTGTAGGTTTAGTGCCAGGGAATCTTACGTTTTTCATGGGCATCAAAATTATTACTATGAATACTTGGTGATAGTTTTGAGTTATAACATGCCCCTAATGTTTTATCCAGTTTGTTTTTAAATTCGCTATAGCATGCTTAAGCATACCCAAAAATAATGGTTTTAAATGATGTGACTATTTTAACAGCAAGACCCATTACGAAGGCCATCCGTATCTTTGAAAGTTAAAGATTTAGATCAGAAGACAAGTTCATATTTTTTATCAGTTTATGAGTCAGAATGTTATTTATACCCCATGCAACAAAGTTATAGGAGAGGTGGTGTATATAGGAATCGTTTTGTCCATCAGTCTGTCCATCTGTGGATGCAACTTTGTTAAGCTTGTTTTTTGTTTGTATATCCCCTGGATACACATATGTATAACACATGTATAATACACAAGCTTCGTACATCTCATCGATGGTGTTTGTCCATCATGTAATATTTGATTGTAGGTACTGGTATACATATGCCAGGTATGATTAAATTAAATACTTTTTTGGCGGTATAAACAGTTACAAAACAAGCTCTGGAGAGCTTTAGACCGCTTGTGATTGACCCACTGTAATGTACTATTGATGTTATATAGAATACACCCACAGTAGCCGAGAGTACCAAATTTTCACCATGAGTGGAATTGTGGTTTTAACCACGAGCCTTTTAGCGAGTGGTTAAAACCACAATGCCCTGAGTGGTCAAAATTTGGTATGCTCGGTTACTATATGGGTGTATTTTATTTATGCCATAATTATTAGTTTTGATTTGTTCCGCAAATTCAACTACTCTGCTGTTTACTTTCAAAATGTATCCCACCGAGAGACACAAACACGACGCTACAAGCAATTTGCTTCATGTGTAGTGATGCTTACTTTTACATCATGACATTAGTCTGTTTCTAAGCCATCAGTCACTTGATATTCCCATTCATATGTTTCATAGTTAATATAACACTAGTATTAAGCTACATTTGATTGAAATGCAGGAAATTTTCCTCATATATAATTAATATCATAAAAACTTCCAATTTTAAATCAATGTAACAGCAGTAACAGAATAACTATTTTGCTAACATCGATGTAGTTTTACTATGGGTATAAATGTTTAACCCATAAAATTATGTTTGAAAATTTACACACACAGTAGAAATTTATATTCACAGTAGGGTGTAAAGATGAAATTTACAAAATAGGCGTTATAAACACAATACCATAGGCAATTATAGTATAAAAGAGGTATGTTACATTTTATTTACAGTAAGTGAAGAGAAAGTGAAGGAAGAATCAGAAAAGTCACCAGCTGCAGAAGGTAGCGACGGAGAAAAACCAATGAAAACTGATGAAAATAGTAAAGATTCCGTCAAATCAGAAACAGGTACAGCATCAATTGTCTTCTTTAAAGATGCATAATCTGATCAAAAGCCCCTAATTACTATTTCTTTGGCTTCGGGGGTAACAAATATTCTATTCATGTCAAGGAACCAACCCATCAAAGCTCAGAATTAACAGATATTAATTTTTTAAATCTGTTATTTTTCACCACCTGGAATATTCAGCGGCCTAGCAAATATTCAACGAGCCGACCGACATACACTTTATACCAAATTGCGTTGAACAAAATGCTGCTATATAACACGTTTTGGAAAATTTTATTCTGGAGTTTACAGTGGTTAGCATTATTTTTTGGTAATTAATCGATTCTGATAACTAAAGCGTCTTTTGAAGAAATGTTGTAGTTATTTTGACAAATATTATATCCACATTGACAATACACACCATCATTCCTATATATTAATTAAATGCAGTGACTCTCTGTGGTGAAATTGTTTGCGTCTGTTTATCGCCAATAGTTGCATCCCGAATTGAGATGTAAATATTTATAATTGAGCTTAGTTCAGATGATATTTTCTATGGAGGATATACGGTCGATTTGTTGGCGATGTTAGTAGAATGCTACATTCCTCCAGTTGCCATAGCGCATGAGTTCCAACTTATCAGTTTCACTCACGTGAACAAATCCATAATATATCTTTAAGAAGAGTTACTCTATCTTTAGTTATTTCATAAATTCCAGATAAAGAAACAAAAGAAGTAAAATCAGAAGAAAAAGCAAAAGATGATGACGCAGAAACGAATGGTAAGGAAGAATCCGAGAAGAAAGACGAGGATGGAAATGAGAAGAAAGATAAGGAGGATGGAGAGAAAAAATCGGAGACGAGATCGGAAGATCAGTGTCAGAAATTCATGTTTAATATCGCGGACGGAGGATTCACAGAGCTTCACACACTATGGCAGAATGAGCAGAGGGCACTGCTAAAAGGACGCGAGCATGAAGTGTGGCATCGGCGACATGATTACTGGCTGCTAGCTGGAATTGTTTCGTATCCTTTCTCAAGAATTTACATTCTATGATGAGTTCAGTACTCAGAACATACATTACTCACTTTTGCGACACCAATTTTAAAGTCTGGTTCACGAAAATCTGGTCAGAAAAAAAGTAGACGCAGGAGGGAATAATAAAAAAAAAGTTTCTAATTAACAATAATAACAAAAGAGCAAATCGCCCTAGGTGACGCCAATTTTTTTGTCTGGTTTATGAACGTCGCCTACAACTTTTTTCACAAAGTTGTAAAAAAAAAAACACAAAACGTTTAATAGTATGCTTAAATCTGAAGAAAAAAAACTCAAACATGTAGACATGCTATTATTTTATTATTTCTTCTAACTATTTAGCACTAACTCTTTCAATAAATGTAAAGCAGCCATTCCCACTCTGGTATTTGTATGCAAACATATCTTTATCTGTAACTTGAAACAAAAAAACCCGAGGTAATACGAAATTAACCTACAAGAAAGTGTCGGGGAAAACTGAAAGATGTATTTCACAAATCATGTAAAATTTCATGCGATTTGCTTGCTATTTTCTGGTTATTGTTGAATAGAAACTTTTTTATTTATTTTTTTATTCCCTCCTGCATCAACTTTTTTTCTGACCAGACTTTAAAATTGGTGTCGCCTTATACAGTAGTGAAATGTCAATCTGCGAACCTCATTCTGCTGAGGCCTCAATCGCTATGGGACACTTAGGATCAGACTGAATTTCCCCAGTTGAAGTTGATGTTCACCCATTAGTCACCTCGATTATGCATTTTATCTTCTGCAAATTAGGGGATATAGAAACTGAACAAGGAATAAAAGTAATTTAAAATATGTTAATTTGAGACTATAGATACTTACCAGAAGATGAGCCCTGAGCAGGATGTGCGGGGTTGCATCAGTAATTAATCCTTTACCCAACAAAACGGCCAAAACCGGCCAAATAAAGCTTCAACAGCCTAAAATATCTTGGGTCTGTCTCAATAAAACCATACAAATATGGATATCATTGGAACCGGCTCATTGACCACATTGTGATGGTCATAGTTATGCCCTGTGCCAATGCATTCTCTTATATATGCGAGTCGACCATAGGTCGCCTCGCATATATAAGAGAATGCATTGGCCTAAAAAATCTTTTTTTAACACTTTTTACCATTTTTCTTACATTCTTTAACAATTTTATAATTTTTAATGTGTTAAGCCAATGCATTCTCTTATATATGCGAGGCGACCTATAAGAGAATGCATTGGCACAGGGCCCTTCTGTTGGGTAAAGGGTTAATCCTTTGGGGGGATTGGGGGACCTCATTTTGCAAAAGTCTTTTGAATGATACAGTACTTGTTGTATTGATTTGAATGATACAGTACTTATTGTATTGATTTGAATGATACAGTACTTATTGTATTGATTTGAATGATACAGTACTTATTGTATTGATTTGAATGATACAGTACTTATTGTATTGATTTGAATGATACAGTACTTATTGTATTGATTTGAGAATATCTGTCTTGATTTCTATAAGTTTAGACTTGCTTGAAATACTTAAATATTAACTTCTTGTATAATACAATAATACTTGAGGAAGTTAGCCATAGACAGTTTATTGACAGATCAAAATAACTTGCTGACCGTGGAAGGGAGCCTACTTGACTCATGCCAATTAATTTAATTTTCCTTTTTTATTTGCCCCAATAAGGCACTATTAACTGAGCTGATAATTTAATTTAAAAACTTAACTTTATATCTAATTTGCCATTGTTGTGATTTATTACGTACTTTGTTTTTCCTTGACTGATGCGCTAGTTACGGGTATGGCCGATGGCAGGACATGCAGAACGACATAAGATTTCAGGTCATCAATGAACCATTCATTAGTGAGCAGGGGAAGAATAACTTCTTGGAAATCAAAAACAAGTTTCTAGCAAGGAGATTCAAGGTACTTAAATGCCATATAAGGCTTCACAAATTCAATTTCTCGCTTATTCGGCCTGTGCGCATGGTCACGTTTTATTTATAGGAAAAAATTATAATTGAAATGAAAAAATTGTGGTACGTTTTATACATAGATTTGACATGATATGCAGTTTCCAGATGATAACTTTAGATTGAATCTAGTGAACTGAACCATATTTGGTATATTAGTTTACCACCCCAAAATACAGATCAAGTTCGAATATGGGTTCTGTCTACATGCCCCACTCTACTCCAGAAACAGGCTTATTATGCCATGCCCCGATGGCGTGCTCTTGTTAATTTATTTGATTATATTTTATTACTCTTGATCCATTTAGCGTGTTATATGTGTAATATAATTTGTGATTTACAGCTATTGGAACAGGCCGGTGTTATATATTATTCGTGTAATATAATTTGTGATTTACAGCTATTGGAACAGGCCCTCGTGATAGAGGAACAGCTACGACGAGCTGCTTATCTAAATCTTACACAAGATCCACAGCACCCAGCCATGGCTCTAAACTCAAGGTTTGATATTATCTCAATATTTATAATCTATTATCTAAACCTTACACAAGATCCACAGCACCCGGCCATGGCTCTAAACTCAAGGTTTGATATTATCTTAATATTTATAATCTATTATCTAAACCTTACACAAGATCCACAGCACCCGGCCATGGCTCTAAACTCAAGGTTTGTTATTATCTTAATATTTATAATCTATTATCTAAACCTTACACAAGATCCACAGCACCCGGCCATGGCTCTAAACTCAAGGTTTGATATTATCTTAATATTTATAATCTATTATCTAAACCTTACACAAGATCCACAGCACCCGGCCATGGCTCTAAACTCAAGGTTTGTTATTATCTTAATATTTATAATCTATTATCTAAACCTTACACAAGATCCACAGCACCCGGCCATGGCTCTAAACTCAAGGTTTGATGTTATCTCAATATTTAGTATGAATTGCACATGACACATGGTGGAGCAACCACGCATGACGTGCCTCAAATTTGCTTTCTATCAGCGACTACGAATAACGCTAAGAATAATTTATGTAACTGCATGCAATGGCCCTGGTGGAGACGACATACGTTTTGTCATGGATTGTGCAATCTTGTCTCCATTCTGGCCCACAAAGCCAACATGACGTAAATAACGTCATGAACCTTGTCATGATGTCTTCTCTGCTTTTCATTTAACCCTTTACCCAACAGAAGGGCCCTGTGCCAATGCATTCTCTTATATATGCGAGTCGACCATAGGTCGCCTCGCATATATAAGAGAATGCATTGGCTTAACACATTAAAAATTATAAAATTGTTAAAGAATGTAAGAAAAAATGGTAAAAAGTGTTAAAAAAAGATTTTTTTTAGGCCAATGCATTCTCTTATATATGCGAGGCGACCTATGGTCGACTCGCATATATAAGAGAATGCATTGGCACAGGGCATAACTGTAACCATCACAATGTGGTCAATGAGCCGGTTCCAATGATATCCATATTTGTATGGTTCTATTGAGACAGGCCGAAGATATTTTAGGCTGTTGAAGCTTTATTTGGCCGGTTTTGGCCGGTTTGTTGGGTAAAGGGTTAAATGAAAACCAGAGAAGACATCATGACAAGGTTCATGACGTTATTTACGTCATGTTGGCTCATTGGTCCACTGCGGTTTCCGCAATTTAACGATCTCCAGACAATTACTAACCGGAAGTCATATGTCAATTTCACACAAAAAAACATACACACCAGAATTTGGCTCATCACTATAGAAAGTATCACTATATTTTATGACGTCATCGTTCACCTGTGCCTTCGCGCGTTTGTGGTTGCTATAATCTATTATGTAAACATTTTGAGGTGCCTAACCGAGCCTTACAAAATGGTGAAACAAATTGAGTGGCTACAACCAAATACCTATTTTCACTCAGAGCAGGTCAGGTTTCAACCATAGGTATACTCTATATATTGCAGAATTCGTCACTTTGCATAATCATAATGTATGAGTGAAGTTTCTTGTATTATAATTAATTGAGGATACAAGTGTGCTGTTACTCATTCTTAAAGTATTAAGGAGTTAAGATTTGTATAATTACAACCATCCAGTTACTTACTTCATATATTACTAACTTCAGTTTATAGTACTCTATTTGCAAAGAATAAGTTTTCTATTATTTCTCTCAATTCTGAATATTGTAGGTTTGCAGAACTCGAGTGTTTGGCTGAGAGTCATCAACATTTATCGAAAGAATCTCTGGCAGGCAACAAGCCAGCTAATGCTGTGTTACATAAAGGTTAGTACATAAACACAACCTATCTCTGGCAGGCAACGAGCCAGCTAATGCTGTGTTACATAAAGGTTAGTACACAACCTAAACTATTCCACTTCCAAATGATAAGACCAATTAAAGGTACTCAATCTGATCAGAGGGTCCTATATTACTATTTCTTTGGCTTCGGGGGGTAAAAAATATTTGATTCGAATCGAGGAACCCACACATCAAAGCTCAGAGTGATCAGATATCGATTTTTGAAATTCGTTAATTTCTCGAGATCTGGGACACTAATTTAGTCTGCCTCGTGCTCAAACAGACAAATTGCGGGTGTAAGATGGATAACTCTAAAATCAAGTGGTTATTATTGTTAATAACTTTTATGGATATTCGGGGTGACCACTAGATGGGAGCCATCCAAATTTTGTTAAAAAACATGGCCGGTAGTGGCCATCTTGGATTCCACTTTTGAATCCATCAGCACACCCTACAGCTGATGTTTATTGGAGGAATGTTTTCAAAATTTACAGGCATTTTCAGGATCACTTCTAAATAGGAGCTATCAAATTTGAATGATTATCAATGAAAAACATGTCTGCCATAGCCATCTTGGATTTTACTCTTTGCATCACTAAATACCTTGGCACGCCCTGCAGACAACATTTTTCATCCAATTGATTGTAAACTTCATATGGCTGCTCGGGTTGACCTCTGGCATTACTTAAACATTTAAACTTTCCGCATTCTTTATCGCTTCAGTGATTGCAATGTATGACTTTATCCGCTCTCCAAGTTGAGCTACATTGATACTTTCATTATTTGAAAATTCACCCAGAAATCTCTTCTTTGTTTCAGTGCTAAATCAGTTAGAGGAGCTACTGAGCGACATGAAACAAGACGTGAGTCGGTTGCCGTCCACGCTAGCCCGGCTCCCACCTGTTAGTCAGCGGTTACAGATGAATGAGAGGAGCATCCTCAATAGACTAGTTAACCCAAATGCAGCTGGCCCTGTTCAACAAACAGCACCAGGCCCAAGTATTTCAGCACCGACACCCGTCAATTCAGGTAAATAGTCTTTAACCCTTCCATGACTGGAACTTCCTGTAGGGAGCCCCATATAGGTGACATCTTGTATTACTGAGTGTCGTCTGCTCACATCTGTGAGGGGCTCCATAAGGGTAGTTTGACCCTTCCATGACTGGAGCTTCCTGAAATTGGCGAAAACCCTGTGCCAATGCATTCTCTTATATATGCGAGTCTCCCATATGGAGCCTCGCATATATAAGAGAATTCATTGGCCTAACATTATTTACCTTGACCTTGTAAGCCAGTGCATTTTCTTATACATGTGAGGCTCCCTATGGGAGACTCGCTTATACAAGAGAATGCACTGGCTCAGTATCTTATAATTCACTAGTAGGTGTCTCTGTTCAATGAATAACATTGTCTCGATTGTTTCAACACCGACAAAAGTCAACTGAGGTGAATAGCCTTAACCCTTTCTATACTAAATGGATTCTCCCACCCAGTTATAACAGTGTATATTATTAATTTGGAGGGGTGTTTAGGATATATATGCAGACAACAGATAACAGGTAATGCAAGAGCAGAAGAATTCATATTTGGAGTTTGGATTAATTTGAGACCAAGAGAAAATAAAAAAATAATAAGGTGAAAACACCACCCCTAGTTTTGTCTATAGAATTCAGCACCGTAGGTCCGTGCGTGCATCCAATCCAGTGGTAAGCGCAGTAACTCAAACAAATATAAACAATTTCAATAATTTTTTTTATGAGTTGGTTGCCACAATATCTCTGATGAGTTCGAAAACCAGTTTTGTCTTGATTTTTATACCTGAGATATACCCCTTAGTTTGCCAATTTCTCAAAATATTTTTGTCGTAAGCACAATAACTCGAACAAATTTTAACAGATTTCATTATTTTTTGTTTAGGAGTTGGCTTCCACAATATCTTGGACGAGTTCGAAAACCAGTTTCGTCCGAATTTTCTTACCCTAGTTATGCCCCTTAGTTTGACAATTTCTCGCCTTGACGATTTCTCGCCATTTTTTTGTCATAAGCACAATAACTCGAACAAATATTAACCGATTTCAATAATACTGCCAATCTCGGAGTTAGCCATATTGGACTTAGCCACCGTTTCGGGGGACATTGTGGTCAGCAACCTTTTATTTTTCATGCCCGTTGCCAGGAACACAGGTTATTGTTTGTTTGGCTATATCTAAAAATTTCAATGACAAAGTTAATGGCACCAATTATATTCTCTGTTTCAGGTGTTTCTGCGGCGGCTGCAGCAGCTGCCCAGCTGGCTTCACTAACGAAGGGCATGCCAATGGCAAACCAGCAACCTAGTCAGCATAGGTCACCTGTGCCTAACATAGTACCCAGTAAGTAGATTGCTCATATAACCCTCCCAACCTGTGTTAGATAGAGTCAGAGTCAACTCTGCCTGGGTTTTTAACCCTTCCATGACTGGAGCTTCATGAAATTATGCGAAAACCCTGTGCCAATACATTCTCTTATATATGCGAATCTCCCATAGGGAGCCTCATATATAAGAGAATACATTGGCCTTAGTCAGTAGAAATAACATATTAACCCTTTCATGATGGGAGCTGTGCTGGTGCAGCATCCTGTGCCAGTGCATATCTCTTATATATGCAAATCTCCCATAGGGAGCCTCACATATATAAAACTACACTGGCTTACAAGGTTTTATTATTGTTAGGCCAATGTATTATAAAAGCTGCATATTTTACCCTGCCATCACAGGAGTTGCACTGGTGCAGCATTAAAAATCATGTGCCAGTGCATTCTCTTATATATGCGAGGCTCCCTATATATACGAGAATGCACTGGTATACAAGGTCAGGATAAATATTGTTAGGCCTATGTTTTCTCTTATATATGCGAGGCTCCCTATGGGAGATTCTCATATATTAGAGATTGCATTGGCACATGGTTTTCGCAAAATTTCAGGAAGATCCAGTCATAGAGGGGTTAAGTAATAATAGGTTTGTGTACTATGAGCCAGATTAAATATTTAAACCATGTTTTGTTATCAAGTCGAATAAACTAATAATAAATAAATAATTTTGATTACTCTGCTAAATCAATTGGCTGTATTTATTTATAAACTAAAGAAATTTAATTTGAGACTATAGATACTTCCCAGAAGATGAGACCTAAGCAGAATGAGGTCCCCAGAGGGTGAATTCAGAGATGCTAGCCGGCTGTGTGGTATAGCGTCTCTTAATTCACCATCTGGGGATCTCATTCTGCAAATGACAGGCACACTAAATTCAGACTTGAACTTTACTGATAATCTAAAGTATGGATTGGCCTACTGGCTAACATTCATCTCTGGAAGAAAAACAATTGAGTTCTTGCAGCTTATAACTTTAGATTAAAGATATTGTATCTCTTCCCAGCAAGTTTAATATATATTCTGGGTATAAAATAATAGATATGAATCGAGGATACCTGTCCAGAAAAACTTCAATTAATTAATATTGATTTAATTCAAATTTTTTAATTTATATTCTGGGTATAAAATAATACATTCGAATCGAGGATACCTGTCTGGAAAAACTTATATTAATTAATATTGACTTTAATTTTAATTTTCTCATATATTACCTACCTTCTATTGGGACAGTGCAAGTGGATATTTTTAAAACAGGCAACCTGCAAGACCGTTTGGAACATAGCAAGAAGGATAACTCTATATTGTTAGCATAGCAAGAAGGCAAAATGTTATTTCCACTCAGATTTTGCTCGGCTACATCAGAAATAAACCACTTTATTATACCTTTATAGACAAATAATATACACAATTTTCAGTTTTGTCTGTTTTATTCGCAAAAAAATGTATTCGTAGTTTGGAAATGGTAAAAATGTTGTAATTGTTGACTGGAAAAGATATTATTTTGAACAAATCGCACTCAATCCCTTCTATTGAATCTATTTCCTTGAAGCTCTGCCACCCTATGACACCAACCCACCATATTATCCACAAGGGGATGCGTATACCTGGCCAGTAAAGCCTGGTGAACCGTTATTACAACCACCACCCCAGGGCCTGGACTCCTTCATCCTACCAAATCTGTAAGCCGCAACTGTGACCTTTAACCTTGGTGATTCTTTTTTCCTGCATGTACGTTTTTATTTTGGGTGTATTTGATAGGTAGTGTGCGCTGTGGATTAGAAGTTTCAAGCTTCATCATTTCATCTTCAGTTTCCTCTTAACAGTCTCTTCGTCTTGTCTCATCTGCACAGCCATTTTTATCTTTGAAAAATTTACATTAATTTTTCAAAATCATGTTGTCCAGATTTCTATATATTAATTAGAAAATATAACCCCAAACTTAGCCACATTAGCATTGGATTTGAATCGTCTGGAATATCCAGCAAACTTTAAAGGCTAAGTTTAAATCATTTTGCCCTCTCGAGCTTTTCAAAATCTTAGATATTGACAATGCAAATTTGTTTTAAATGTACTCTTAGCCAACATTAGAGTTGTATTACTAGTTGTTAAAAAATGTGAACAGATGCTCACAGGCAAATTTCTTCTGAACATTTTTATTTTTACAAGTGTTATACATATGGTCAACATACAGTAATGCTCTAAGTAATCGACTTCTTAACCACAGCAGCTTTATGGGTAACTTTTCAGGATTTAGTCGGAAATATGGCTTGTTGCCATTCATCGGAGAGCTGTCCAATGAATGGCAACAAGCCATATTTCCGACTAAATCCTGAAAAATTACCCATAATTCTGCTGTGGTTAAGAAGTCGATTACTTAGAGCATTACTGTATCAGTCAAATCAAACACAAGACTTATATCTGTGGGCCATTCTGCTGAGCAGCATACACAAATCATGAACAACCTACTGCTCTAAATCTCCATTCTGACAATAAGATTTTAGTGAGAGAATTGTTCTCTATGCACATAGGACATTTGAATTTGGGGAGATCAAGTTCACCATTTTTGCTGGAAAAACCCATGCTAAACATAGAAACCACAGACTGGTATCCAGCTGGTGACAGTCGGAAAGGAAGTATGACTGGTGCCCTCTGGTTGATATTATTGGCCCATTTAACCCTTTACCCAACAAAACGGCCAAATAAAGCTTCAACAGCCTAAAATATCTTTGGTCTCAATAGAACCATACAAATATGGATATCATTGGAACCGGCTCCTTGACCACATTGTGATAGTTAGTTATGCCCTGTGCCAATGCATTCTCTTATATATGCGAGTCGACCATAGGTCGCCTCGCATATATATAAGAGAATGCATTGGCCTAAAAAAAATATTTTTCTACATTCTTTGACAATTTTATAATTTTTAATATGAGCCAATGCATTCTCTTATATATGCGAGGCGACCTATGGTCGACTCACATATATAAGAGAATGCATTGGCACAGGGCCGTTCTGTTGGGTAAAGGGTTAACTGGAAATATTCTTCCAAATAAATTGTGTCCTTCCATTTCATGCAAATAAGGTCCATCAAGTCATCTTCATACAGCATTTCTCCGAACACATTTCATTTTCAGAATAAGACTCATAAAAATTGCATGGATTCATGCATTAATTCTATAGAGCACTGCTTTCTCTATATTGTATTGTGTTTTCTGCTTTGATTAGTAATTGCCTAATTCGCCCTGACTAAACTCGTTTGTGATCGATGTAGTTTTAGTCTGACTCCTCTGACTGCAATCTAGCATTTGGTAGAAAAATTTCTTTTTTAAAATTTAAAGGCTCAAGTCCTTTGCTGTGGGTATTAGTTTTAATTAAAGGCTCAGTGGGTATTAGTTTTAATTAACATTAGACTCTTGAACAAGCTACGAGTTACAGAATCTAAACAAATAGCAGGGAAGTCCTTTACTTCTAAGAAGCATTATGTCAGTGTTAATCAAACACAATTGTTAAAGTGATGTGAAACACTCCGGTTGGGTGATCAAATAGAAATGGAGAATAATCTTGCTCAAAGTAGTTATTTTTATGAATATTAATCCAAATTTACAAGACACCCAGTCAGTCTTATATATTTATTAAATGCAATGAGTGTCGATGGCGAAATCATTTGCGTTAGTTTATCACCGATTGTTGTGTCCCGAATCAAGATGTAAATATTATACAACAGAGCGTAGGTCAGACGGTGTTTTCTATGGAGTTGTATGGTCGATTTCTTTGAGATTTTGGGCGGTGTTAGTAGAATGTTACCTTCCCCCAGTTGGCATAGCGCCTGAGTACTAATTTATCTGTTTCACGCACCTGAACAAGTCCAAAATATGTCTTTAACGATGAAGCCAATCAGGCAGGCCTTAAAATCCATCAAATTTTGCGAGAATCAAAACATATTGTTTCGACAGGGAATCAAGACTTTCTATGAGAATCATGATTCTGATTCTTGTAGGATTTTAAGGCTTGAATCAGGTGATTGTCAGAATTGCTATGCAGCGACAGGTTGATTCGTGAAATAGATAAAAATAGCGCAATAAACGTTCTGTCATTGATAATTTTACAGTGTTTACAAATTTAAAGATTTATACAACTAATTAAACATTAAAATGCGTCTATAAAGAGTCCAGAATTTACCACAATAATACCTAGCAAGGAGAATAGAATTATGTATTGCCAAGAATTTCAACAGTTTACACCCGGTTGTTATTCGCGAAAAAAGAAACAAAGGATCGTAAAACTATTTGTGCGCTGTTATGTCATGCTGCAGGGATTGCATGCAGAAGTTATTTATAGCGGTAGTAATATGATTGTTAGTGAAATCGTTTAGACTATGTAACGCGTAACTTGTTCAAGATTCTAATTTTAATGAGAAAAGTATGGGTATATGCAAACAATCATAAAAGTCTGAATTCATGATTGCCAACAAAAACATTGGAAGCTAGATTGATTTTCCTATTAAATAATTCTTGTATCATAAGATTTCACATGTTGAAATAATTGTTAATATGTGTGAACATTAATATTATATTGATAAAATGACAATGTTGCTTTCAGACTTTTATATAATTTTTCCACATGTATCCACTGTGAACGCCTCATGTCCCTTTAACCCTTTCTCTTCTAAATACTCTTTGATGAGTAGCTATCCATTAGGAAATGTTCACATAATAAGTTAAAAAAAAAACAAACATATTTGTCGTTTATTGAACTTATTACCTGAACATTTCCCTCCAATAAATAGGACTCCTTCTGCACTTTTATTATCTGTCATCTGTTTATTTTCCCTGAATATGAATAATAGATCATTCCAATGTATACTTTTATAACTGAGTGGGAGAATCCATTTAGTATAGAATGGGTTAAAGTATCTTTTACTGAACCAGATTTTTTTCACCTGAATCACCACAATAATATTAATTGCTTTATATACATTTATTTTCTGTTTGACATTCATCAGTATACGGTTATGTCTTTAACAAGTATGTGGTCAGAGCAGACTGGTACTACACTTGGTGTTGGTGTTTTAACCCTTTACCCAACAAACCGGCCAAAACCGGCCAAATAAAGCTTCAACAGCCTAAAATGGCTAAAATATCTTCGGTCTGTCTCAATATAACCATACACATATGGATATCATTGGAACCGGCTCCTTGACCACATTGTGATAGTTACAGTTATGCCCTGTGCCAATGCATTCTCTTATATATGCGAGTCGACCATAGGTCGCCTCGCATATATAAGAGAATGCATTGTTCTAAAAAAAAACTTTTTTTACCATTTTTTCTTACATTCTTTAACAATTTTATAATTTTTAATGTGTTAAGCCAATGCATTCTCTTATATATGCGAGGCGACCTATGGTCGACTCGCATATATAAGAGAATGCATTGGCACAGGGCCCTTCTGTTGGGTAAAGGGTTAAACTGTAAATGGCGCATTGGGAAGGACAGTGCAGGGAATCTATGCCATCAAAATGGCCTCATTTTCATTCAAATAGTCAAATCATCAAAATGAGATATGATGTACCAGTACATCAGCAGTCCTCTTCCAATGAATACTTTTAACCCCTTTCATGACAGGAGCTGAGATGGTGCAACATTGAAGATCCTGTGCCAGTGCATTCTCTTATACATGTATATGGGAGACTTGAATATATAAGAGAATACATTGGCACAGGGTTTTCAAGAAGTTCCAGTCATGAATGGGATAAAACTGAGTGAGTGTGTTAATAATATTGAAGTGAATGAGAATGATACCATTTTGACATAGATTCATGTCTGAGGCAACGACAATATCCAAGCCTGAATATATGGTGCCGGACATTCACATAATGAGGTCCCCAGAGGTAATTTAGTGACGCTAGAATCACCAATTTCGTCCTCTGGGGACCTAATTCTGCATGACCTTATCTGCTATGGGAGACCTAGACTCAGATTTACGTTTCAAAATGGCGATGTAAACCTATTCGACACTTAGATTGTGCATTGTGGCGTCTGCCAATCTGGGGAAACTAAACTAAAGAAGAAAAACTTTGTGAAGAAGTTTCGAAAGAAACTAAAAAACTTGTTAATTTGATAATAAAGAAACTTTCCAGAGAAGATGAGGCCTAAGCAGATTGAGGTCCCCAGAGGGTGAATTTAGTGATGCTAGCCACTATGCAGAGTAGTGTCACTGAATTCACCCTCTGGGGACCTCATTTTGCCATATTATCAGACCTACTGACATTCATTGCTGTTTGCGATCTGATTCACAACACAGCGCTAATGAACTCTTGTAACCCTTTCATGATGGGAGCTGTGCTAGTGCAGCATTAAAGTTCACGTGCCAGTGCATTATTTTATATATGCAAGTCTCCCATAGGGAGGAGCCTCACATATTTAACACATATATTAGAGAAGCACTGGCTGTCAAGGTAAATATTGTTAGATCAATGTATTCGCTTATATATGCGAAGCTTCCTATGGGAGACTCGCATATATAAGAGAATGCATTGGTGCAGGTTTCAGGAAGCTCCAGTCATGAAAGGGTTAGATAGATGTTCCTTTTTTTCATGCCATATTCTTCTCAATTGCTTATGGCACTTGTAAGTTGTATACAGAGAATCTGTACAGAGTTGGGGAAATAAGCTACCAACTATTTAATCTGTTTTACATACTCTCCCACCAAAATTAATACAATCAGGTCTGCAAATTTGAGGCCAAACATCTTATCAGTTGGCGTGGAGATTAACTAAAATGAAAATGCCGCGAACAAAAATCAGGTCACGCCAAGTTTTCTGCAGATCTTGCAATCACTGATTCTCACCTTAATTATGGCCTAATCAAATCCCAAAAGGCAACATTCAAAATTATTAGTTCATCGAGTTGTCTATTAGCAGCATACAGTTGCAGTGATTATAACAGTTTGTGTAACTCTTTTGGTAACGTCTGGTTACCTAAGCACAAACAGGCGAAAGAAAAATAGCTTTACGTATAATTAATTTTGAAATATGCAGGCGTGTACATGTCAAATTGTACTTATATAGGTTCTTTTTATATGACAAAGAAACATGTATTACTAATACTAAATTTTGTTGGTATCTATAAATTTGCTTTGTAACTAGTTCCCATATATATAGAAGAATGTTTATCTCGTCCCAGCAAATTGTATATAGATTCCTTGATATAAAATAACTGATATGAATTGAAGACATCTGTCAGAAAAGCTTCTATCAGTCAATATAAATTATTTTTAGAATTTTTTATGACAATCGTGGAACAGATTTATGGGCTATTTTTAGATCAGAAATCAACGCTAAAACATTCGGAGCATACAAAGAGAGAACAATCTTGTTAGCGCCCTCAATCAAGGGGGAGAACTCTATCTTGTTAGCGCCCTCAATCAAGGATAATTACTGATCAGCTAAGAGATTAACCACAAACTACGATAAAAATAAACCTATTTAACCCTTTACCCAACAAAACGGCCAAAAACGCCCAAATAAAGCTTCAACAGCCTAATATATCTTTGGTCTGTCTCAATAACACCATACAAATATGGATATCATTGGAACCAGGTTCATTGACCACATTGTGATGGTTACAGTTATGCCCTGTGCCAATGCATTCTCTTATATATGCGAGTCGACCATAGGTCGCCTCGCATATATAAGAGAATGCATTGGCCTAAAAAAATTCTTTTTTCAACACTTTTTACCATTTTTTCTTATAATATTTTCTACATTCTTTGACAATTTGATCATTTTTAATATGTGTTAAGCCAATGCATTCTCTTATATATGCGAGGCGATCTATGGTCGACTCGCATATATAAGAGAATGCATTGGCACAGGGCCGTTCTGTTGGGTAAAGGGTTAAGAGACAAATAACATCTTCGGTTTTATCTGTATTTTTATTCACAAAATAGCTACGGTATTTGAAGTCTTGAAATTGCGATTTATAAAAATTATGTTGTTGTTGTAATTGTGGTCCAGAAGAAATAGACCGCCTTTAATTTATGGGAAGTTTTCAGGAGGAAGTACAAATTTATCTTTTTAACCCTTCCATGACTGGAGCGTCCTGAAATTTTGCTAAAACCCGGTGACAATGCATTCTCTTATAGGGAGCCTCGCATATATAAGAGAATACATTGGCCTAACAATATTTACCTTGACCTCGTGAGCCAGTGCATTCTCTTATATATCCGAGGTTCCCTATGGGAGACTTGCATATATAATATAATGCACTGGCACAGAATCATTAATGCTGCACCAGCGCAGGTTCCGTCATGAAAGGGTTAACACGTGTATAATGTTATTGTATGAAAACTCTCTGGCATGAGAAACTCAGATTCAGATAATCCTGCAATTCAGTTACTTTTATGACATTTTAACCATATAACCCATCACCTGTGAATGAAATTAGTTACTAATACGACTTTAATTTCTTTCAGCACCGATCCGAGCTCCCGAGGACCTCAGCAAGAAGATCGACCAATCTAACGATTCAAAAACTCCCAAGATCGTAAACCAATCTAACGATTTAAAACCTCCCAAGACTGTTGTAACACTCGACGATTAATGATGTTGTAATTTATAGAATTTTGTTTGAGTCTCGTGTGAATGTTCTGTCTCATTGTCTTTCTGTATGATTTACAGTAATGCCCTAAATAATCAACTCCTTAACCACAGTAGAATTATGGGTAATTTTTCAGGTTCAGTCGGAAATATGGCTTGTTGCCATTCATCGGAAAGCTCTCACTGGGAGCTTTCTGATGAATGGCAACAAGCCATATTTCTGACTAAATCCTGAAAAATTACCCATAATTCTGCTGTGGTTAAGGAGTCAATTGTTTAGGGCATTACTGTATGTTTTGTGAATAAAAGATTGATTGATTGAGCGAGAAAATGTGAGAGACGTTGGAAAGACTGGCTGTCAAATTGTTTTTGTTTTATTATATAACTGTTTTATCCGTTTTTTCATTCTGTTTCAAGGACGAAAAGATATTAAATTTCATAATTAATCATGATTTATACATAAATCAACCTATTATGTTCAAACGTTAAGCCAAGCATTAGTTCACTTTTTTCCACCAGAAATTCCCATCATGGCCTGTCATGGCCACATAAGCTGAAGAACAGATATTATAATCCTATACAAAATGTATATGCTCTGGCGTGACTTCCCTAAAATCATCACCATTAATAAGCCTGGATATAGTGTGTCTAACATTTGCAGAATGAGCTGTACAGCAGGCTAGCATCACCAAATTCACCTTTTGGGGACCTCATTCTGCTTAGGCATCATCTTCTGGGAAGCATCTTTATTATCAACTTAACATCGTCTTTAGTTACTTTTTCCCTGTTCAGTTTCTATATCCCCTAATTTGCAGAAGATAAAATGCATAATCGAGGGAACTAATGGGTGAACATCACCTACTTCAACTGGGGAACTTCAATCTGAACCTAGGTCTCCCATAGCAGTTGAGGCCTAAGCAGAATGAGGTTCGCAGAGGGTGAAGTTGGTGATGCTAGCCCACTGTGTGGGATAGTGTCACTAAATTCACCCTCTGGGGACCTCATTCTGCAAATGTCCGACACACTATATCCAGACTTGACTGTTGAAAAGATTCCATGGATTTCATTTGCCTAAAAGAATAACTTTTGCCACATTTCATTGCTTATTTCTATATTCGAATATCCCACTTTCAGGAGGTGTATAATATATGTCGCTTCAAATTTGATGCATAATATTTTAAAGGCATGTAATGTG
Source organism: Siphonodentalium dalli (assembly GCA_032622095.1). Classification (NCBI taxonomy): domain Eukaryota; kingdom Metazoa; phylum Mollusca; class Scaphopoda; order Gadilida; family Siphonodentaliidae; genus Siphonodentalium; species Siphonodentalium dalli. The sequence continues at coordinate 298,800,042 of CP136064.1, forward strand.
CTGATTAACTATTTGGGTTAAAATATTATATTTCCTTCAAGAATTTAATATTTCACTGTGATTGCTGAAATGATTTGCGATATAATTTCAGAGAAAATAGCATCTTCATTGTACTAAGAAAGTTAAATTATTATTTATTTTTATTTGATCCATACAGCCCTCGAAACTAGGAAAAATGTTCTACTGTATATTTAATGCTGTGGCATTATAGATTCTATATGTTGCCACGGCATTTGCCACAGCATTACTTATTGCCGTGGCCAATTTCGAGGACTGATCCATATGGAAAATTGACCTTGAGAGGACATTGAGGAGATTGCTTCAAAATTTATTATGGCAGAATTAACCCTTTACCCAACAGAAGGGCCCTATGCCAATGCATTCTCTTATATATGCGAGTCGACCATAGGTCGCCTCGCATATATAAGAGAATGCATTGGCTTAACACATTAAAAATTATAAAATTGTTAAAGAATGTAAGAAAAATGGTAAAAAGTGTTTAAAAAAAGGATTTTTTTTAGGCCAATGCATTCTCTTATATATGCGAGGCGACCTATGGTCGACTCGCATATATAAGAGAATGCATTGGCACAGGGCATAACTGTAACCATCACAATGTGGTCAATGAGCCGGTTCCAATGATATCCATATTTGTATGGTTTTATTGAGACAGACCCAAGATAATTTAGGCTGTTGCAGCTTTATTTGGCCGGTTTTGGCCGGTTTGTTGGGTAAAGGGTTAAAGGGAGACTACATAAATTTATGGGAGCCATCTCCTACTCAACAGAAAATATGCAATAAAATAATTAATATGAATCAAGAATGAGAGTAAATTACACTCACGTACACAAAGAACCACATATAACAACCTGATAATTATATAACAACCTGATAATTATAACGAAAATGAATAAAAGCCGTAAGCTATTTGCTCATTTTGATTATAATTTCCATGTTTTACATGTTCATAGAGTACATCATCCCTGACTCATTCATTTGTTGTATATTTTCTGTTGAGTTGGAGACGGCTTATAATATGGCTGCATTTAGGTACAGTTTAAGGGCAAATTGTCACATGAATTGAAATTTCAGTAATCTTTAACCAAAAATTAAAAATATAGTTTCCACATAAGAGTTGAGTATAATACTTGGAATATCACTGGAACCTTGATATACCATTCTTCTTTATCTGAACTCCTTTATAGATATATTCATTTTATATACCACAGTGGTTTGTTTCATTATTCTGAAACAACGCACACCATAGGAATGCCTAATATGCCTTTAAGATCTCCTCGCTGGATAATTCTTTCATACCAAACTCATAGATTCTCAAAAATGACACAACTGTCATTTACTAGTAGTGACGAGATCATGGTATTCAAAAACATAAATATATGCTATTATCATTATTGTGAGAAAAATATCTTGTTTGTTTGATAGAGATGGTTTGAATGTTGACATAATCACACTCTGTAAAAGGAAACGGCATGATATCTGTCACGATTCTTAAGTCGATATAAGCTGATATAGGCTTTTTTTTAGGCCAATGCATTCTCTTATATATGCAAGGCGACCTATGGTCGACTCGCATATATAAGAGAATGCATTGGCACAGGGCATAACTGTAACCATCACAATGTGGTCAATGAACCGGTTCCAATGATATCCATATTTGTATGGTGTTATTGAGACAGACCGAAGATATTTTAGGCTGTTGAAGCTTTATTTGGGCGTTTTTTGCCGTTTTGTTGGGTAAAGGGTTAAGTGACCGTTGCTTATTTAGGCAGCACGAAAATAGACAAATATATTAACCCTTCCATGACTGGAGCTTCATGAAATTTTGCGAAAACCTTGTGCCAATGCATTTTCTTAAATATGTGAATACATTGGACAAACAATATTTACCTTGACCTTGTAAGCCAGGTCATTCTCTTATGTTTGCAAGGCTCCCTATGGGAGACTCGCATATGCAAGAATTCACTGGCACATGATTTTTAATGCTGCCCCAATGCAGCTCCCATCATGAAAGAGTTAATCCCCACATAAGACATCTGCAATTTACTCCGACAATGTATTTAACTGAGACCGCCATCATTCCGTTTCTCCCTGCAAAGTGTGATGACAGATTGTGCTTTTCATTTATACATCATTTTATCTCATTGTAAAAATAACCCATTCATACACGGATTCATATCACATTATCAGACATGGAATAAAAGTGCCATGTTAAATCAGTCTTAATTATTCCACTCAATTTATGGGATAAATTTCAGTTTCCGATAACATTGGGAAAATTTTCCGGACAGGCGGGTAGGGAATTTTTTGTTTTTATTATTATATAAAACCTTTCAGCTGAAAGCGATATAATAGTGTTGTCATGGAATATGGTAGATCCATGTGTATTGAAAATAAGCCAAGCATGTTGAAAGCATTGGATAAAAACATGTTTTCCCTTGAATTCATTCACTATGCAGTAAGATCTCCACCAATGTTGAGCATAATAACCCACTAATTTTTGCTTTTGGGAAAATGATAAATATTCATATTGACACTCTAACAGGTAACTATATAGACTAGCATTATGGAGAAGAAAAAAATTGAGGCAGGCAAGAAAATTTCAGCCAGACAGGGTATCGGAAACAAGGTTTTTTTTTTTTTTGGCCTGTTTGTGGGGCATGTGAGGAAACTTTATACGACATTCTGGCTTAGTTTAGGTCAATATAAATTGCTTAGGTTTACATCCAACTTTTTTTTTTTTAGAAAAAAAAAAGGAAGGGAGGGCAAATTATATATTTTTATATTGTATTCTTCATAATAAATGGTCATGGACAGTTCTACATATTAGGGTTTCGCTACTCCGAGCAATGGATATGTTTAGCTATTCGTATCCATAAAAATGGGGCCAAAATAATATAGGATTTGTGTTTGTACTTTAGAATTAACATACCGATTGAGATTGCACGAAACGCCAAATGAATTAGCACTAATATCGTCATGTAGACTGCAGACGGAGACGTCGCCATAAGGAAGTTTTGGGGGGGGGGAGGTATCTCGGCCCCAACTTTGGTAAAAAATTTCCCCCAACAGTTGGAAATTTCATACCTGACAGAACATTGGTTGAAAATTTCACACCAGCAATAAGTTGAAATTCTTCTCGCAGTTTGATTATCCAAATATTCAGTAGTGGGGAATTCTAGACTAACATTTGCATTTCATACTTTTAAAAGTCAAAATATTGGACTCAAATGGCCATATGTTGGAAATGTTCCAACCTCAGGGGGGATATCAGGTTGGAAATTCCAACACTTGTAAAGTTTCAGGTCAGTCTAGATAGGATTTAGCAATTTTCATGTTCAGATTTCAAAATTTTATCACACCTGGCCGAAACATGCAATTATAAGGTTTTTATCTCAAAAATGTTCTCATACATTGCCACAATACTACTGATCCATTTGAAATAGGCTACCACCTTGGCCTGCGATGGAACATATTTAATGCAAGACTCACGGCAAACTTATCACATGCAAATCAGAATAGACCCTCAGCACAACAAGAAGTTGCACCTCGAATGCTGGCATACCCGAATGGTGAAACATGGGCAGGACGGAAACCTAATTTAAAACGATATGAGCGGACAATTTTCAGATAAATGAAAGTGACGATGACATTGTACCTCAACTTGAGGAGTTTATGTTTTGCTGAGCAATGAATAGAATGATAAAGGAAAGCCAAAAAGTTCGAGTAAAGGTCTTATATTGTGTAGATTAAATTATTTTCATTTCAAACATTTTACAAATATATGTGGGCTGGAGGCTGTGCAGATGGATTCAAATTTGAAGAGGTCAACCCCGAAGATCCATATGAAGTTTGGTGATGAGGGTTGTGGCCTGTAGGTTGTGCCAAAAGATTTAGTCAAGCAAAGATTAAAATCCAAAATGGCCACTGGCAGCCATGTTTTTTTAACGAATTTCGGAAATAATCGATGGCTCCCATCTAGAGGTCAGCCGGAAGATTCATATGGAGTTTCAGATGAGGGATGTACCTGTGGGGTGTGCAGAAGGATTTAGTCATGCAAAGAGTAAAATCCAAGATGGCTGCATGCAGCCATGTTTTTCTATGGATTTCAGAAAAAATTGATGGCTCCCATCTGGTGGTCACACAAAAGTTCCATATAAAGTTTGGTGATAATCGGATGAGGGATGTGGTCTGTTAGTCATGCAAAGAGTAATATCCAAGATGGCTGCCAACAGCCATGGTTTTCATCGAAAATTGTTCAAATTTGATGGCTCCCATCTAGAGGTGATCCTAACCATGCCTCAAATTTTCAAAAACTAATAAAAACAAAAATATGTCTCCCTCCTAAACATGCTTGCAAATTTTCAAAACAATTCTCCAATAAAGGAAGGCTGCAGGCTGCGCCAATGGATTCAAATTTGAAATCCAAGATGGCTGCTGGTGGCCATGTTTTTTGACAAATGTCTGAAAAAAATTATGGCTCCCATCTACAAGTCACCCAGAGATCAATATGAAGATGGTGATGATCAGATGAGAGATGTGACCTGTTGGGTATGCCAAAACAATTAGTCATACAAAGAGTAAAATCCAAGATGGCTGCTGGCGGCCATGTTTTTTAACAAATTTTTTAAATAATCTATGGCTCCCATTTAGAGGTCACCCCGTAGATCCATATGAAGTACTCAGTCTGCATGGCCTCATCTCCTATTGGGAGTCCTGGACACAGATATAAGCGCCAATATGGTAATGGGCACCTCGACTATGCATTGTGCATTCTGCCAATTTGGGTATATAGAGAAACTAAAGAACTTTCTAAAGAAAAAAAAAACTTGTTCATTTGATAATAAAGACACTTTCCAGAAAAGATGAGGCCTAAACAGAATGAAGTCCCCAGAGTGTATCAGGCTAGCATCACTATATTCATCCTCTGGGGACCGGGGACCTCATTCTGCTTAGGACTCATTTTCTCTGGAAAGTTTATTATCAAATTTCTATAGAAACTTCTTCACATAGATTCTATTTCTTTTTTTAGTTTAGTTTCTCACCCTCTGTGGTAACACATTAAAAATTATAAAATTGTTAAAGTATGTAAGAAAAAATGGTAAAAAGTGTTAAAAAAAGATTTTTATTAGGCCAATGCATTCTCTTATATATGCGAGGCGACCTATGGTCGACTCGCATATATAAGAGAATGCAATGGCACAGGGCTAACTGTAACTATCACAATGTGGTCAAGGAGCCGGTTCCAATGATATCCATATTTGTATGGTTCTATTGAGACAGACCGAAGATATTTTAGGCTGTTGAAGCTTTATTTGGCCGGTTTTGGCCGTTTTGTTTGGGTAAAGGGTTAAGCCAATGAACAAATGGATGTGTGATAATTCTAATTTATTTGAAGCGTGTATATCGGGATGTGCGTATACAGAGATGTGTGTATACAGGGATGTGTGTATGCGTGTATATCGGGATGTGTGTATTCATGGATGTGCGTATACAGGGATGTGCGTATTCAGGGATGTGTGTATTCAGGGATGTGTGTATTCAGGGATGTGCGTATATAGGGATGTGCGTATACAGGGATGTGTGTATACAGGGATGTGTGTATATCGGGATGTGTGTATATCGGGATGTGTGTATTCAGGGATGTGCGTATACAGGGATGTGTGTATGTGTGTATATCGGGATGTGTGTATTCTGGGATGTGCGTATACAGGGATGTGCGTATTCAGGGATGTGTGTATTCAGGGATGTGTGTATTCAGGGATGTGCGTATATAGGGATGTGTGTATTCAGGGATGTGTGTATTCAGGGATGTGCGTATAAAGGGATGTGTGTATACAGGGATGTGTGTATATCGGGAGGTGTGTATATCGGGATGTGTGTATTCAGGGATGTGCGTATAAAGGGATGTGTGTATGTGTGTATATCGGGATGTGTGTATTCAGGGATGTGTGTATTCAGGGATGTGCGTATACAGGGATGTGCGTATACAGGGATGTCTGTATTCAGGGATGTGTGTATTCAGGGATGTGCGTATACAGGGATGTGTGTATATCGGGATGTGTGTATTCAGGGATGTGCGTATGTGTGTATATCGGGATGTGTGTATTCTGGGATGTGCGTATACAGGGATGTGCGTATTCAGGGATGTGTGTATTCAGGGATGTGTGTATTCAGGGATGTGCGTATATAGGGATGTGTGTATTCAGGGATGTGCGTATACAGGGATGTGTGTATAAAGGGATGTGTGTATGTGTGTATATCGGGATGTGTGTATATCGGGATGTGTGTATTCAGGGATGTGCGTATAAAGGGATGTGTGTATATCGGGATGTGTGTATTCAGGGATGTGTGTATTCAGGGATGTGCGTATACAGGGATGTGCGTATACAGGGATGTCTGTATTCAGGGATGTGTGTATTCAGGGATGTGCGTATACAGGGATGTGTGTATGTGTGTATATCGGGATGTGTGTATTCAGGGATGTGCGTATACAGGGATGTGCGTATACAGGGATGTGTGTATTCAGGGATGTGTGTATTCAGGGATGTGCGTATACAGGGATGTGTGTATGTGTGTATATCGGGATGTGTGTATTCTGGGATGTGTTTATTCAGGTATGTGTGTATTCAGGGATGTGCGTATACAGGGATGTGCGTATACAGGGATGTGTGTATTCAGGGATGTGCGTCTACAGGGATGTGTGTATACAGGTATGTGTGTATGTGTGTATATCGGGATGTGTGTATATCGGGATGTGTGTATTCAGGGATGTGCGTATACAGGGATTTGTTTATGTGTGTATAGCGGGATGTGTGTATATCGGGATGTGTGTATTCAGGGATGTGTGTATGTGTGTATATCGGGATGTGTGTATATCGGGATGTGCGTATACAGGGATGTGCGTATACAGGGATGTGTGTATTCAGGGATGTGAGTATTCAGGGATGTGCGTATACAGGGATGTGTGTATTCAGGGATGTGCGTATACAGGGATGTGTGTATTCAGGGATGTGTGTATTCAGGGATGTGTGTATTCAGGGATGTGCGTATACAGGGATGTGTGTATACAGGGATGTGTGAATGTGTGTATATCGGGATGTGTGTATATCGGGATGTGTGTATTCAGGGATGTGCGTATACAGGGATGTGCGTATACAGGGATGTGTGTATATCGGGATGTGTGTATTAAGGGATGTGCGTATACAGGGATGTGTGTATGTGTGTATATCGGGATGTGTGTATTCAGGGATGTGCGTATACAGGGATGTGCGTATACAGGGATGTGTGTATTCAGGGATGTGTGTATTCAGGGATGTGCGTATACAGGGATGTGTGTATACAGGGATGTGTGTATATCGGGATGCGTGTATATCGGGATGTGTGTATTCAGGAGTGTGCGTATACAGGGATGTGTGTATGTGTGTTAATCGGGATGTGTGTATTCAGGGATGTGCGTATACAGGGATGTGCGTATACAGGGATGTGTGTATGTGTTTATATCGGGATGTGTGTATTCAGGGATGTGCGTATACAGGGATGTGCGTATACAGGGATGTGTGTATGTGTGTATATCGGGATGTGTGTATTCAGGGATGTGTGTATTCAGGGATGTGTGTATGTGTGTATATCGGGATGTGTGTATATCGGGATGTGTGTATTCAGGGATGTGCGTATAAAGGGATGTGTGTATGTGTGTATATCGGGATGTGTGTATTCAGGGATGTGCGTATACAGGGATGTGCGTATACAGGGATGTCTGTATTCAGGGATGTGTGTATTCAGGGATGTGCGTATACAGGGATATGTGTGTATATCGGGATGTGTGTATTCAGGGATGTGCGTATACAGGGATGTGCGTATACAGGGATGTGTGTATTCAGGGATGTGTGTATTAAGGGATGTGCGTATACAGGGATGTGTGTATTCAGGGATGTGTGTATTCAGGGATGTGCGTATACAGGGATGTGTGTATAAAGGGATGTGTGTATGTGTGTATATCGGGATGTGTGTATATCGGGATGTGTGTATTCAGGGATGTGCGTATAAAGGGATGTGTGTATGTGTGTATATCGGGATGTGTGTATTCAGGGATGTGTGTATTCAGGGATGTGCGTATACAGGGATGTGCGTATACAGGGATGTCTGTATTCAGGGATGTGTGTATTCAGGGATGTGCGTATACAGGGATGTGTGTATGTGTGTATATCGGGATGTGTGTATTCAGGGATGTGCGTATACAGGGATGTGCGTATACAGGGATGTCTGTATTCAGGGATGTGTGTATTCAGGGATGTGCGTATACAGGGATGTGTGTGTGTGTGTATATCGGGATGTGTGTATTCAGGGATGTGCGTATACAGGGATGTGCGTATACAGGGATGTGTGTATTCAGGGATGTGTGTATTCAGGGATGTGCGTATACAGGGATGTGTGTATGTGTGTATATCGGGATGTGTGTATTCAGGGATGTGTGTATTCAGGGATGTGTGTATTCAGGGATGTGCGTATACAGGGATGTGCGTATACAGGGATGTGTGTATTCAGGGATGTGCGTATACAGGGATGTGTGTATACAGGTATGTGTGTATATCGGGATGTGTGTATATCGGGATGTGTGTATTCAGGGATGTGCGTATACAGGGATTTGTTTATGTGTGTATAGCGGGATGTGTGTATATCGGGATGTGTGTATTCAGGGATGTGCGTATACAGGGATGTGTGTATGTGTGTATATCGGGATGTGTGTATATCGGGATGTGCGTATACAGGGATGTGCGTATACAGGGATGTGTGTATTCAGGGATGTGAGTATTCAGGGATGTGCGTATACAGGGATGTGTGTATTCAGGGATGTGTGTATTCAGGGATGTGTGTATTCAGGGATGTGCGTATACAGGGATGTGTGTGTGTGTGTGTATCGGGATGTGTGTATTCAGGGATGTGTGTATTCAGGGATGTGTGTATTCAGGGATGTGCGTATACAGGGATGTGCGTATACAGGGATGTGCGTATACAGGGATGTGTGTATTCAGGGATGTGTGTATTCAGGGATGTGTGTATTCAGGGATGTGCGTATACAGGGATGTGTGTATGTGTGTGTATCGGGATGTGTGTATTCAGGGATGTGTGTATTCAGGGATGTGTGTATTCAGGGATGTGCGTATACAGGGATGTGTGTATGTGTGTATATCGGGATGTGTGTATATCGGGATGTGTGTATCCAGGTGTGCGTATACAGGGATGTGTGTATGTGTGTATATCGGGATGTGTGTATTCAGGGATGTGCGTATACAGGGATGTGCGTATACAGGGATGTGTGTATTCAGGGATGTGTGTATTCAGGGATGTGCGTATACAGGGATGTGTGTATGTGTGTATATCGGGATGTGTGTATTCAGGGATGTGTGTATTCAGGGATGTGTGTATTCAGGGATGTGCGTATACAGGGATGTGTGTATGTGTGTATATCGGGATGTGTGTATTCAGGGATGTGTGTATGTGTGTATATCGGGATACATACACACATCCCTGTATACGCAAATCCCGATATACACACATCCCGATATATACACATACACACATCCCTATATACGCACATCCTTGAATACACACATCCCGATATACACACATCCCGATATACACACATATACACATCCCTGTATACGCACATCCCTGTATACGCACATCCCTGTATACGCACATCCCTGTATACGCACATACCTGTATACGCACATCCCTGTATACGCACATCCCTGTATACGCACATCCCGATATACACACATCCCGATATACACACATCCCGATATACACACATCCCTATATACGCAGATCCCTGTATACGCACATCCCTGTATACGCACATCCCTGTATACGCACATCCCGATATACACACATCCCGATATACACACATCCCGATATACACACAACCCTGTATACCCACATCCCTGTATACGCACATCCCTGTATACGCACATCCCTGTATACACACATCCCTGTATACACACATCCCGATATACACACATACACACATCCCTGTATACGCACATCCCTTTATACGCACATCCCTGTATACGCACATCCCTGTATAAACACATCCGATATACACACATCCCGATATACACACATACACACATCCCTATATACGCACATCCCTGTATACGCACATCCCTGTATATACACATCCCTGTATACACACATCCCTGTATACACACATCCCGATATACAAACATCCCTGTACACACACATCCCTGTACACACATCCCTGTACACACACATCCATGTATACACACATCCTTGTATACACACACATCCCTGTATACACACACATCCTTATAGACACACATCCCTTATAGACACACATCCTTATAGACACACACATCCCGATATACAAACATCCCGATATACACACACATCCGGATATACACACATCCCGATATACACACATCCCTGTACACACACATATCCATGTATACACACACATCCCTGTACACACACATCCCTGTATACACACACATCCCTGTATACACACATCCATGTATACACACATCCCTGTATACACACACATCCTTATAGACACACATCCTTATAGACACACATCCCTGCAAAAACACATCCCTGTATACACACACATCCCTGATACACACATCCCTGTATACACACATCCTTATAGACACACACATCCCGATATACAAACACATCCCGATATACACACACATCCCGATATACACACATCCCGATATACACACACATCCCGATATACACACATCCCGATATACACACGTCCCGATATACACACATCCCTGTACACACACATCCCTGTACACACACATATCCCTGTATACACACACATCCCTGTACACACATCCCTGTATACACACACATCCATGTATACACACATCCTTGTATACACACATCCCTGTATACACACACATCCCTGTATACACATCCCTGTATAAACACATCCATGTATACACACACATCCCTGATACACACACATCCCTGTATACACACACATCCTTATATACACACATCCCGATATACACACATCCCGATATACAGACACATCCCTGTACACACACATATACACATACATCCGTGTACACACACATCCCTGTATACACACACATCCCTGTATACACACATCCCTGTATACACACACATCCCTGTATACACACACATCCTTATACTTATAGACACACATCCTTATAGACACACATCCCTGTAAAAACACATCCCTGTATACACACACATCCCTGTATACACACATCCCTATATACACACATCCCTATATACACACATCCATATATACGCACATCCCTATATAGAATTTTCCAAAAGTCTGAACCAACCCGCACGCTATCTCTCCATTGGCCGGGTTACTTTGAGAGTACAGCGGTCAAAGTTTGCGCATCTTCACTATGTAGTTCGAGCGAAGCGAGGTGCCCAAAACAAATTTTTTTGTCGTCCGCCAACATACGATACAAAAAATAGCTTAGTGATGCCGCACTCAAATACAGCCATTTACGGAGGAATTTTGGTCCAAAAACAATTAATTCCCCCCCCCCAATAAATTGTTTGAAAATCAAACTACAAGAACATTTCAACCTATTATAGGTGTGAAATTTCCAACTAATGTTTTGGCAGATATGAAATTTCCAACTGTTGAAAATTTTGACCAAAGTTGGGGGGGGGGGGGGTGAGACCCCTCCTGTCGCCACGTCTGTTTATGATGGCATGGTGGTCGAATATGCCCAAGAAGCTATTCTACCCACTCATTTATACATATAACTAGCACAAAATATTATTTTGCGCCATCAAAACCTGCGTCCAAGATGTTTTGGTTGAACCCGAATACCAGTTAATTCGGGGGTATGAATCCCGCGTACGGCTTCAAAACACCCTGAATCCCGCGTACCGAAAGGGGGGGGGGGTGATACCCTCTTAGATAAACTTGAGAGTCCAACATTTTTCCCTCATTTAAAAACGAGTAAAGCAGTTTATTAACCAATGTATACATGCAACGCATTTACATGAGGATAAACATAACAAGTAACTATTAATTCGGGGGGGGGGGGGGTGGGGTCAGTAATATACCGGTACTCAATTTTTATAATTACTGACACATGTACATAAGTAAAATCCCCATATTTAGCCGTCAACATCATTATAGAGAGCTCCGTTAGCGCAGTCGGTAAAGTGAAATAACCATTCTGCACGAGTGACTGACAATTGCTCTACGACCACCGCGCCGTCATTTAGAATCCCGGTGGATCGAACAAAATCGCAAAACTGGTTGAGTGTGCCTGTCTGAGTCAGAAAGTGTGCCTGGATGGACACTTCAAGACACGACTCTCCCTAACGGCGCGTGCTAGACTTTCTTGTGTTATCCCTGGTACTCTGTACCAAATAAAATCAATCAATCAATCAATCAATCAATCAACTCGCGTTCGTTTGATGATGATGATATTATGAGGCAATATAGATCAATTTGTTCCCGTTCCAATATCCGTTCCAATATCCTCATGATTTTTTTTTACAAGTGCTCATTTGATGTAAAACGCCATCCTTTTCATGCTTATATTTCATCATTATATTTCATCATTATATTGTTGTACTTTGTGGGAAAATTTCACCCATAATTGTATGTTATAACAATGCCTATAGGAAGTTTATGCGGTATGAATGGAGATGTAGCGCAAGTGGGATGTACGCCAGTGATGTTGTGAGCTCTTATCTTTTCAAACATTGTATTACATATAATTGATATTTCTACAATATGGGCCATTTGAGCCTGAATTAAATAAACTATATAACAAGCAAGTATTCATAAGTACATGTAAGTAGACATTTGCCCTCTCAAGACAACTGCTTTGTATCCATTCTGTTATCCGTCCTAAAACTGCCTTATTATCATATAATAATATTATGCATGTTATTTTTGAATTTGCTTTCATCTGTGTGTAGTTTGATACTTCGTGACCCTTCATGTTACCCCTCGGCAAAACAAATTCTATACCGGTAGGCTACATAACAAAAATAAAAACCATTTTGGCCATTATCTCGGTTATCTCGTATAACGTGTTTTTCCCCAAATAATCGTTTCTAGGTCGTTTGGTATTAAAAGGAGTATTCCATCGATCATAGCAAACACGAATTGATGTAAATCGAATTTTTCAAATCCAAAATCGGTCTTTAAGTATGTAATTGGGACGTTGTACGATCTGACCTCTAGGTTACAGTGAAGTAATTATTTCCCATAGGCCTCAGTGTTAACATATAATGGCCTGCAGCCCTGACTATCCAAAAATTGTGATAAATGAGTACACGGTCACCGGAATTGGCATCTGCGCAAAGTTTCTGCATGAAAAAAATCATATCGTCGAGCATGGAATGTACCTTTAAATTTGGGATTTATAATCGAGAGTCAGAATTGCATGAAAAAAATATTGACATTTTTTACCTCACACCAAAAAAATTTAATCTAGGAACCACGTGCTTTACAATGTGCCAATGTTTTGTTTGGAGTCTGAAATTTCAAGAGGAGTGATTGCATGTATTTGATATGTTTAAATATCGAAACTACTATTAACCAACCAGAGCCCAGAAGTTTTTTAATTCTCTCCTGCATCTTGGTCCAAAATCCCTTGGAGGGCGCTACCAATCGAATTACTTCACTGTAACCTCCATAGGTTACACTGGTGTAAATATTTCCCATAGGCTTCAATGTTAACGTTTGTTGATCTGCATCAGAGGTCAAATGGAAACTGTTCAAACTGCCTTCGGATTATGTGAGCTTGACATCTGTGGAAACTTTCCCAATAAAAAAATCAACACCGTCTAGCAGGTAATCCACTTCAAATTTTCGTTTTTTCATGACTAGGGTCAGTTCCGCACTAAAAAAATATTGTCATTTTTTCAATCACACTTAAAATTTCTAAACAGCCACAACAGACTTCACCTTTAATGAATGGGCCTCTTGGCAAATGAAGTTTGTGGGAGAATGATTCCTTGAATTTTTGTCAACAGTTTACATTTAATTCATGCAACCAATCACAGCCCAGAGTGTTTTAACTGTGAAACTCTATACTCCTCCCGCAACCGCAGGGGGAGCTGGCTATAGTATTTACACCAGTGTAACCCATAGCGCACATGTTGTAGCCAGCCATTTTATTTTTCTCACAATTTCTCCATGTTATCAGGATATATTATTCTTCCAGGACGGGACGTCGTGCATTAAGTAAGTACTCCATGCTTAGCCTTAAAGTTAAACACACTACCAAATGACATTAGTTTCTTGAAATTCGTTTGTCAACATCCATATTCCCACCCATGTATCATAACAAAAAATTCATTTCTTCCAATTAAAACATAAATACGCGCTCAAACCTCAAACTTTAGGAATATCTAAGTATTTCACACATTAGAATTAGAAGTTTCAAGCTTCATCATTTCATCTTCAGTTTCCTCTTAACAGTCTCTTCGCCTTGTCTCATCTGCACAGCCATTTTTATCTATGAAAAATTTACATTAATTTTTCAAAATCATGTTGTCCAGATTTCTATATATTAATTAGAAAATATAACCCCAAACTTAGCCACATTAGCATTGGATTTGAATCGTCGGGAATATCCAGCAAACTTTAAAGGCTAAGTTTAAATCATTTTTCCCTCTCGAGCATTTCAAAATCTTAGATATTGACAATGCAAATTTGTTTTAAATGTACTCTTAGCCAACATTAGAGTTGTATTACTAGTTGTTAAAAAATGTGAACAGATGCTCACAGGCAAATTTCTTCTGAACATTTTTATTTTTACAAGTGTTATACATATGGTCAACATACAGTAATGCTCTAAGTAATCGACTTCTTAACCACAGCAGCTTTATGGGTAACTTTTCAGGATTTAGTTGGAAATATGGCTTGTTGCCATTCATCGGAGAGCTGTCCGATGAATGGCAACAAGCCATATTTCCGACTAAATCCTGAAAAATTACCCATAATTCTGCTGTGGTTAAGAAGTCGATTACTTAGAGCATTACTGTATCAGTCAAATCAAACACAAGACTTATATCTGTGGGCCATTCTGCTGAGCAGCATACACAAATCATGAACAACCTACTGCTCTAAATCTCCATTCTGACAATAAGATTTTAGTGAGAGAATTGTTCTCTATGCACATAGGACATTTGAATTTGGGGAGATCAAGTTCACCATTTTTGCTGGAAAAACCCATGCTAAACATAGAAACCACAGACTGGTATCCAGCTGGTGACAGTCGGAAAGGAAGTATGACTGGTGCCCTCTGGTTGATATTATTGGCCCATTTAACCCTTTACCCAACAAAACGGCCAAATAAAGCTTCAACAGCCTAAAATATCTTTGGTCTCAATAGAACCATACAAATATGGATATCATTGGAACCGGCTCCTTGACCACATTGTGATAGTTAGTTATGCCCTGTGCCAATGCATTCTCTTATATATGCGAGTCGACCATAGGTCGCCTCGCATATATAAGAGAATGCATTGGCCTAAAAAAAATATTTTTCTACATTCTTTGACAATTTTATAATTTTTAATATGTTAAGCCAATGCATTCTCTTATATATCCGAGGCTCCCTATGTAATATAATGCACTGGCACAGGATCATTAATGCTGCACCAGCGCAGCTTCCGCCATGAAATGGTTAACATATGTATAATGTTATTGTATGAAAACTCTCTGGCAAGAAAAACTCAGATTCAGATAGTTACTTATATGACATTTTAACCATTGAATGAAATTAGTTACTAATACGACTTTAATTTCTTTCAGCACCGATCCGAGCTCCCGAGGACCTCAGCAAGAAGATCGACCAATCTAACGATTCAAAAACTCCCAAGATCGTAAACCAATCTAACGATTTAAAACCTCCCAAGACTGTTGTAACACTCGACGATTAATGATGTTGTAATTTATAGAATTTTGTTTGAGTCTCGTGTGTATGTTCTGTCTCATTGTCTTTCGGTATGATTTACAGTAATGCCCTAAATAATCGACTCCTTAACCCTTTACCCAACAAAACCGGCCAAATAAAGCTTCAACAGTCTCAAATATCTTCGGTCTGTCTCAATAGAACCATACAAATATGGATATCATTGGAACCAGCTCCATTGACCACATTGTGATAGTTAGTTATGCCCTGTGCCAATGCATTCTCTTATATATGCGAGTCGACCATAGGTCACCTCGCATATATAAGAGAATGCATTTTTTCTTACATTCTTTAACAATTTTGTAATTTTTAATGTGTTAAGCCAATGCATTCTCTTATATATGCGAGGCGACCTATGGTCGACTCGCATATATAAGAGAATGCATTGGCACAGGGCCCTTCTGTTGGGTAAAGGGTTAACCACAGTAGAATTATGGGTAATTTTTCAGGTTCAGTCGGAAATATGGCTTGTTGCCATTCATCGGAAAGCTCTCACTGGGAGCTTTCTGATGAATGGCAACAAGCCATATTTCTGACTAAATCCTGAAAAATTACCCATAATTCTGCTGTGGTTAAGGAGTCAATTGTTTAGGGCATTACTGTATGTTTTGTGAATAAAAGATTGATTGATTGAGCGAGAAAATGTGAGAGACGTTGGAAAGACTGGCTGTCAAATTGTTTTTGTTTTATTATATAACTGTTTTATCCGTTTTTTCATTCTGTTTCAAGGACGAAAAGATATTAAATTTCATAATTAATCATGATTTATACATAAATCAACATGATTTATACATAAATCAACCTATTATGTTCAAACGTTAAGCCAAGCATTAGTTCACTTTTTTCCACCAGAAATTCCCATCATGGCCTGTCATGGCCACATAAGCTGAAGAACAGATATTATAATCCTATACAAAATGTATATGCTCTGGCGTGACTTCCCTAAAATCATCACCATTAATAAGCCTGGATATAGTGTGTCTAACATTTGCAGAATGAGCTGTACAGCAGGCTAGCATCACCAAATTCACCTTTTGGGGACCTCATTCTGCTTAGGCATCATCTTCTGGGAAGCATCTTTATTATCAACTTAACATCGTCTTTAGTTACTTTTTCCCTGTTCAGTTTCTATGTCCCCTAATTTGCAGAAGATAAAATGGATAATCGACGGAACTAATGGGTGAACATCACCTACTTCAACTGGGGAACTTCAATCTGAACCTAGGTCTCCCATAGCAGTTAAGGCCTAAGCAGAATGAGGTTCCCAGAGGGTGAAGTTGGTGATGCTAGCCCACTGTGTGGGATAGTGTCACTAAATTCACCCTCTGGGGACCTCATTCTGCAAATGTCAGACACACTATATCCAGACTTGACTGTTGAAAAGATTCCATGGATTTCATTTGCCTAAAAGAATAACTTTTGCCACATTTCATTGCTTATTTCTATATTTGAATATCCCACTTTCAGGAGGTGTATAATATATGTCGCTTCAAATTTGATGCATAATATTTTAAAGGCATGTAATGTGCTGATTAACTATTTGGGTTAAAATATTATATTTCCTTCAAGAATTTAGTATTTCACTGTGATTGCTGAAATGATTTGCGATATAATTTCAGAGAAAATAGCATCTTCATTGTACTAAGAAAGTTAAATTATTATTTATTTTTATTTGATCCATACAGCCCTCGAAACTAGGAAAAATGTTCTACGGCATATTTAATGCTGTGGCATTATAGATTCTATGTTGCCACGGCATTTGGCACAGCATTAATTATTGCCGTGGCCAATTTCGAGGACTGATCCATATGGAAAATTGACCTTGAGAGGACATTGAGGAGATTGCTTCAAAATTTATTATGGCAGAATTAACCCTTTACCCAACAGAACGGCCCTGTGCCAATGCATTCTCTTATATATGCGAGTCGACCATAGGTCGCCTCGCATATATAAGAGAATGCATTGGCTTAACACATTAAAAATTAAAAAATTGTTAAAGAATGTAAGAAAAAATGGTAAAAAGTGTTAAAAAAAGATTTTTGTTAGGCCAATGCATTCTCTTATATATGCGAGGCGACCTATGGTCGACTCGCATATATAAGAGAATGCATTGGCACAGGGCATAACTGTAACCATCACAATGTGGTCAATGAGCCGGTTCCAATGATATCCATATTTGTATGGTTTTATTGAGACAGACCCAAGATAATTTAGGCTGTTGCAGCTTTATTTGGCCGGTTTGTTGGGTAAAGGGTTAAAGGGAGACTACATAAATTTATGGGAGCCATCTCCTACTCAACAGAAAATATGCAATAAAATAATTAATATGAATCAAGAATGAGAGTTAATTACACTCACGTACACAAAGAACCACATACGGTATAACAACCTGATAATTATAACGAACCGCGCATAACAACCTGATAATTATAACGAACCACGCATAACAACCTGATAATTATAACGAACCACGCATAACAACCTGATAATTATAACGAACCACATATAACAACCTGATAATTATAACGAAAATGAATAAAAGCTGTAAGCTATTTGCTCATTTTGATTATAATTTCCATGTTTTACATGTTCATAGAGTACATCATCCCGGACTCATTCATTTGTTGTATATTTTCTGTTGAGTTGGAGACGGCTTATAATATGGCTGCATTTAGGTACAGTTTAAGGGCAAATTGTCACATGAATTGAAATTTCAGTAATCTTTAACCAAAAATTAAAAATATAGTTTCCACATAAGAGTTGAGTATAATACTTGAAATATCACTGGAACCTTGATATACCATTCTTCTTTATCTGAACTCCTTTATAGATAAATTCATTTTATATACCACAGTGGTTTGTTTCATTATTCTGAAACAACGCACACCATAGGAATGCCTAATATGCCTTTAAGATCTCCTCGCTGGATAATTCTTTCATACCAAACTCATAGATTCTCAAAAATGACACAACTGTCATTTACTAGTAGTGACGAGATCATGGTATTCAAAAACATAAATATATGCTATTATCATTATTGTGAGAAAAATATCTTGTTTGTTTGATAGAGATGGTTTGAATGTTGACATAATCACACTCTGTAAAAGGAAACGGCATGATATCTGTCACGATTCTTAAGTCGATATAAGCTGATATAGGCTTTTTTTTAGGCCAATGCATTCTCTTATATATGCAAGGCGACCTATGGTCGACTCGCATATATAAGAGAATGCATTGGCACAGGGCATAACTGTAACCATCACAATGTGGTCAATGAACCGGTTCCAATGATATCCATATTTGTATGGTGTTATTGAGACAGACCGAAGATATTTTAGGCTGTTGAAGCTTTATTTGGGCGTTTTTGGCCGTTTTGTTGGGTAAAGGGTTAAGTGACCGTTGCTTATTTAGGCAGCACGAAAATAGACAAATATATTAACCCTTCCATGACTGGAGCTTCATGAAATTTTGCGAAAACCTTGTGCCAATGCATTTTCTTAAATATGTGAATACATTGGACAAACAATATTTACCTTGACCTTGTAAGCCAGGTCATTCTCTTATGTTTGCAAGGCTCCCTATGGGAGACTCGCATATGCAAGAATTCACTGGCACATGATTTTTAATGCTGCCCCAATGCAGCTCCCATCATGAAAGAGTTAATCCCCACATAAGACATCTGCAATTTACTCCGACAATCAATGTATTTAACTGAGACCGCCATCATTCCGTTTATCCCTGCAAAGTGTGATGACAGATTGTGCTTTTCATTTATACATCATTTTATCTCATTGTAAAAATAACCCATTCATACACGGATTCATATCACATTATCAGACATGGAATAAAAGTGCCATGTTAAATCAGTCTTAATTATTCCACTCAATTTATGGGATAAATTTCAGTTTCCGATAACATTGGGAAAATTTTCCGGACAGGCGGGTAGGGAATTTTTTTTTTTTTATTATATAAAACCTTTCAGCTGAAAGCGATATAATAGTGTTGTCATGGAATATGGTAGATCCATGTGTATTGAAAATAAGCCAAGCATGTTGAAAGCATTGGATAAAAACATGTTTTCCCTTGAATTCATTCACTCTGCAGTAAGATCTCCACCAATGTTGAGCATAATAACCCACTAATTTTTGCTTTTGGGAAAATGATAAATATTCACATTGACACTCTAACAGGTAACTATATAGACTAGCATAATGGAGAAGAAAAGAATTGAGTCAGGCAAGAAAATTTCAGCCAGACAGGGTATCGGATACAAGTTTTTTTTTTTTTTTTTTGGCCTTAGTTTGTGGGGCATGTGAGGAAACTTTATACGACATTCTGGCTTAGTTTAGGTCAATATAAATTGCTTAGATTTACATCCAACTTTTTTTTTTTCGAAAAAAAAAAAGGAAGGGAAGGCAAATTATATATTTTTATATTGTATTCTTCATAATAAATGGTCATGGACAGTTCTACATATTAGGGTTTCGCTACTCCGAGCAATGGATATGTTTAGCTATTCGTATCCATAAAAATGGGGCCAAAATAATATAGGATTTGTGTTTGTACTTTAGAATTAACATACCGATTGAGATTGCACGAAACGCCAAATGAATTAGCACTAATATCGTCATGTAGACTGCAGACGGAGACGTCGCCATAAGGAAGTTTGGGGGGGGGGGGGAAGGTATCTCAGCCCCAACTTTGGTAAAAATTTCCCCCAACAGTTGGAAATTGCATACCTGACAGAACATTGGTTGAAAATTTCACACCAGCAATAAGTTGAAATTCTTCTCGCAGTTTGATTATCCAAATATTCAGTAGTGGGGAATTTTAGTCTAACATTTGCATTTCATACTTTTAAAAGTCAAAATATTGGACTCAAATGGCCATATGTTGGAAATGTTCCAACCTCAGGGGGGATATCAGGTTGGAAATTCCAACACTTGTAAAGTTTCAGGTCAGTCTAGATAGGATTTAGCAATTTTCATGTTCAGATTTCAAAATTTTATCACACCTGGCCGAAACATGCAATTATAAGGTTTTTATCTCAAAAATGTTCTCATACATTGCCACAATACTACTGATCCATTTGAAATAGGCTACCACCTTGGCCTGCGATGGAACATATTTAATGCAAGACTCACGGCAAACTTATCACATGCAAATCAGAATAGACCCTCAGCACAACAAGAAGTTGCACCTCGAATGCTGGCATACCCGAATGGTGAAACATGGGCAGGACGGAAACCTAATTTAAAACGATATGAGCGGACAATTTTCAGATAAATGAAAGTGACGATGACATTGTACCTCAACTTGAGGAGTTTATGTTTTGCTGAGCAATGAATAGAATGATAAAGGAAAGCCAAAAAGTTCGAGTAAAGGTCTTATATTGTGTAGATTAAATTATTTTCATTTCAAACATTTTACAAATATATGTGGGCTGGAGGCTGTGCAGATGGATTCAAATTTGAAGAGGTCAACCCCGAAGATCCATATGAAGTTTGGTGATGAGGGTTGTGGCCTGTAGGTTGTGCCAAAAGATTTAGTCAAGCAAAGATTAAAATCCAAAATGGCCACTGGCAGCCATGTTTTTTTAACGAATTTCGGAAATAATCGATGGCTCCCATCTAGAGGTCAGCCGGAAGATTCATATGGAGTTTCAGATGAGGGATGTACCTGTGGGGTGTGCAGAAGGATTTAGTCATGCAAAGAGTAAAATCCAAGATGGCTGCATGCAGCCATGTTTTTCTATGGATTTCAGAAAAAATTGATGGCTCCCATCTGGTGGTCACACAAAAGTTCCATATAAAGTTTGGTGATAATCGGATGAGGGATGTGGTCTGTTAGTCATGCAAAGAGTAATATCCAAGATGGCTGCCAACAGCCATGGTTTTCATCGAAAATTGTTCAAATTTGATGGCTCCCATCTAGAGGTGATCCTAACCATGCCTCAAATTTTCAAAAACTAATAAAAACAAAAATATGTCTCCCTCCTAAACATGCTTGCAAATTTTCAAAACAATTCTCCAATAAAGGAAGGCTGCAGGCTGCGCCAATGGATTCAAATTTGAAATCCAAGATGGCTGCTGGTGGCCATGTTTTTTGACAAATGTCTGAAAAAAATTATGGCTCCCATCTACAAGTCACCCAGAGATCAATATGAAGATGGTGATGATCAGATGAGAGATGTGACCTGTTGGGTATGCCAAAACAATTAGTCATACAAAGAGTAAAATCCAAGATGGCTGCTGGCGGCCATGTTTTTTAACAAATTTTTTAAATAATCTATGGCTCCCATTTAGAGGTCACCCCGTAGATCCATATGAAGTACTCAGTCTGCATGGCCTCATCTCCTATTGGGAGTCCTGGACACAGATATAAGCGCCAATATGGTAATGGGCACCTCGACTATGCATTGTGCATTCTGCCAATTTGGGTATATAGAGAAACTAAAGAACTTTCTAAAGAAAAAAAAAACTTGTTCATTTGATAATAAAGACACTTTCCAGAAAAGATGAGGCCTAAACAGAATGAAGTCCCCAGAGTGTATCAGGCTAGCATCACTATATTCATCCTCTGGGGACCGGGGACCTCATTCTGCTTAGGACTCATTTTCTCTGGAAAGTTTATTATCAAATTTCTATAGAAACTTCTTCACATAGATTCTATTTCTTTTTTTAGTTTAGTTTCTCACCCTCTGTGGTAACACATTAAAAATTATAAAATTGTTAAAGTATGTAAGAAAAAATGGTAAAAAGTGTTAAAAAAAGATTTTTATTAGGCCAATGCATTCTCTTATATATGCGAGGCGACCTATGGTCGACTCGCATATATAAGAGAATGCAATGGCACAGGGCTAACTGTAACTATCACAATGTGGTCAAGGAGCCGGTTCCAATGATATCCATATTTGTATGGTTCTATTGAGACAGACCGAAGATATTTTAGGCTGTTGAAGCTTTATTTGGCCGGTTTTGGCCGTTTTGTTTGGGTAAAGGGTTAAGCCAATGAACAAATGGATGTGTGATAATTCTAATTTATTTGAAGCGTGTATATCGGGATGTGCGTATACAGAGATGTGTGTATACAGGGATGTGTGTATGCGTGTATATCGGGATGTGTGTATTCATGGATGTGCGTATACAGGGATGTGCGTATTCAGGGATGTGTGTATTCAGGGATGTGTGTATTCAGGGATGTGCGTATATAGGGATGTGCGTATACAGGGATGTGTGTATACAGGGATGTGTGTATATCGGGATGTGTGTATATCGGGATGTGTGTATTCAGGGATGTGCGTATACAGGGATGTGTGTATGTGTGTATATCGGGATGTGTGTATTCTGGGATGTGCGTATACAGGGATGTGCGTATTCAGGGATGTGTGTATTCAGGGATGTGTGTATTCAGGGATGTGCGTATATAGGGATGTGTGTATTCAGGGATGTGTGTATTCAGGGATGTGCGTATAAAGGGATGTGTGTATACAGGGATGTGTGTATATCGGGAGGTGTGTATATCGGGATGTGTGTATTCAGGGATGTGCGTATAAAGGGATGTGTGTATGTGTGTATATCGGGATGTGTGTATTCAGGGATGTGTGTATTCAGGGATGTGCGTATACAGGGATGTGCGTATACAGGGATGTCTGTATTCAGGGATGTGTGTATTCAGGGATGTGCGTATACAGGGATGTGTGTATATCGGGATGTGTGTATTCAGGGATGTGCGTATGTGTGTATATCGGGATGTGTGTATTCTGGGATGTGCGTATACAGGGATGTGCGTATTCAGGGATGTGTGTATTCAGGGATGTGTGTATTCAGGGATGTGCGTATATAGGGATGTGTGTATTCAGGGATGTGCGTATACAGGGATGTGTGTATAAAGGGATGTGTGTATGTGTGTATATCGGGATGTGTGTATATCGGGATGTGTGTATTCAGGGATGTGCGTATAAAGGGATGTGTGTATATCGGGATGTGTGTATTCAGGGATGTGTGTATTCAGGGATGTGCGTATACAGGGATGTGCGTATACAGGGATGTCTGTATTCAGGGATGTGTGTATTCAGGGATGTGCGTATACAGGGATGTGTGTATGTGTGTATATCGGGATGTGTGTATTCAGGGATGTGCGTATACAGGGATGTGCGTATACAGGGATGTGTGTATTCAGGGATGTGTGTATTCAGGGATGTGCGTATACAGGGATGTGTGTATGTGTGTATATCGGGATGTGTGTATTCTGGGATGTGTTTATTCAGGTATGTGTGTATTCAGGGATGTGCGTATACAG
The DNA here is from genome assembly GCA_032622095.1 of Siphonodentalium dalli. Classification (NCBI taxonomy): domain Eukaryota; kingdom Metazoa; phylum Mollusca; class Scaphopoda; order Gadilida; family Siphonodentaliidae; genus Siphonodentalium; species Siphonodentalium dalli. The sequence continues at coordinate 298,824,335 of CP136064.1, forward strand.
GGATGTGCGTATACAGGGATGTGTGTATTCAGGGATGTGCGTCTACAGGGATGTGTGTATACAGGTATGTGTGTATGTGTGTATATCGGGATGTGTGTATATCGGGATGTGTGTATTCAGGGATGTGCGTATACAGGGATTTGTTTATGTGTGTATAGCGGGATGTGTGTATATCGGGATGTGTGTATTCAGGGATGTGTGTATGTGTGTATATCGGGATGTGTGTATATCGGGATGTGCGTATACAGGGATGTGCGTATACAGGGATGTGTGTATTCAGGGATGTGAGTATTCAGGGATGTGCGTATACAGGGATGTGTGTATTCAGGGATGTGCGTATACAGGGATGTGTGTATTCAGGGATGTGTGTATTCAGGGATGTGTGTATTCAGGGATGTGCGTATACAGGGATGTGTGTATACAGGGATGTGTGAATGTGTGTATATCGGGATGTGTGTATATCGGGATGTGTGTATTCAGGGATGTGCGTATACAGGGATGTGCGTATACAGGGATGTGTGTATATCGGGATGTGTGTATTAAGGGATGTGCGTATACAGGGATGTGTGTATGTGTGTATATCGGGATGTGTGTATTCAGGGATGTGCGTATACAGGGATGTGCGTATACAGGGATGTGTGTATTCAGGGATGTGTGTATTCAGGGATGTGCGTATACAGGGATGTGTGTATACAGGGATGTGTGTATATCGGGATGCGTGTATATCGGGATGTGTGTATTCAGGAGTGTGCGTATACAGGGATGTGTGTATGTGTGTTAATCGGGATGTGTGTATTCAGGGATGTGCGTATACAGGGATGTGCGTATACAGGGATGTGTGTATGTGTTTATATCGGGATGTGTGTATTCAGGGATGTGCGTATACAGGGATGTGCGTATACAGGGATGTGTGTATGTGTGTATATCGGGATGTGTGTATTCAGGGATGTGTGTATTCAGGGATGTGCGTATACAGGGATGTGCGTATACAGGGATGTCTGTATTCAGGGATGTGTGTATTCAGGGATGTGCGTATACAGGGATGTGTGTATGTGTGTATATCGGGATGTGTGTATTCAGGGATGTGCGTATACAGGGATGTGCGTATACAGGGATGTGTGTATTCAGGGATGTGTGTATTAAGGGATGTGCGTATACAGGGATGTGTGTATTCAGGGATGTGTGTATTCAGGGATGTGCGTATACAGGGATGTGTGTATAAAGGGATGTGTGTATGTGTGTATATCGGGATGTGTGTATATCGGGATGTGTGTATTCAGGGATGTGCGTATAAAGGGATGTGTGTATGTGTGTATATCGGGATGTGTGTATTCAGGGATGTGTGTATTCAGGGATGTGCGTATACAGGGATGTGCGTATACAGGGATGTCTGTATTCAGGGATGTGTGTATTCAGGGATGTGCGTATACAGGGATGTGTGTATGTGTGTATATCGGGATGTGTGTATTCAGGGATGTGCGTATACAGGGATGTGCGTATACAGGGATGTCTGTATTCAGGGATGTGTGTATTCAGGGATGTGCGTATACAGGGATGTGTGTGTGTGTGTATATCGGGATGTGTGTATTCAGGGATGTGCGTATACAGGGATGTGCGTATACAGGGATGTGTGTATTCAGGGATGTGTGTATTCAGGGATGTGCGTATACAGGGATGTGTGTATGTGTGTATATCGGGATGTGTGTATTCAGGGATGTGTGTATTCAGGGATGTGTGTATTCAGGGATGTGCGTATACAGGGATGTGCGTATACAGGGATGTGTGTATTCAGGGATGTGCGTATACAGGGATGTGTGTATACAGGTATGTGTGTATATCGGGATGTGTGTATATCGGGATGTGTGTATTCAGGGATGTGCGTATACAGGGATTTGTTTATGTGTGTATAGCGGGATGTGTGTATATCGGGATGTGTGTATTCAGGGATGTGCGTATACAGGGATGTGTGTATGTGTGTATATCGGGATGTGTGTATATCGGGATGTGCGTATACAGGGATGTGCGTATACAGGGATGTGTGTATTCAGGGATGTGAGTATTCAGGGATGTGCGTATACAGGGATGTGTGTATTCAGGGATGTGTGTATTCAGGGATGTGTGTATTCAGGGATGTGCGTATACAGGGATGTGTGTGTGTGTGTGTATCGGGATGTGTGTATTCAGGGATGTGTGTATTCAGGGATGTGTGTATTCAGGGATGTGCGTATACAGGGATGTGCGTATACAGGGATGTGCGTATACAGGGATGTGTGTATTCAGGGATGTGTGTATTCAGGGATGTGTGTATTCAGGGATGTGCGTATACAGGGATGTGTGTATGTGTGTGTATCGGGATGTGTGTATTCAGGGATGTGTGTATTCAGGGATGTGTGTATTCAGGGATGTGCGTATACAGGGATGTGTGTATGTGTGTATATCGGGATGTGTGTATATCGGGATGTGTGTATCCAGGTGTGCGTATACAGGGATGTGTGTATGTGTGTATATCGGGATGTGTGTATTCAGGGATGTGCGTATACAGGGATGTGCGTATACAGGGATGTGTGTATTCAGGGATGTGTGTATTCAGGGATGTGCGTATACAGGGATGTGTGTATGTGTGTATATCGGGATGTGTGTATTCAGGGATGTGTGTATTCAGGGATGTGTGTATTCAGGGATGTGCGTATACAGGGATGTGTGTATGTGTGTATATCGGGATGTGTGTATTCAGGGATGTGTGTATGTGTGTATATCGGGATACATACACACATCCCTGTATACGCAAATCCCGATATACACACATCCCGATATATACACATACACACATCCCTATATACGCACATCCTTGAATACACACATCCCGATATACACACATCCCGATATACACACATATACACATCCCTGTATACGCACATCCCTGTATACGCACATCCCTGTATACGCACATCCCTGTATACGCACATACCTGTATACGCACATCCCTGTATACGCACATCCCTGTATACGCACATCCCGATATACACACATCCCGATATACACACATCCCGATATACACACATCCCTATATACGCAGATCCCTGTATACGCACATCCCTGTATACGCACATCCCTGTATACGCACATCCCGATATACACACATCCCGATATACACACATCCCGATATACACACAACCCTGTATACCCACATCCCTGTATACGCACATCCCTGTATACGCACATCCCTGTATACACACATCCCTGTATACACACATCCCGATATACACACATACACACATCCCTGTATACGCACATCCCTTTATACGCACATCCCTGTATACGCACATCCCTGTATAAACACATCCGATATACACACATCCCGATATACACACATACACACATCCCTATATACGCACATCCCTGTATACGCACATCCCTGTATATACACATCCCTGTATACACACATCCCTGTATACACACATCCCGATATACAAACATCCCTGTACACACACATCCCTGTACACACATCCCTGTACACACACATCCATGTATACACACATCCTTGTATACACACACATCCCTGTATACACACACATCCTTATAGACACACATCCCTTATAGACACACATCCTTATAGACACACACATCCCGATATACAAACATCCCGATATACACACACATCCGGATATACACACATCCCGATATACACACATCCCTGTACACACACATATCCATGTATACACACACATCCCTGTACACACACATCCCTGTATACACACACATCCCTGTATACACACATCCATGTATACACACATCCCTGTATACACACACATCCTTATAGACACACATCCTTATAGACACACATCCCTGCAAAAACACATCCCTGTATACACACACATCCCTGATACACACATCCCTGTATACACACATCCTTATAGACACACACATCCCGATATACAAACACATCCCGATATACACACACATCCCGATATACACACATCCCGATATACACACACATCCCGATATACACACATCCCGATATACACACGTCCCGATATACACACATCCCTGTACACACACATCCCTGTACACACACATATCCCTGTATACACACACATCCCTGTACACACATCCCTGTATACACACACATCCATGTATACACACATCCTTGTATACACACATCCCTGTATACACACACATCCCTGTATACACATCCCTGTATAAACACATCCATGTATACACACACATCCCTGATACACACACATCCCTGTATACACACACATCCTTATATACACACATCCCGATATACACACATCCCGATATACAGACACATCCCTGTACACACACATATACACATACATCCGTGTACACACACATCCCTGTATACACACACATCCCTGTATACACACATCCCTGTATACACACACATCCCTGTATACACACACATCCTTATACTTATAGACACACATCCTTATAGACACACATCCCTGTAAAAACACATCCCTGTATACACACACATCCCTGTATACACACATCCCTATATACACACATCCCTATATACACACATCCATATATACGCACATCCCTATATAGAATTTTCCAAAAGTCTGAACCAACCCGCACGCTATCTCTCCATTGGCCGGGTTACTTTGAGAGTACAGCGGTCAAAGTTTGCGCATCTTCACTATGTAGTTCGAGCGAAGCGAGGTGCCCAAAACAAATTTTTTTGTCGTCCGCCAACATACGATACAAAAAATAGCTTAGTGATGCCGCACTCAAATACAGCCATTTACGGAGGAATTTTGGTCCAAAAACAATTAATTCCCCCCCCCCAATAAATTGTTTGAAAATCAAACTACAAGAACATTTCAACCTATTATAGGTGTGAAATTTCCAACTAATGTTTTGGCAGATATGAAATTTCCAACTGTTGAAAATTTTGACCAAAGTTGGGGGGGGGGGGGGTGAGACCCCTCCTGTCGCCACGTCTGTTTATGATGGCATGGTGGTCGAATATGCCCAAGAAGCTATTCTACCCACTCATTTATACATATAACTAGCACAAAATATTATTTTGCGCCATCAAAACCTGCGTCCAAGATGTTTTGGTTGAACCCGAATACCAGTTAATTCGGGGGTATGAATCCCGCGTACGGCTTCAAAACACCCTGAATCCCGCGTACCGAAAGGGGGGGGGGGTGATACCCTCTTAGATAAACTTGAGAGTCCAACATTTTTCCCTCATTTAAAAACGAGTAAAGCAGTTTATTAACCAATGTATACATGCAACGCATTTACATGAGGATAAACATAACAAGTAACTATTAATTCGGGGGGGGGGGGGGTGGGGTCAGTAATATACCGGTACTCAATTTTTATAATTACTGACACATGTACATAAGTAAAATCCCCATATTTAGCCGTCAACATCATTATAGAGAGCTCCGTTAGCGCAGTCGGTAAAGTGAAATAACCATTCTGCACGAGTGACTGACAATTGCTCTACGACCACCGCGCCGTCATTTAGAATCCCGGTGGATCGAACAAAATCGCAAAACTGGTTGAGTGTGCCTGTCTGAGTCAGAAAGTGTGCCTGGATGGACACTTCAAGACACGACTCTCCCTAACGGCGCGTGCTAGACTTTCTTGTGTTATCCCTGGTACTCTGTACCAAATAAAATCAATCAATCAATCAATCAATCAATCAACTCGCGTTCGTTTGATGATGATGATATTATGAGGCAATATAGATCAATTTGTTCCCGTTCCAATATCCGTTCCAATATCCTCATGATTTTTTTTTACAAGTGCTCATTTGATGTAAAACGCCATCCTTTTCATGCTTATATTTCATCATTATATTTCATCATTATATTGTTGTACTTTGTGGGAAAATTTCACCCATAATTGTATGTTATAACAATGCCTATAGGAAGTTTATGCGGTATGAATGGAGATGTAGCGCAAGTGGGATGTACGCCAGTGATGTTGTGAGCTCTTATCTTTTCAAACATTGTATTACATATAATTGATATTTCTACAATATGGGCCATTTGAGCCTGAATTAAATAAACTATATAACAAGCAAGTATTCATAAGTACATGTAAGTAGACATTTGCCCTCTCAAGACAACTGCTTTGTATCCATTCTGTTATCCGTCCTAAAACTGCCTTATTATCATATAATAATATTATGCATGTTATTTTTGAATTTGCTTTCATCTGTGTGTAGTTTGATACTTCGTGACCCTTCATGTTACCCCTCGGCAAAACAAATTCTATACCGGTAGGCTACATAACAAAAATAAAAACCATTTTGGCCATTATCTCGGTTATCTCGTATAACGTGTTTTTCCCCAAATAATCGTTTCTAGGTCGTTTGGTATTAAAAGGAGTATTCCATCGATCATAGCAAACACGAATTGATGTAAATCGAATTTTTCAAATCCAAAATCGGTCTTTAAGTATGTAATTGGGACGTTGTACGATCTGACCTCTAGGTTACAGTGAAGTAATTATTTCCCATAGGCCTCAGTGTTAACATATAATGGCCTGCAGCCCTGACTATCCAAAAATTGTGATAAATGAGTACACGGTCACCGGAATTGGCATCTGCGCAAAGTTTCTGCATGAAAAAAATCATATCGTCGAGCATGGAATGTACCTTTAAATTTGGGATTTATAATCGAGAGTCAGAATTGCATGAAAAAAATATTGACATTTTTTACCTCACACCAAAAAAATTTAATCTAGGAACCACGTGCTTTACAATGTGCCAATGTTTTGTTTGGAGTCTGAAATTTCAAGAGGAGTGATTGCATGTATTTGATATGTTTAAATATCGAAACTACTATTAACCAACCAGAGCCCAGAAGTTTTTTAATTCTCTCCTGCATCTTGGTCCAAAATCCCTTGGAGGGCGCTACCAATCGAATTACTTCACTGTAACCTCCATAGGTTACACTGGTGTAAATATTTCCCATAGGCTTCAATGTTAACGTTTGTTGATCTGCATCAGAGGTCAAATGGAAACTGTTCAAACTGCCTTCGGATTATGTGAGCTTGACATCTGTGGAAACTTTCCCAATAAAAAAATCAACACCGTCTAGCAGGTAATCCACTTCAAATTTTCGTTTTTTCATGACTAGGGTCAGTTCCGCACTAAAAAAATATTGTCATTTTTTCAATCACACTTAAAATTTCTAAACAGCCACAACAGACTTCACCTTTAATGAATGGGCCTCTTGGCAAATGAAGTTTGTGGGAGAATGATTCCTTGAATTTTTGTCAACAGTTTACATTTAATTCATGCAACCAATCACAGCCCAGAGTGTTTTAACTGTGAAACTCTATACTCCTCCCGCAACCGCAGGGGGAGCTGGCTATAGTATTTACACCAGTGTAACCCATAGCGCACATGTTGTAGCCAGCCATTTTATTTTTCTCACAATTTCTCCATGTTATCAGGATATATTATTCTTCCAGGACGGGACGTCGTGCATTAAGTAAGTACTCCATGCTTAGCCTTAAAGTTAAACACACTACCAAATGACATTAGTTTCTTGAAATTCGTTTGTCAACATCCATATTCCCACCCATGTATCATAACAAAAAATTCATTTCTTCCAATTAAAACATAAATACGCGCTCAAACCTCAAACTTTAGGAATATCTAAGTATTTCACACATTAGAATTAGAAGTTTCAAGCTTCATCATTTCATCTTCAGTTTCCTCTTAACAGTCTCTTCGCCTTGTCTCATCTGCACAGCCATTTTTATCTATGAAAAATTTACATTAATTTTTCAAAATCATGTTGTCCAGATTTCTATATATTAATTAGAAAATATAACCCCAAACTTAGCCACATTAGCATTGGATTTGAATCGTCGGGAATATCCAGCAAACTTTAAAGGCTAAGTTTAAATCATTTTTCCCTCTCGAGCATTTCAAAATCTTAGATATTGACAATGCAAATTTGTTTTAAATGTACTCTTAGCCAACATTAGAGTTGTATTACTAGTTGTTAAAAAATGTGAACAGATGCTCACAGGCAAATTTCTTCTGAACATTTTTATTTTTACAAGTGTTATACATATGGTCAACATACAGTAATGCTCTAAGTAATCGACTTCTTAACCACAGCAGCTTTATGGGTAACTTTTCAGGATTTAGTTGGAAATATGGCTTGTTGCCATTCATCGGAGAGCTGTCCGATGAATGGCAACAAGCCATATTTCCGACTAAATCCTGAAAAATTACCCATAATTCTGCTGTGGTTAAGAAGTCGATTACTTAGAGCATTACTGTATCAGTCAAATCAAACACAAGACTTATATCTGTGGGCCATTCTGCTGAGCAGCATACACAAATCATGAACAACCTACTGCTCTAAATCTCCATTCTGACAATAAGATTTTAGTGAGAGAATTGTTCTCTATGCACATAGGACATTTGAATTTGGGGAGATCAAGTTCACCATTTTTGCTGGAAAAACCCATGCTAAACATAGAAACCACAGACTGGTATCCAGCTGGTGACAGTCGGAAAGGAAGTATGACTGGTGCCCTCTGGTTGATATTATTGGCCCATTTAACCCTTTACCCAACAAAACGGCCAAATAAAGCTTCAACAGCCTAAAATATCTTTGGTCTCAATAGAACCATACAAATATGGATATCATTGGAACCGGCTCCTTGACCACATTGTGATAGTTAGTTATGCCCTGTGCCAATGCATTCTCTTATATATGCGAGTCGACCATAGGTCGCCTCGCATATATAAGAGAATGCATTGGCCTAAAAAAAATATTTTTCTACATTCTTTGACAATTTTATAATTTTTAATATGTTAAGCCAATGCATTCTCTTATATATCCGAGGCTCCCTATGTAATATAATGCACTGGCACAGGATCATTAATGCTGCACCAGCGCAGCTTCCGCCATGAAATGGTTAACATATGTATAATGTTATTGTATGAAAACTCTCTGGCAAGAAAAACTCAGATTCAGATAGTTACTTATATGACATTTTAACCATTGAATGAAATTAGTTACTAATACGACTTTAATTTCTTTCAGCACCGATCCGAGCTCCCGAGGACCTCAGCAAGAAGATCGACCAATCTAACGATTCAAAAACTCCCAAGATCGTAAACCAATCTAACGATTTAAAACCTCCCAAGACTGTTGTAACACTCGACGATTAATGATGTTGTAATTTATAGAATTTTGTTTGAGTCTCGTGTGTATGTTCTGTCTCATTGTCTTTCGGTATGATTTACAGTAATGCCCTAAATAATCGACTCCTTAACCCTTTACCCAACAAAACCGGCCAAATAAAGCTTCAACAGTCTCAAATATCTTCGGTCTGTCTCAATAGAACCATACAAATATGGATATCATTGGAACCAGCTCCATTGACCACATTGTGATAGTTAGTTATGCCCTGTGCCAATGCATTCTCTTATATATGCGAGTCGACCATAGGTCACCTCGCATATATAAGAGAATGCATTTTTTCTTACATTCTTTAACAATTTTGTAATTTTTAATGTGTTAAGCCAATGCATTCTCTTATATATGCGAGGCGACCTATGGTCGACTCGCATATATAAGAGAATGCATTGGCACAGGGCCCTTCTGTTGGGTAAAGGGTTAACCACAGTAGAATTATGGGTAATTTTTCAGGTTCAGTCGGAAATATGGCTTGTTGCCATTCATCGGAAAGCTCTCACTGGGAGCTTTCTGATGAATGGCAACAAGCCATATTTCTGACTAAATCCTGAAAAATTACCCATAATTCTGCTGTGGTTAAGGAGTCAATTGTTTAGGGCATTACTGTATGTTTTGTGAATAAAAGATTGATTGATTGAGCGAGAAAATGTGAGAGACGTTGGAAAGACTGGCTGTCAAATTGTTTTTGTTTTATTATATAACTGTTTTATCCGTTTTTTCATTCTGTTTCAAGGACGAAAAGATATTAAATTTCATAATTAATCATGATTTATACATAAATCAACATGATTTATACATAAATCAACCTATTATGTTCAAACGTTAAGCCAAGCATTAGTTCACTTTTTTCCACCAGAAATTCCCATCATGGCCTGTCATGGCCACATAAGCTGAAGAACAGATATTATAATCCTATACAAAATGTATATGCTCTGGCGTGACTTCCCTAAAATCATCACCATTAATAAGCCTGGATATAGTGTGTCTAACATTTGCAGAATGAGCTGTACAGCAGGCTAGCATCACCAAATTCACCTTTTGGGGACCTCATTCTGCTTAGGCATCATCTTCTGGGAAGCATCTTTATTATCAACTTAACATCGTCTTTAGTTACTTTTTCCCTGTTCAGTTTCTATGTCCCCTAATTTGCAGAAGATAAAATGGATAATCGACGGAACTAATGGGTGAACATCACCTACTTCAACTGGGGAACTTCAATCTGAACCTAGGTCTCCCATAGCAGTTAAGGCCTAAGCAGAATGAGGTTCCCAGAGGGTGAAGTTGGTGATGCTAGCCCACTGTGTGGGATAGTGTCACTAAATTCACCCTCTGGGGACCTCATTCTGCAAATGTCAGACACACTATATCCAGACTTGACTGTTGAAAAGATTCCATGGATTTCATTTGCCTAAAAGAATAACTTTTGCCACATTTCATTGCTTATTTCTATATTTGAATATCCCACTTTCAGGAGGTGTATAATATATGTCGCTTCAAATTTGATGCATAATATTTTAAAGGCATGTAATGTGCTGATTAACTATTTGGGTTAAAATATTATATTTCCTTCAAGAATTTAGTATTTCACTGTGATTGCTGAAATGATTTGCGATATAATTTCAGAGAAAATAGCATCTTCATTGTACTAAGAAAGTTAAATTATTATTTATTTTTATTTGATCCATACAGCCCTCGAAACTAGGAAAAATGTTCTACGGCATATTTAATGCTGTGGCATTATAGATTCTATGTTGCCACGGCATTTGGCACAGCATTAATTATTGCCGTGGCCAATTTCGAGGACTGATCCATATGGAAAATTGACCTTGAGAGGACATTGAGGAGATTGCTTCAAAATTTATTATGGCAGAATTAACCCTTTACCCAACAGAACGGCCCTGTGCCAATGCATTCTCTTATATATGCGTGTCGACCATAGGTCGCCTCGCATATATAAGAGAATGCATTGGCTTAACACATTAAAAATTAAAAAATTGTTAAAGAATGTAAGAAAAAATGGTAAAAAGTGTTAAAAAAAGATTTTTGTTAGGCCAATGCATTCTCTTATATATGCGAGGCGACCTATGGTCGACTCGCATATATAAGAGAATGCATTGGCACAGGGCATAACTGTAACCATCACAATGTGGTCAATGAGCCGGTTCCAATGATATCCATATTTGTATGGTTTTATTGAGACAGACCCAAGATAATTTAGGCTGTTGCAGCTTTATTTGGCCGGTTTGTTGGGTAAAGGGTTAAAGGGAGACTACATAAATTTATGGGAGCCATCTCCTACTCAACAGAAAATATGCAATAAAATAATTAATATGAATCAAGAATGAGAGTTAATTACACTCACGTACACAAAGAACCACATACGGTATAACAACCTGATAATTATAACGAACCGCGCATAACAACCTGATAATTATAACGAACCACGCATAACAACCTGATAATTATAACGAACCACGCATAACAACCTGATAATTATAACGAACCACATATAACAACCTGATAATTATAACGAAAATGAATAAAAGCTGTAAGCTATTTGCTCATTTTGATTATAATTTCCATGTTTTACATGTTCATAGAGTACATCATCCCGGACTCATTCATTTGTTGTATATTTTCTGTTGAGTTGGAGACGGCTTATAATATGGCTGCATTTAGGTACAGTTTAAGGGCAAATTGTCACATGAATTGAAATTTCAGTAATCTTTAACCAAAAATTAAAAATATAGTTTCCACATAAGAGTTGAGTATAATACTTGAAATATCACTGGAACCTTGATATACCATTCTTCTTTATCTGAACTCCTTTATAGATAAATTCATTTTATATACCACAGTGGTTTGTTTCATTATTCTGAAACAACGCACACCATAGGAATGCCTAATATGCCTTTAAGATCTCCTCGCTGGATAATTCTTTCATACCAAACTCATAGATTCTCAAAAATGACACAACTGTCATTTACTAGTAGTGACGAGATCATGGTATTCAAAAACATAAATATATGCTATTATCATTATTGTGAGAAAAATATCTTGTTTGTTTGATAGAGATGGTTTGAATGTTGACATAATCACACTCTGTAAAAGGAAACGGCATGATATCTGTCACGATTCTTAAGTCGATATAAGCTGATATAGGCTTTTTTTTAGGCCAATGCATTCTCTTATATATGCAAGGCGACCTATGGTCGACTCGCATATATAAGAGAATGCATTGGCACAGGGCATAACTGTAACCATCACAATGTGGTCAATGAACCGGTTCCAATGATATCCATATTTGTATGGTGTTATTGAGACAGACCGAAGATATTTTAGGCTGTTGAAGCTTTATTTGGGCGTTTTTGGCCGTTTTGTTGGGTAAAGGGTTAAGTGACCGTTGCTTATTTAGGCAGCACGAAAATAGACAAATATATTAACCCTTCCATGACTGGAGCTTCATGAAATTTTGCGAAAACCTTGTGCCAATGCATTTTCTTAAATATGTGAATACATTGGACAAACAATATTTACCTTGACCTTGTAAGCCAGGTCATTCTCTTATGTTTGCAAGGCTCCCTATGGGAGACTCGCATATGCAAGAATTCACTGGCACATGATTTTTAATGCTGCCCCAATGCAGCTCCCATCATGAAAGAGTTAATCCCCACATAAGACATCTGCAATTTACTCCGACAATCAATGTATTTAACTGAGACCGCCATCATTCCGTTTCTCCCTGCAAAGTGTGATGACAGATTGTGCTTTTCATTTATACATCATTTTATCTCATTGTAAAAATAACCCATTCATACACGGATTCATATCACATTATCAGACATGGAATAAAAGTGCCATGTTAAATCAGTCTTAATTATTCCACTCAATTTATTGGATAAAAACATGTTGTCCCTTGTTCATTCACTCTGCAGTAAGATCTCCACCAATGTTGAGCATAATAACCCACTAATTTTTGCTTTTGGGAAAATGATAAATATTCACATTGAAACTCTAACAGGTAACTATATAGACTAGCATAATGGAGAAGAATTGAGGCAGGCAAGAAAATTTCAGCCAGACAGGGTATCGGAAACAAGGTTTTTTTTTTTTGGCCTTAGTTTGTGGGGCATGTGAGGAAACTTTATACGACATTCTGGCTTAGTTTAGGTCAATATAAATTGCTTAGATTTACATCCAATTAAAAAAAAGGAAGGGAGGGCAAATTATATATTTTTATATTGTATTCTTCATAATAAATGGTCATGGACAGTTCTACATATTAGGGTTTCGCTACTCCGAGCAATGGATATGTTTAGCTATTCGTATCCATAAAAATGGGGCCAAAATAATATATGATTTGTGGTTGTACTTTAGAATTAACATACCGATTGAGATTGCACGAAACGCCAAATGAATTAGCACTAATATCGTCATGTAGACTGCAGACGGAGACGTCGCCATCAGGAAGTTTTGGGGGGGGGGGGAAAGGGGGAAGGTATCTCAGCCCCAACTTAGGTAAAAATTTCCCCCAACAGTTAGAAATTTCATACCTGACAGAACATTGGTTGAAAATTTCACACCAGCAATAAGTTGAAATTCTTCTCGCAGGTTGATTATCCAAATATTCAGTAGTGGGGAATTTTAGACTAACATTTGCATTTCATACTTTTAAAAGTCAAAATATTGGACTCAAATGGCCATATGTTGGAAATGTTCCAACCTCAGGGGGAATATCAGGTTGGAAATTCCAACACTTGTAAAGTTTCAGGTCAGTCTAGATAGGATTTAGCAATTTTCATGTTCAGATTTCAAAATTTTATCACACCTGGCCGAAACATGCAATTATAAGGTTTTTATCTCAAAAATGTTCTCATACATTGCCACAATACTACTGATCCATTTGAAATAGGCTACCACCTTTGCCTGCGATGGAACATATTTAATGCAAGACTCACGGCAAACTTATCACATGCAAATCAGAATAGACCCTCAGCACAACAAGAAGTTGCACCTCGAATGCTGGCATACCCGAATGGTGAAACATGGGCAGGACGGAAACCTAATTTAAAACGATATGAGCGGACAATTTTCAGATAAATGAAAGTGACGATGACATTGTACCTCAACTTGAGGAGTTTATTTTTTGCTGAGCAATGAATAGAATGATAAAGGAAAGCCAATAAGTTAGAGTAAAGGTCTTATATTGTGTAGATTAAATTATTTTCATTTCAAACATTTTACAAATATATGTGGGCTGGAGGCTGTGCAGATTGATTCAAATTTGAAATCAAAGATGACTGCTGGCAGCCAAGTTTTATAACAAATTTTGGCAATAATTGATGGCCCCAATCTAGAGGTCAACCCCGAAGATCCATATGAAGTTTGGTGATGAGGGTTGTGGCCTGTAGGTTGTGCCAAAAGATTTAGTCAAGCAAAGATTAAAATCCAAAATGGCCATTGGCAGCCATGTTTTTTAACAAATTTCGGAAATAATCGATGGCTCCCATCTAGAGGTCAGCCCGAAGATTCATATGGAGTTTCAGATGAGGGATGTACCTGTGGGGTGTGCAGAAGGATTTAGTCATGCAAAGAGTAAAATCCAAGATGGCTGCATGCAGCCATGTTTTTCTATGGATTTCAGAAAAAATTGATGGCTCCCATCTGGTGGTCACACAAAAGTTCCATATAAAGTTTGGTGATAATCGGATGAGGGATGTGGTCTGTTGGGTGTGCCAAAGGAGTTAGTCATGCAAAGAGTAATATCCAAGATGGCTGCCAACAGCCATGGTTTTCATCGAAAATTGTTCAAATTTGATGGCTCCCATCTAGAGGTGATCCTAACCATGCCTCAAATTTTCAAAACTAGTAAAAAAAAAAAATTGTCTCCCTCCTAAACATGCTTGCAAATTTTCAAAACTATTCTCCAATAAAGGCTGCAGGCTGCGCCAATGGATTCAAATTTGAAATCCAAGATGGCTGCTGGTGGCCATGTTTTTTGACAAATGTCTGAAAAAAAATATGGCTCCCATCTACAAGTCACCCAGAGATCCATATGAAGATGGTGATGATCAGATGAGAGATGTGACCTGTTGGGTATGCCAAAACAATTAGTCATACAAAGAGTAAAATCCAAGATGGCTGCTGGCGGCCATGTTTTTTAACAAATTTTTGAAATAATCTATGGCTCCCATTTAGATCCATATGAAGTACTCAGTCTGCATGGCCTCATCTCCTATTGGGAGTCCTGGACACAGATATAAGCGCCAATATGGTAATGGGCACCTCGACTATGCATTGTGCATTCTGCCAATTTGGGGATATAGAGAAACTAAAGAACTTTCTAAAGAAAAAAAAACTTGTTCATTTGATAATAAAGACACTTTCCAGAAAAGATGAGGCCTAAATAGAATGAAGTCCCGAGAGTGTATCAGGCTAGCATCACTATATTCATCCTCTGGGGACCGGGGACCTCATTCTGCTTAGGACTCATTTTCTCTGGAAAGTTTATTATCAAATTTCTATAGAAACTTCTTCACATAGATTCTATTTCTTTTTTTAGTTTAGTTTCTCACCCTCTGTGGACCTCATTCTTCAAATGTCCGGCACCATATTTAGAGGCCTGCTTGAGACATTGTGATGGTTACAGTTATGCCCTGTGCCAATGCATATGGTCGACTCGCATATATAAGAGAATGCATTGGCTTAACACATTAAAAATTATAAAATTGTTAAAGTATGTAAGAAAAAATGGTAAAAAGTGTTAAAAAAAGATTTTTATTAGGCCAATGCATTCTCTTATATATGCGAGGCGACCTATGGTCGACTCGCATATATAAGAGAATGCAATGGCACAGGGCTAACTGTAACTATCACAATGTGGTCAAGGAGCCGGTTCCAATGATATCCATATTTGTATGGTTCTATTGAGACAGACCGAAGATATTTTAGGCTGTTGAAGCTTTATTTGGCCGGTTTTGGCCGTTTTGTTGGGTAAAGGGTTAAGCTAATGAACAAATGGATGTGTGATAATTCTAATTTATTTGAAGCGTGTATTCAGGGATGTGCGTATACAGAGATGTGTGTATACAGGGATGTTTGTATGCGTGTATATCGGGATGTGTGTATATCGGGATGTGTGTATTCGTGGATGTGCGTATACAGGGATGTGCGTATTCAGGGATGTGTGTGTTCAGGGATGTGTGTATTCAGGGATGTGCGTATACAGGGATGTGTGTATTCAGGGATGTGTGTATTCAGGAATGTGCGTATACAGGGATGTGCGTATACAGGGATGTGTGTATATCGGGATGTGTGTATATCGGGATGTGTGTATTCAGGGATGTGCGTATACAGGGATGTGCGTATACAGGGATGTGTGTATTCAGGGATGTGTGTATTCAGGGATGTGCGTATACAGGGATGTGCGTATACAGGGATGTGTGTATATCGGGATGTGTGTATATCGGGATGTGTGTATTCAGGGATGTGCGTATACAGGGATGTGCGTATACAGGGATGTGTGTATACAGGGATGTGTGTATTCAGGGATGTGCGTATACAGGGATGTGTGTATACAGGGATGTGTGTATATCGGGATGTGTGTATTCAGGGATGTGCGTATACAGGGATGAGTGTATGTGTGTATATCGGGATGTGTGTATTCAGGGATGTGCGTATACAGGGATGCGTGTATTCAGGGATGTGTGTATATCGGGATGTGTGTATATCGGGATGTGTGTATTCAGGGATGTGCGTATACAGGGATGTGTGTATGTGTGTATATCAGGATGTGTGTATTCAGATGTGCGTATACAGGGATGTGTGTATGTGTGTATATCGGGATGTGTGTATTCAGGGATGTGCGTATACAGGGATGTGCGTATACAGGGATGTGTGTATTCAGGGATGTGTGTATTCAGGGATGTGCGTATACAGGGATGTGTGTATGTGTGTATATCGGGATGTGTGTATTCAGGTGTGCGTATACAGGGATGTGCGTATACAGTGATGTGTGTATTCAGGGATGTGTGTAATCAGGGATGTGCGTATACAGGGATGTGTGTATACAGGGATGTGTGTATGTGTGTATATCGGGATGTGTGTATATCGGGATGTGTGTATTAAGGGATGTGCGTATACAGGGATGTGTGTATGTGTGTATATCGGGATGTGTGTATTCAGGGATGTGCGTATACAGGGATGTGCGTATACAGGGATGTGTGTATTCAGGGATGTGCGTATACATGGATATGTGTATGTGTGTATAGCGGGATGTGTGTATATCGGGATGTGTGCATTCAGGTATGTGCGTATACAGGGATGTGCGTATGTGTGTATATCGGGATGTGTGTATTCAGGGATGTGCGTATACAGGGATGTGCGTATACAGCGATGTGTGTATTCAGGGATGTGTGTATTCAGGGATGTGTGTATTCAGGGATGTGTGTATTCAGGGATGTGCGTATACAGGGATGTGTGTATGTACCCGATATACACACATCCCTATATACGCACATCCTTGAATACACACATCCCGATATACACACATACACACATCCCTGTATACACACACCCCTGTATACGCACATCCCTGTATACGCACATCCCTGTATAGCACATCCCTGTTAACGCACATCCCTGTATACGCACATCCCTGTATACGCACATCCCTGTATACACACATCCCGATATACAGTGTATACGCACATCCCTGTATACGCACATCCATGTATACGCACATCCCTGTATACACACATCCCGATATACACACATCCCTGTATACGCACATCCCTGTATACGCACATCCCTGTATACGCACATCCCTGTATACGCACATCCCTGTATACGCACATCCCGATATACACACATCCCGATATACACACATCCCGATATACACACATCCTTATATACGCAGATCCCTGTATACGCACATCCCTGTATACACACATCCAGATATACACACAACCCTGTATACGCACATCCCTGTATACGCACACCCCTGTATACGCACATCCCTGTATACGCACATCCCTGTATACGCACATCCCGATATACACACATCCCGATATACACACATCCCGATATACACACATCCCTATATACGCAGATCCCTGTATACGCACATCCCTGTATACACACATTCCGATATACACACATCCCTGTATACGCACATCCCTGTATACGCACATCCCTGTATACGCACATCCCTGTATACGCACATCCATGTATACCCACATCCCTGTATACGCACATCCCTGTATACGCACATCCCTGTATACACACTTCCCGATATACACACATCCCTGTATACGCACATCCCTGTATACGCACATCCCTGTATACGCACATCCCTGTATACGCACATCCATGTATACCCACATCCCTGTATACGCACATCCCTGTATACACACATCCCGATATACACACATCCCGATATACACACATCCCTGTATACGCACATCCCTGTATACGCACATCCCAGTATACGCACATCCCTGTATACGCACATCCCTGTATACGCACATCCCGATATACACACATCCCGATATACACACATCCCGATATACACACATCCCTATATACGCAGATCCCTGTATACGCACATCCCTGTATACACACATCCAGATATACACACAACCCTGTATACGCACATCCCTGTATACGCACACCCCTGTATACGCACATCCCTGTATACGCACACCCCTGTATACGCACATCCCTGTATACGCACATCCCTGTATACGCACATCCCGATATACACACATCCCTATATACGCAGATCCCTGTATACGCACATCCCTGTATACACACATCCCGATATACACACATCCCTGTATACGCACATCCCTGTATACGCACATCCCTGTATACGCACATCCCTGTATACGCACATCCGATATACACACATCCCGATATACACACATCCCGATATACACACATCCCTATATACGCAGATCCCTGTATACGCACATCCCTGTATACACACATCCAGATATACACACAACCCTGTATACGCACATCCCTGTATACGCACACCCCTGTATACGCACATCCCTGTATACGCACATCCCTGTATACGCACATCCCGATATTCACACATCCCGATATACACACATCCCGATATACACACATCCCTATATACGCAGATCCCTGTATACGCACATCCCTGTATACACACATCCCGATATACACACATCCCGATATACGCACATCCCGATATACGCACATCCCTGTATATACACATCCCTGTATACACACATCTGACATCCCTGTATACACACATCCCGATATACACACATCCCGATATACACACATACACACATCCCTATATACGCACATCCCTGTATACGCACATCCCTGTATATACACATCCCTGTATACACACATCCCTGTATACACACATCCCGATATACACACATCCCTATATACGCACATCCCTGTATACGCACATCCCTGTATATACACATCCCTGTATACACACATCCCGATATACAAACATACACACATCCCTGTATACGCACATCCCTTTATACGCACATCCCTGTATACGCACATCCCTGTATACGCACATCCCTGAATACACACATCCCGATATACACACATCCCGATATACGCAGATCCCTGTATACGCACATCCCTGTATACACACATCCCGATATACACACATCCCTGTATACGCACATCCCTGTATACGCACATCCCTGTATACGCACATCCCTGTATGCGCACATCCATGTATACCCACATCCCTGTATACGCACATCCCTGTATACACACATCCCGATATACACACATCCCGATATACACACATCCCTGTATACGCACATCCCTGTATATACACATCCCTGTATTCACACATCCCTGTATACACACATCCCGATATACACACATACACACATCCCTGTATACGCACACCCCTTTATACGCACATCCCTGTATATACACATCCCTGTATTCACACATCCCTGTATACACACATCCCGATATACAAACATACACACATCCCTATATACGCACATCCCTGTATACGCACATCCCTGTATATACACATCCCTGTATACACACATCCCGATATACAAACATACACACATCCCTGTATACGCACATCCCTTTATACGCACATCCCTGTATACGCACATCCCTGTATACGCACATCCCTGAATACACACATCCCGATATACACACATCCCGATATACACACATCCCTGTATACGCACATCCCTGTATACACACATCCCTGTATACACACATCCCTGTATACACACATCCCGATATACACACATACACACATCCCTGTATACGCACACCCCTTTATACGCACATCCCTGTATACGCACATCCATGTATACACACACATCCTTATAGACACACATCCTTATAGACACACATCCCTGTATACACACATCCCTGTATAAACACATCCCTGTATACACACACATCCCTGTATACACACATCCCTGTATACACACATCATTATAGACACACACATCCCGATATACACACATCCCGATATACACACATCCCGATATACACACACATCCCGATATACACACACATCCCGATATACACGCACATCCCGATATACACACATCCCGATATACACACATCCCGATATACACACACATCCCGATATACACACACATCCCGATATACACACATCCCGATATACACACATCCCGATATACACACATCCCTGTACACACACATCCCTGTACACACATATCCATGTATACACACACATACCTGTTTACACACACATCCCGTTATACACACATCCCGTTATACACACATCCCTGTACACACACATCCCTGTACACACACATATCCCTGTATACACACATCCCTGTATACACACATCCCGATATACAAACATCCCGATAAACACACATCCCGATATACACACATCCGTGTACACACACATCTCTGTACACACACATCCTTGTACACACACATCCCTGTACACACACATCCCTGTACACACACATCCCTATACACACATCCCTGTACACACACATCCATGTATACACACATCCTTGTATACACACACATCCCTGTATACACACACATCCTTATAGACACACATCCCTTATAGACACACATCCTTATAGACACACACATCCCTATATAAACATCCGGATATACACACACATCCGGATATACACACATCCCGATATACACACATCCCTGTACACACACATCCCTGTACACACACATATCCCTGTATACACACACATCCCTGTACACACACATCCCTGTATACACACACATCCCTGTATACACACATCCCTGTATACACACACATCCCTGTATACACACACATCCTTATAGACACACATCCTTATAGACACACATCCCTGCAAAAACACATCCCTGTATACACACACATCCTTATAGACACACACATCCCGATATACAAACACATCCCGATATACACACACATCCCGATATACACACATCCCGATATACACACACATCCCGATATACACACATCCCGATATACACACATCCCTGTACACACACATCCCTGTACACACACACACATCCCTGTACACACACATATCCCTGTATACACACACATCCCTGTACACACATCCCTGCATACACACACATCCATGTATACACACATCCTTGTATACACACACATCCCTGATACACACACATCCCTGTATACACATCCCTGTATAAACACATCCATGTATACACACACATCCCTGATACACACACATCCCTGTATACACACACATCCTTATATACACACACATCCCGATATACACACATCCCGATATACAGACACATCCCTGTACACACACATATACACATACATCCGTGTACACACACATCCCTGTATACACACACATCCCTGTATACACACATCCCTGTATACACACACATCCCTGTATACACACACATCCTTATACTTATAGACACACATCCTTATAGACACACATCCCTGTAAAAACACATCCCTGTACACACACACATCCCTGTATACACACATCCCTATATACACACATCCCTATATACACACATCCATATATACGCACATCCCTATATAGAATTTTCCAAAAGTCTGAACCAACCCGCACGCTATCTCTCCATTGGCCGGGTTACTTTGAGAGTACAGCGGTCAAAGTTTGCGCATCTTCACTATGTAGTTCGAGCGAAGCGAGGTGCCCAAAACAAATTGTTTTGTCGTCCGCCAACATACGATACAAAAAATAGCTTAGTGATGCCGCACTCAAATACAGCCATTTACGGAGGAATTTTGGTCCAAAAACAATTAATTCCCCCCCCCCCCCCAATAAATTGTTTGAAAATCAAACTACAAAAACATTTCAACCTATTATAGGTGTGAAATTTCCAACTAATGTTTTGGCAGATATGAAATTTCCAACTGTTGAAAATTTTGACCAAAGTTGGGGGGGGGGGTGAGACCCCTCCTGTCGCCACGTCTGTTTATGATGGCATGGTGGTCGAATATGCCCAAGAAGCTATTCTACCCACTCATTCATACATATAACTAGCACAAAATATTATTTTGCGCCATCAAAACCTGCGTCCAAGATGTTTTGGTTGAACCCGAATACCAGTTAATTCGGGGGTATGAATCCCGCGTACGGCTTCAAAACACCCTGAATCCCGCGTACCGAAAAGGGGGGGGGGGGGTGATACCCTCTTAGATAAACTTGAGAGTCCAACATTTTTCCCTCATTTAAAAACGAGTAAAGCAGTTTATTAACCAATGTATACATGCAACGCATTTACATGAGGATAAACATAACAAGTAACTATTAATTCGGGGGGGGGGGTGTGGGGTCAGTAATATACCGGTACTCAATTTTTATAATTACTGACACATGTACATAAGTAAAATCCCCATATTTAGCCGTCAACATCATTATAGAGAGCTCCGTTAGCGCAGTCGGTAAAGTGAAATAACCATTCTGCACGAGTGACTGACAATTGCTCTACGACCACCGCGCCGTCATTTAGAATCCCGGTGGATCGAACAAAATCGCAAAACTGGTTGAGTGTGCCTGTCTGAGTCAGAAAGTGTGCCTGGATGGACACTTCAAGACACGACTCTCCCTAACGGCGCGTGCTAGACTTTCTTGTGTTATCCCTGGTACTCTGTACCAAATAAAATCAATCAATCAATCAATCAATCAACTCGCGTTCGTTTGATGATGATGATATTATGAGGCAATATAGATCAATTTGTTCCCGTTCCAATATCCGTTCCAATATCCTCATGAATTTTTTTTACAAGTGCTCATTTGATGTAAAACGCCATCCTTTTCATGCTTATATTTCATCATTATATTTCATCATTATATTGTTGTACTTTGTGGGAAAATTTCACCCATAATTGTATGTTATAACAATGCCTATAGAAAGTTTATGCGGTATGAATGGAGATGTAGCGCAAGTGGGATGTACGCCAGTGATGTTGTGAGCTCTTATCTTTTCAAACATTGTATTACATATAATTGATATTTCTACAATATGGGCCATTTGAGCCTGAATTAAATAAACTATATAACAAGCAAGTATTCATAAGTACATGTAAGTAGACATTTGCCCTCTCAAGACAACTGCTTTGTATCCATTCTGTTATCCGTCCTAAAACTGCCTTATTATCATATAATAATATTATGCATGTTATTTTTGAATTTGCTTTCATCTGTGTGTAGTTTGATTATGCATTTCGTGACCCTTCATGTTACCCCTCGGCAAAACAAATTCTATACCGGTAGGCTACATAAAAAAAATAAAAACCATTTTGGCCATCATCTCGGTTATCTCGTATAACGTGTTTTTTTCAAATAATCGTTTCTAGGTCGTTTGGTATTAAAAGAAGTATTCCATCGATCATAGCAAACACGAATTGATGTAAATCGAATTTTTCAAATCCAAAATCGGTCTTTAAGTATGTAATTGGGACGTTGTACGATCTGACCTCTAGGTTACAGTGAAGTAATTATTTCCCATAGGCCTCAGTGTTAACATATAATGGCCTGCAGCCCTGACTATCCAAAAATTGTGATAAATGAGTACACGGTCACCGGAATTGGCATCTGCGCAAAGTTTCTGCATGAAAAAAATCATATCGTCGAGCATGGAATGTACCTTTAAATTTGGGATTTATAATCGAGAGTCAGAATTGCATGAAAAAAATATTGACATTTTTTCAATCACACTTAAAATTTCTAAACAGCCACAACAGACTTCACCTTTAATGAATGGGCCTCTTGGCAAATGAAGTTTGTGGGAGAATGATTCCTTGAATTTTTGTCAACAGTTTACATTTAATTCATGCAACCAATCACAGCCCAGAGTGTTTTAACTGTGAAACTCTATACTCCTCCCGCAACCGCAGGGGGAGCTGGCTATAGTATTTACACCAGTGTAACCCATAGCGCACATGTTGTAGCCAGCCATTTTATTTTTCTCACAATTTCTCCATGTTATCAGGATATATTATTCTTCCAGGACGGGACGTCGTGCATTAAGTAAGTACTCCATGCTTAGCCAACCGTATATCGCCACCTTAAAGTTAAACACACTACCAAATGACATTAGTTTCTTGAAATTCGTTTGTCAACATCCATATTCCCACCCATGTATCATTTCTTCCAATTAAAACATAAATACGCGCTCAAACCTCAAACCTCAAACTTTAGGAATATCTAAGTATTTCACACATTAGAATTAGAAGTTTCAAGCTTCATCATTTCATCTTCAGTTTCCTCTTAACAGTCTCTTCGCCTTGTCTCATCTGCACAGCCATTTTTATCTATGAAAAATTTACATTAATTTTTCAAAATCATGTTGTCCAGATTTCTATATATTAATTAGAAAATATAACCCCAAACTTAGCCACATTAGCATTGGATTTGAATCGTCGGGAATATCTAGCAAACTTTAAAGGCTAAGTTTAAATCATTATGCCCTCTCGAGCATTTCAAAATCTTAGATATTGACAATGCAAATTTGTTTTAAATGTACTCTTAGCCAACATTAGAGTTGTATTACTAGTTGTTAAAAAATGTGAACAGATGCTCACAGGCAAATTTCTTCTGAACATTTTTATTTTTACAAGTGTTATACATATGGTCAACATACAGTAATGCTCTAAGTAATCGACTTCTTAACCACAGCAGCTTTATGGGTAACTTTTCAGGATTTAGTCGGAAATATGGCTTGTTGCCATTCATCGGAGAGCTGTCCGATGAATGGCAACAAGCCATATTTCCGACTAAATCCTGAAAAATTACCCATAATTCTGCTGTGGTTAAGAAGTCGATTACTTAGAGCATTACTGTATCAGTCAAATCAAACACAAGACTTATATCTGTGGGCCATTCTGCTGAGCAGCATACACAAATCATGAACAACCTACTGCTCTAAATCTCCATTCTGACAATAAGATTTTAGTGAGAGAATTGTTCTCTATGCACATAGGACATTTGAATTTGGGGAGATCAAGTTCACCATTTTTGCTGGAAAAACCCATGCTAAACATAGAAACCACAGACTGGTATCCAGCTGGTGACAGTCGGAAAGGAAGTATGACTGGTGCCCTCTGGTTGATATTATTGGCCCATTTAACCCTTTACCCAACAAAACGGCCAAATAAAGCTTCAACAGCCTAAAATATCTTTGGTCTCAATAGAACCATACAAATATGGATATCATTGGAACCGGTTCATTGACCACATTGTGATGGTTACAGTTATGCCCTGTGCCAATGCATTCTCTTATATATGCGAGTCGACCATAGGTCGCCTCGCATATTTAAGAGAATGCATTGGCCTAAAAAAAAACACTTTTTACCATTTTTTCTTATAATATTTTCTACATTCTTTGACAATTTGATCATTTTTAATATGTGTTAAGCCAATGCATTCTCTTATATATGCGAGGCGACCTATGGTCGACTCGCATATATAAGAGAATGCATTGGCACATGGCCGTTCTGTTGGGTAAAGGGTTAAGAGACAAATAACATCTTCGGTTTTATCTGTATTTTTATTCACAAAATAGCTACGGTATTTGAAGTCTTGAAATTGCGATTTATAAAAATTATGTTGTTGTTGTAATTGTTGTCCAGAAGAGGAGGAAGTACAAATTTATCTTTTTAACCCTTCCATGACTGGAGCTTCCTGAAATTTTGCTAAAACCCGGTGACAATGCATTCTCTTATAGGGAGCCTCGCATATATAAGAGAATACATTGGCCTAACAATATTTACCTTGACCTTGTGAGCCAGTGCATTCTCTTATATATCCGAGGTTCCCTATGGGAGACTTGCATATATAATATAATACACTGGCACAGAATCATTAATGCTGCACCAGCGCAGGTTCCGTCATGAAATGGTTAACATATGTATAATGTTATTGTATGAAAACTCTCTGGCAAGAAAAACTCAGATTCAGATAATCCTGCAATTCAGTTACTTTTATGACATTTTAACCATTGAATGAAATTAGTTACTAATACGACTTTAATTTCTTTCAGCACCGATCCGAGCTCCCGAGGACCTCAGCAAGAAGATCGACCAATCTAACGATTCAAAAACTCCCAAGATCGTAAACCAATCTAACGATTTAAAACCTCCCAAGACTGTTGTAACACTCGACGATTAATGATGTTGTAATTTATAGAATTTTGTTTGAGTCTCGTGTGAATGTTCTGTCTCATTGTCTTTCTGTATGATTTACAGTAATGCCCTAAATAATCAACTCCTTATCCACAGTATAATTATGGGTAATTTTTCAGGTTTAGTCGGAAATATGGCTTGTTGCCATTCATCGGAAAGCTCTCACTGGGAGCTTTCTGATGAATGGCAACAAGCGATATTTCTGACTAAATCCTGAAAAATTACCCATAATTCTGCTGTGGTTAAGGAGTCAATTGTTTAGGGTATTACTGTATGTTTTGTGAATAAAAGATTGATTGATTGAGCGAGAAAATGTGAGAGACGTTGGAAAGACTGGCTGTCAAATTGTTTTTGTTTTATTATATAACTGTTTTATCCGTTTTTTCATTCTGTTTCAAGGACGAAAAGATATTAAATTTCATAATTAATCATGATTTATACATAAATCAACCTATTATGTTCAAACGTTAAGCCAAGCATTAGTTCACTTTTTTCCACCAGAAATTCCCATCATGGCCACATAAGCTGAAGAACAGATATTATAATCCTATACAAAATGTATATGCTCTGGCGTGACTTCCCTAAAATCATCACCATTAATAAGCCTGGATATAGTGTGTCTAACATTTGCAGAATGAGCTGTACAGCAGGCTAGCATCACCAAATTCACCTTTTGGGGACCTCATTCTGCTTAGGCATCATCTTCTGGGAAGCATCTTTATTATCAACTTAACATCGTCTTTAGTTACTTTTTCCCTGTTCAGTTTCTATATCCCCTAATTTGCAGAAGATAAAATGCATAATCGAGGGAACTAATGGGTGAACATCACCTACTTCAACTGGGGAACTTCAATCTGAACCTAGGTCTCCCATAGCAGTTGAGGCCTAAGCAGAATGAGCTTCGCAGAGGGTGAAGTTGGTGATGCTAGCCCACTGTGTGGGATAGTGTCTCTAAATTCACCCTCTGGGGACCTCATTCTGCAAATGTCAGACACACTATATCCAGACTTGACTGTTGAAAAGATTCCATGGATTTCATTTGCCTAAAAGAATAACTTTTGCCACATTTCATTGCTTATTTCTATATTCGAATATCCCACTTTCAGGAGGTGTATAATATATGTCGCTTCAAATTTGATGCATAATATTTTAAAGGCATGTAATGTGCTGATTAACTATTTGGGTTAAAATATTATATTTCCTTCAAGAATTTAGTATTTCACTGTGATTGCTGAAATGATTTGCGATATAATTTCAGAGAAAATAGCATCTTCATTGTACTAAGAAAGTTAAATTATTATTTATTTTTATTTGATCCATAGAGCCCTCGAAACTAGGAAAAATGTTCTACGGCATATTTATTGCTGTGGCATTATAGATTCTATATGTTGCCACGGCATTTGCCACAGCATTACTTATTGCCGTGGCCAATTTCGAGGACTGATCCATATGGAAAATTGACCTTGAGAGGACATTGAGGAGATTGCTTCAAAATTTATTATGGCAGAATTAACCCTTTACCCAACAGAAGGGCCCTGTGCCAATGCATTCTCTTATATATGCGAGTCGACCATAGGTCGCCTCGCATATATAAGAGAATGCATTGGCTTAACACATTAAAAATTATAAAATTGTTAAAGAATGTAAGAAAGAATGTAAGAAAAAATGGTAAAAAGTGTTAAAAAAAGATTTTTTTTAGGCCAATGCATTCTCTTATATATGCGAGGCGACCTATGGTCGACTCGCATATATAAGAGAATGCATTGGCACAGGGCATAACTGTAACCATCACAATGTGGTCAATGAGCCGGTTCCAATGATATCCATATTTGTATGGTTTTATTGAGACAGACCCAAGATAATTTAGGCTGTTGCAGCTTTATTTGGCCGGTTTGTTGGGTAAAGGGTTAAAGGGAGACTACATAAATTTATGGGAGCCATCTCCTACTCAACAGAAAATATGCAATAAAATAATTAATATGAATCAAGAATGAGAGTTAATTACACTCACTTACACAAAGAACCACATATAACAACCTGATAATTATAACGATACACAAAGAACCACATATAACAACCTGATAATTATTACGAAAATGAATAAAAGCCGTAAGTTATTTGCTCATTTTGATTATAATTTCCATGTTTTACATGTTCATAGAGTACATCATCCCTGACTCATTCATTTGTTGTATATTTTCTGTTGAGTTGGAGACGGCTTATAATATGGCTGCATTTAGGTACAGTTTAAGGGCAAATTGTCACATGAATTGAAATTTCAGTAATCTTTAACCAAAAATTAAAAATATAGTTTCCACATAAGAGTTGAGTATAATACTTGGAATATCACTGGAACCTTGATATACCATTCTTCTTTATCTGAACTCCTTTATAGATAAATTCATTTTATATACCACAGTGGTTTGTTTCATTATTCTGAAACAACGCACACCATAGGAATGCCTAATATGCCTTTAAGATCTCCTCGCTGGATAATTCTTTCATACCAAACTCATAGATTCTCAAAAATGACACAACTGTCATTTACTAGTAGTGACGAGATCATGGTATTCAAAATCAGAAATATATGCTATTATCATTATTGTGAGAAAAATATCTTGTTTGTTTGATAGAGATGGTTTGAATGTTGACATAATCACACTCTGTAAAAGGAAACGGCATGATATCTGTCACGATTCTTAAGTCGATATAAGCTGATATAGGCTTTTTTTTAGGCCAATGCATTCTCTTATATATGCAAGGCGACCTATGGTCGACTCGCATATATAAGAGAATGCATTGGCACAGGGCATAACTGTAACCATCACAATGTGGTCAATGAACCGGTTCCAATGATATCCATATTTGTATGGTGTTATTGAGACAGACCGAAGATATTTTAGGCTGTTGAAGCTTTATTTGGGCGTTTTTGGCCGTTTTGTTGGGTAAAGGGTTAAGTGACCGTTGCTTATTTAGGCAGCACGAAAATAGACAAATATATTAACCCTTCCATGACTGGAGCTTCATGAAATTTTGCGAAAACCTTGTGCCAATGCATTTTCTTAAATATGTGAATACATTGGACAAACAATATTTACCTTGACCTTGTAAGCCAGGTCATTCTCTTATGTTTGCAATGCTCCCTATGGGAGACTCGCATATGCAAGAATTCACTGGCACATGATTTTTAATGCTGCCCCAATGCAGCTCCCATCATGAAAGAGTTAATCCCCACATAAGACATCTGCAATTTACTCCGACAATCAATGTATTTAACTGAGACCGCCATCATTCCGTTTCTCCCTGCAAAGTGTGATGACAGATTGTGCTTTTCATTTATACATCATTTTATCTCATTGTAAAAATAACCCATTCATACACGGATTCATATCACATTATCAGACATGGAATAAAAGTGCCATGTTAAATCAGTCTTAATTATTCCACTCAATTTATGGGATAAATTTCAGTTTCCGATAACATTGGGAAAATTTTCCGGACAGGCGGGTAGGGAATTTTTTTTTTTTAATATATAAAACCTTTCAGCTGAAAGCGATATAATAGTGTTGTCATGGAATATGGTAGATCCATGTGTATTGAAAATAAGCCAAGCATGTTGAAAGCATTGAATAAAAACATGTTTTCCCTTGAATTCATTCACTCTGCAGTAAGATCTCCACCAATGTTGAGCATAATAACCCACTAATTTTTGCTTTTGGGAAAATGATAAATATTCACATTGACACTCTAACAGGTAACTATATTTATTATATGACTGTCATTATTTTCACTAAATACCACTATCGTTTGGTGATGGTTTTCCGATAAATCGGATCATGATAGTATCGTGATCCGATTCCAGATCATGCGTGTCTGAATCAGAACGAGGCTCCTGGACTATTTTCAATTGAGAAATTTAATCTTAAATTGTTGTTGATTAAATTGTTGCGATTTGTTAATTAAATTTGAATTCAACTGATCCCCTTTTAAAAAATAATAATTTCAGAGGTTGTTTGTAAGAATTGAGTTCAATTGGTCATATAATAAACATATTATTACTGCGGCAGCTCGTCTGATCTGGGATCTCACCTTCTCAACTCATATTTTCATGATCCGATTTATCGAAGTTCCATATAAAGTTTGGTGATAATCGGATGAGGGATGTGGTCTGTTGGGTGTGCCAAAGGAGTTAGTCATGCAAAGAGTAATATCCAAGATGGCTGCCAACAGCCATGGTTTTCATCGAAAATTGTTCAAATTTGATGGCTCCCATCTAGAGGTGATCTTAACCATGCCTCAAATTTTCAAAAACTAATAAAAAAAAATATGTCTCCCTCCTAAACATGCTTGCAAATTTTCAAAACAATTTTCCAATAAAGGAAGGCTGCAGGCTGCGCCAATGGATTCAAATTTGAAATCCAAGATGGCTGCTGGTGGCCATGTTTTTTGACAAATGTCTGAAAAAAATGATGGCTCCCATCTACAAGTCACCCAGAGATCCATATGAAGATGGTGATGATCAGATGAGAGATGTGACCTGTTGGGTGTGCCAAAACAATTAGTCATACAAAGAGTAAAATCCAAGATGGCTGCTGGCGGCCATGTTTTTTAACAAATTTTTGAAATAATCTATGGCTCCCATTTAGAGGTCACCCCGTAGATCCATATGGAGTACTCAGTCTGCATGGCCTCATCTCCTATTGGGAGTCCTGGACACAGATATAAGCGCCAATATGGTAATGGGCACCTCGACTATGCATTGTGCATTCTGCCAATTTGGGGATATAGAGAAACTAAAGAACTTTCTAAAGAAAAGAAAAAACTTGTTCATTTGATAATAAAGACACTTTCCAGAAAAGATGAGGCCTAAATAGAATGAAGTCCCCAGAGTGTATCAGGCTAGCATCACTATATTCATCCTCTGGGGACCGGGGACCTCATTCTGCTTAGGACTCATTTTCTCTGGAAAGTTTATTATCAAATTTCTATAGAAACTTCTTCACATAGATTCTATTTCTTTTTTTAGTTTAGTTTCTCACCCTCTGTGGACCTCATTCTGCAAATGTCCGGCACCATATTTAGAGGCCTGCTTGAGACATTGTGATGGTTACAGTTATGCCCTGTGCCAATGCATATGGTCGACTCGCATATATAAGAGAATGCATTGGCTTAACACATTAAAAATTATAAAATTGTTAAAGTATGTAAGAAAAAATGGTAAAAAGTGTTAAAAAAAGATTTTTATTAGGCCAATGCATTCTCTTATATATGCGAGGCGACCTATGGTCGACTCGCATATATAAGAGAATGCAATGGCACAGGGCTAACTGTAACTATCACAATGTGGTCAAGGAGCCGGTTCCAATGATATCCATATTTGTATGGTTCTATTGAGACAGACCGAAGATATTTTAGGCTGTTGAAGCTTTATTTGGCCGGTTTTGGCCGTTTTGTTGGGTAAAGGGTTAAGCTAATGAACAAATGGATGTGTGATAATTCTAATTTATTTGAAGCGTGTATTCAGGGATGTGCGTATACAGAGATGTGTGTATACAGGGATGTTTGTATGCGTGTATATCGGGATGTGTGTATATCGGGATGTGTGTATTCGTGGATGTGCGTATACAGGGATGTGCGTATTCAGGGATGTGTGTGTTCAGGGATGTGTGTATTCAGGGATGTGCGTATACAGGGATGTGTGTATTCAGGGATGTGTGTATTCAGGAATGTGCGTATACAGGGATGTGCGTATACAGGGATGTGTGTATATCGGGATGTGTGTATATCGGGATGTGTGTATTCAGGGATGTGCGTATACAGGGATGTGCGTATACAGGGATGTGTGTATTCAGGGATGTGTGTATTCAGGGATGTGCGTATACAGGGATGTGCGTATACAGGGATGTGTGTATATCGGGATGTGTGTATATCGGGATGTGTGTATTCAGGGATGTGCGTATACAGGGATGTGCGTATACAGGGATGTGTGTATACAGGGATGTGTGTATTCAGGGATGTGCGTATACAGGGATGTGTGTATACAGGGATGTGTGTATATCGGGATGTGTGTATTCAGGGATGTGCGTATACAGGGATGAGTGTATGTGTGTATATCGGGATGTGTGTATTCAGGGATGTGCGTATACAGGGATGCGTGTATTCAGGGATGTGTGTATATCGGGATGTGTGTATATCGGGATGTGTGTATTCAGGGATGTGCGTATACAGGGATGTGTGTATGTGTGTATATCAGGATGTGTGTATTCAGATGTGCGTATACAGGGATGTGTGTATGTGTGTATATCGGGATGTGTGTATTCAGGGATGTGCGTATACAGGGATGTGCGTATACAGGGATGTGTGTATTCAGGGATGTGTGTATTCAGGGATGTGCGTATACAGGGATGTGTGTATGTGTGTATATCGGGATGTGTGTATTCAGGTGTGCGTATACAGGGATGTGCGTATACAGTGATGTGTGTATTCAGGGATGTGTGTAATCAGGGATGTGCGTATACAGGGATGTGTGTATACAGGGATGTGTGTATGTGTGTATATCGGGATGTGTGTATATCGGGATGTGTGTATTAAGGGATGTGCGTATACAGGGATGTGTGTATGTGTGTATATCGGGATGTGTGTATTCAGGGATGTGCGTATACAGGGATGTGCGTATACAGGGATGTGTGTATTCAGGGATGTGCGTATACATGGATATGTGTATGTGTGTATAGCGGGATGTGTGTATATCGGGATGTGTGCATTCAGGTATGTGCGTATACAGGGATGTGTGTATTCAGGGATGTGTGTATTCAGGGATGTGCGTATACAGGGATGTGCGTATACAGGGATGTGTGTATATCGGGATGTGTGTATATCGGGATGTGTGTATTCAGGGATGTGCGTATACAGGGATGTGCGTATACAGGGATGTGTGTATACAGGGATGTGTGTATTCAGGGATGTGCGTATACAGGGATGTGTGTATACAGGGATGTGTGTATATCGGGATGTGTGTATTCAGGGATGTGCGTATACAGGGATGAGTGTATGTGTGTATATCGGGATGTGTGTATTCAGGGATGTGCGTATACAGGGATGCGTGTATTCAGGGATGTGTGTATATCGGGATGTGTGTATATCGGGATGTGTGTATTCAGGGATGTGCGTATACAGGGATGTGTGTATGTGTGTATATCAGGATGTGTGTATTCAGATGTGCGTATACAGGGATGTGTGTATGTGTGTATATCGGGATGTGTGTATTCAGGGATGTGCGTATACAGGGATGTGCGTATACAGGGATGTGTGTATTCAGGGATGTGTGTATTCAGGGATGTGCGTATACAGGGATGTGTGTATGTGTGTATATCGGGATGTGTGTATTCAGGTGTGCGTATACAGGGATGTGCGTATACAGTGATGTGTGTATTCAGGGATGTGTGTAATCAGGGATGTGCGTATACAGGGATGTGTGTATACAGGGATGTGTGTATGTGTGTATATCGGGATGTGTGTATATCGGGATGTGTGTATTAAGGGATGTGCGTATACAGGGATGTGTGTATGTGTGTATATCGGGATGTGTGTATTCAGGGATGTGCGTATACAGGGATGTGCGTATACAGGGATGTGTGTATTCAGGGATGTGCGTATACATGGATATGTGTATGTGTGTATAGCGGGATGTGTGTATATCGGGATGTGTGCATTCAGGTATGTGCGTATACAGGGATGTGCGTATGTGTGTATATCGGGATGTGTGTATTCAGGGATGTGCGTATACAGGGATGTGCGTATACAGCGATGTGTGTATTCAGGGATGTGTGTATTCAGGGATGTGTGTATTCAGGGATGTGTGTATTCAGGGATGTGCGTATACAGGGATGTGTGTATGTACCCGATATACACACATCCCTATATACGCACATCCTTGAATACACACATCCCGATATACACACATACACACATCCCTGTATACACACACCCCTGTATACGCACATCCCTGTATACGCACATCCCTGTATAGCACATCCCTGTTAACGCACATCCCTGTATACGCACATCCCTGTATACGCACATCCCTGTATACACACATCCCGATATACAGTGTATACGCACATCCCTGTATACGCACATCCATGTATACGCACATCCCTGTATACACACATCCCGATATACACACATCCCTGTATACGCACATCCCTGTATACGCACATCCCTGTATACGCACATCCCTGTATACGCACATCCCTGTATACGCACATCCCGATATACACACATCCCGATATACACACATCCCGATATACACACATCCTTATATACGCAGATCCCTGTATACGCACATCCCTGTATACACACATCCAGATATACACACAACCCTGTATACGCACATCCCTGTATACGCACACCCCTGTATACGCACATCCCTGTATACGCACATCCCTGTATACGCACATCCCGATATACACACATCCCGATATACACACATCCCGATATACACACATCCCTATATACGCAGATCCCTGTATACGCACATCCCTGTATACACACATTCCGATATACACACATCCCTGTATACGCACATCCCTGTATACGCACATCCCTGTATACGCACATCCCTGTATACGCACATCCATGTATACCCACATCCCTGTATACGCACATCCCTGTATACGCACATCCCTGTATACACACTTCCCGATATACACACATCCCTGTATACGCACATCCCTGTATACGCACATCCCTGTATACGCACATCCCTGTATACGCACATCCATGTATACCCACATCCCTGTATACGCACATCCCTGTATACACACATCCCGATATACACACATCCCGATATACACACATCCCTGTATACGCACATCCCTGTATACGCACATCCCAGTATACGCACATCCCTGTATACGCACATCCCTGTATACGCACATCCCGATATACACACATCCCGATATACACACATCCCGATATACACACATCCCTATATACGCAGATCCCTGTATACGCACATCCCTGTATACACACATCCAGATATACACACAACCCTGTATACGCACATCCCTGTATACGCACACCCCTGTATACGCACATCCCTGTATACGCACACCCCTGTATACGCACATCCCTGTATACGCACATCCCTGTATACGCACATCCCGATATACACACATCCCTATATACGCAGATCCCTGTATACGCACATCCCTGTATACACACATCCCGATATACACACATCCCTGTATACGCACATCCCTGTATACGCACATCCCTGTATACGCACATCCCTGTATACGCACATCCGATATACACACATCCCGATATACACACATCCCGATATACACACATCCCTATATACGCAGATCCCTGTATACGCACATCCCTGTATACACACATCCAGATATACACACAACCCTGTATACGCACATCCCTGTATACGCACACCCCTGTATACGCACATCCCTGTATACGCACATCCCTGTATACGCACATCCCGATATTCACACATCCCGATATACACACATCCCGATATACACACATCCCTATATACGCAGATCCCTGTATACGCACATCCCTGTATACACACATCCCGATATACACACATCCCTGTATACGCACATCCCTGTATACGCACATCCCTGTATACGCACATCCCTGTATACGCACATCCATGTATACCCACATCCCTGTATACGCACATCCCTGTATACACACATCCCGATATACACACATCCCGATATACACACATACACACATCCCTATATACGCACATCCCGATATACGCACATCCCTGTATATACACATCCCTGTATACACACATCTGACATCCCTGTATACACACATCCCGATATACACACATCCCGATATACACACATACACACATCCCTATATACGCACATCCCTGTATACGCACATCCCTGTATATACACATCCCTGTATACACACATCCCTGTATACACACATCCCGATATACACACATCCCTATATACGCACATCCCTGTATACGCACATCCCTGTATATACACATCCCTGTATACACACATCCCGATATACAAACATACACACATCCCTGTATACGCACATCCCTTTATACGCACATCCCTGTATACGCACATCCCTGTATACGCACATCCCTGAATACACACATCCCGATATACACACATCCCGATATACGCAGATCCCTGTATACGCACATCCCTGTATACACACATCCCGATATACACACATCCCTGTATACGCACATCCCTGTATACGCACATCCCTGTATACGCACATCCCTGTATGCGCACATCCATGTATACCCACATCCCTGTATACGCACATCCCTGTATACACACATCCCGATATACACACATCCCGATATACACACATCCCTGTATACGCACATCCCTGTATATACACATCCCTGTATTCACACATCCCTGTATACACACATCCCGATATACACACATACACACATCCCTGTATACGCACACCCCTTTATACGCACATCCCTGTATATACACATCCCTGTATTCACACATCCCTGTATACACACATCCCGATATACAAACATACACACATCCCTATATACGCACATCCCTGTATACGCACATCCCTGTATATACACATCCCTGTATACACACATCCCGATATACAAACATACACACATCCCTGTATACGCACATCCCTTTATACGCACATCCCTGTATACGCACATCCCTGTATACGCACATCCCTGAATACACACATCCCGATATACACACATCCCGATATACACACATCCCTGTATACGCACATCCCTGTATACACACATCCCTGTATACACACATCCCTGTATACACACATCCCGATATACACACATACACACATCCCTGTATACGCACACCCCTTTATACGCACATCCCTGTATACGCACATCCATGTATACACACACATCCTTATAGACACACATCCTTATAGACACACATCCCTGTATACACACATCCCTGTATAAACACATCCCTGTATACACACACATCCCTGTATACACACATCCCTGTATACACACATCATTATAGACACACACATCCCGATATACACACATCCCGATATACACACATCCCGATATACACACACATCCCGATATACACACACATCCCGATATACACGCACATCCCGATATACACACATCCCGATATACACACATCCCGATATACACACACATCCCGATATACACACACATCCCGATATACACACATCCCGATATACACACATCCCGATATACACACATCCCTGTACACACACATCCCTGTACACACATATCCATGTATACACACACATACCTGTTTACACACACATCCCGTTATACACACATCCCGTTATACACACATCCCTGTACACACACATCCCTGTACACACACATATCCCTGTATACACACATCCCTGTATACACACATCCCGATATACAAACATCCCGATAAACACACATCCCGATATACACACATCCGTGTACACACACATCTCTGTACACACACATCCTTGTACACACACATCCCTGTACACACACATCCCTGTACACACACATCCCTATACACACATCCCTGTACACACACATCCATGTATACACACATCCTTGTATACACACACATCCCTGTATACACACACATCCTTATAGACACACATCCCTTATAGACACACATCCTTATAGACACACACATCCCTATATAAACATCCGGATATACACACACATCCGGATATACACACATCCCGATATACACACATCCCTGTACACACACATCCCTGTACACACACATATCCCTGTATACACACACATCCCTGTACACACACATCCCTGTATACACACACATCCCTGTATACACACATCCCTGTATACACACACATCCCTGTATACACACACATCCTTATAGACACACATTCTTATAGACACACATCCCTGCAAAAACACATCCCTGTATACACACACATCCTTATAGACACACACATCCCGATATACAAACACATCCCGATATACACACACATCCCGATATACACACATCCCGATATACACACACATCCCGATATACACACATCCCGATATACACACATCCCTGTACACACACATCCCTGTACACACACACACATCCCTGTACACACACATATCCCTGTATACACACACATCCCTGTACACACATCCCTGCATACACACACATCCATGTATACACACATCCTTGTATACACACACATCCCTGATACACACACATCCCTGTATACACATCCCTGTATAAACACATCCATGTATACACACACATCCCTGATACACACACATCCCTGTATACACACACATCCTTATATACACACACATCCCGATATACACACATCCCGATATACAGACACATCCCTGTACACACACATATACACATACATCCGTGTACACACACATCCCTGTATACACACACATCCCTGTATACACACATCCCTGTATACACACACATCCCTGTATACACACACATCCTTATACTTATAGACACACATCCTTATAGACACACATCCCTGTAAAAACACATCCCTGTACACACACACATCCCTGTATACACACATCCCTATATACACACATCCCTATATACACACATCCATATATACGCACATCCCTATATAGAATTTTCCAAAAGTCTGAACCAACCCGCACGCTATCTCTCCATTGGCCGGGTTACTTTGAGAGTACAGCGGTCAAAGTTTGCGCATCTTCACTATGTAGTTCGAGCGAAGCGAGGTGCCCAAAACAAATTGTTTTGTCGTCCGCCAACATACGATACAAAAAATAGCTTAGTGATGCCGCACTCAAATACAGCCATTTACGGAGGAATTTTGGTCCAAAAACAATTAATTCCCCCCCCCCCCCCCCCAATAAATTGTTTGAAAATCAAACTACAAAAACATTTCAACCTATTATAGGTGTGAAATTTCCAACTAATGTTTTGGCAGATATGAAATTTCCAACTGTTGAAAATTTTGACCAAAGTTGGGGGGGGGGGTGAGACCCCTCCTGTCGCCACGTCTGTTTATGATGGCATGGTGGTCGAATATGCCCAAGAAGCTATTCTACCCACTCATTCATACATATAACTAGCACAAAATATTATTTTGCGCCATCAAAACCTGCGTCCAAGATGTTTTGGTTGAACCCGAATACCAGTTAATTCGGGGGTATGAATCCCGCGTACGGCTTCAAAACACCCTGAATCCCGCGTACCGAAAAGGGGGGGGGGGGTGATACCCTCTTAGATAAACTTGAGAGTCCAACATTTTTCCCTCATTTAAAAACGAGTAAAGCAGTTTATTAACCAATGTATACATGCAACGCATTTACATGAGGATAAACATAACAAGTAACTATTAATTCGGGGGGGGGGGGTGTGGGGTCAGTAATATACCGGTACTCAATTTTTATAATTACTGACACATGTACATAAGTAAAATCCCCATATTTAGCCGTCAACATCATTATAGAGAGCTCCGTTAGCGCAGTCGGTAAAGTGAAATAACCATTCTGCACGAGTGACTGACAATTGCTCTACGACCACCGCGCCGTCATTTAGAATCCCGGTGGATCGAACAAAATCGCAAAACTGGTTGAGTGTGCCTGTCTGAGTCAGAAAGTGTGCCTGGATGGACACTTCAAGACACGACTCTCCCTAACGGCGCGTGCTAGACTTTCTTGTGTTATCCCTGGTACTCTGTACCAAATAAAATCAATCAATCAATCAATCAATCAACTCGCGTTCGTTTGATGATGATGATATTATGAGGCAATATAGATCAATTTGTTCCCGTTCCAATATCCGTTCCAATATCCTCATGAATTTTTTTTACAAGTGCTCATTTGATGTAAAACGCCATCCTTTTCATGCTTATATTTCATCATTATATTTCATCATTATATTGTTGTACTTTGTGGGAAAATTTCACCCATAATTGTATGTTATAACAATGCCTATAGAAAGTTTATGCGGTATGAATGGAGATGTAGCGCAAGTGGGATGTACGCCAGTGATGTTGTGAGCTCTTATCTTTTCAAACATTGTATTACATATAATTGATATTTCTACAATATGGGCCATTTGAGCCTGAATTAAATAAACTATATAACAAGCAAGTATTCATAAGTACATGTAAGTAGACATTTGCCCTCTCAAGACAACTGCTTTGTATCCATTCTGTTATCCGTCCTAAAACTGCCTTATTATCATATAATAATATTATGCATGTTATTTTTGAATTTGCTTTCATCTGTGTGTAGTTTGATTATGCATTTCGTGACCCTTCATGTTACCCCTCGGCAAAACAAATTCTATACCGGTAGGCTACATAAAAAAAATAAAAACCATTTTGGCCATCATCTCGGTTATCTCGTATAACGTGTTTTTTTCAAATAATCGTTTCTAGGTCGTTTGGTATTAAAAGAAGTATTCCATCGATCATAGCAAACACGAATTGATGTAAATCGAATTTTTCAAATCCAAAATCGGTCTTTAAGTATGTAATTGGGACGTTGTACGATCTGACCTCTAGGTTACAGTGAAGTAATTATTTCCCATAGGCCTCAGTGTTAACATATAATGGCCTGCAGCCCTGACTATCCAAAAATTGTGATAAATGAGTACACGGTCACCGGAATTGGCATCTGCGCAAAGTTTCTGCATGAAAAAAATCATATCGTCGAGCATGGAATGTACCTTTAAATTTGGGATTTATAATCGAGAGTCAGAATTGCATGAAAAAAATATTGACATTTTTTCAATCACACTTAAAATTTCTAAACAGCCACAACAGACTTCACCTTTAATGAATGGGCCTCTTGGCAAATGAAGTTTGTGGGAGAATGATTCCTTGAATTTTTGTCAACAGTTTACATTTAATTCATGCAACCAATCACAGCCCAGAGTGTTTTAACTGTGAAACTCTATACTCCTCCCGCAACCGCAGGGGGAGCTGGCTATAGTATTTACACCAGTGTAACCCATAGCGCACATGTTGTAGCCAGCCATTTTATTTTTCTCACAATTTCTCCATGTTATCAGGATATATTATTCTTCCAGGACGGGACGTCGTGCATTAAGTAAGTACTCCATGCTTAGCCAACCGTATATCGCCACCTTAAAGTTAAACACACTACCAAATGACATTAGTTTCTTGAAATTCGTTTGTCAACATCCATATTCCCACCCATGTATCATAACAAAAAATTCATTTCTTCCAATTAAAACATAAAGACGCGCTCAAACCTCAAACTTTAGGAATATCTAAGTATTTCACACATTAGAATTAGAAGTTTCAAGCTTCATCATTTCATCTTCAGTTTCCTCTTAACAGTCTCTTCGCCTTGTCTCATCTGCACAGCCATTTTTATCTATGAAAAATTTACATTAATTTTTCAAAATCATGTTGTCCAGATTTCTATATATTAATTAGAAAATATAACCCCAAACTTAGCCACATTAGCATTGGATTTGAATCGTCGGGAATATCCAGCAAACTTTAAAGGCTAAGTTTAAATCATTCTCAAGCATTTCAAAATCTTAGATATTGACAATGCAAATTTGTTTTAAATGTACTCTTAGCCAACATTAGAGTTGTATTACTAGTTGTTAAAAAATGTGAACAGATGCTCACAGGCAAATTTCTTCTGAACATTTTTACAAGTGTTATACATATGGTCAACATACAGTAATGCTCTAAGTAATCGACTTCTTAACCACAGCAGCTTTATGGGTAACTTTTCAGGATTTAGTCGGAAATATGGCTTGTTGCCATTCATCGGAGAGCTGTCCGATGAATGGCAACAAGCCATATTTCCGACTAAATCCTGAAAAATTACCCATAATTCTGCTGTGGTTAAGAAGTCGATTACTTAGAGCATTACTGTATCAGTCAAATCAAACACAAGACTTATATCTGTGGGCCATTCTGCTGAGCAGCATACACAAATCATGAACAACCTACTGCTCTAAATCTCCATTCTGACAATAAGATTTCCTACTGCTCTAAATCTCCATTCTGACAATAAGATTTTAGTGAGAGAATTGTACATTTGAATTTGGGGAGATCAAGTTCACCATTTTTGCTGGAAAAACCCATGCTAAACATAGAAACCACAGA
This sequence comes from Siphonodentalium dalli, assembly GCA_032622095.1. NCBI lineage: Eukaryota > Metazoa > Mollusca > Scaphopoda > Gadilida > Siphonodentaliidae > Siphonodentalium > Siphonodentalium dalli. The sequence continues at coordinate 298,867,340 of CP136064.1, forward strand.
CTGGTATCCAGCTGGTGACAGTCGGAAAGGAAGTATGACTGGTGCCCTCTGGTTGATATTATTGGCCCATTTAACCCTTTACCCAACAAAACGGCCAAAACCGGCCAAATAAAGCTTCAACAGCCTAAAATATCTTTGGTCTCAATAGAACCATACAAATATGGATATCATTGGAACCGGCTCCTTGACCACATTGTGATAGTTAGTTATGCCCTGTGCCAATGCATTCTCTTATATATGCGAGTCGACCATAGGTCGCCTCGCATATATAAGAGAATGCATTGGCCTAAAATAAATCTTTTTTTACCATTTTTTCTTACATTCTTTAACAATTTTATAATTTTTAATGTGTTAAGCCAATGCATTCTCTTATATATGCGAGGCGACCTATGGTCGACTCGCATATATAAGAGAATGCATTGGCACAGGGCCGTTCTGTTGGGTAAAGGGTTAACAAGTATGTGGTCAGAGCAGACTGATACTACACTTGGTGTTGGTGTTTTAAACTGTAAATGGCGCATTGGCAAGGACAGTGCAGGGAATCTATGCCATCAAAATGGCCTCATTTTCATTCAAATAGTCAAATCATCAAAATGAGATATGATGTACCAGTACATCAGCAGTCCTCTTCCAATGAATACTTTTAACCCCTTTCATGACAGGAGCTGAGTTGGTGCAACATTGAAGATCCTGTGCCAGTGCATTCTCTTATACATGTATACGGGAGACTTGAATATATAAGAGAATACATTGGCACAGGGTTTTCAAGAAGTTCCAGTCATGAATGGGATAAAACTGAGTGAGTGTGTTAATAATATTGAAGTGAATGAGAATGATACCATTTTGACATACAGTAATGCTCTAATTAATCGACCTCTTAACCAAAGCAGAATTATGGGTAACTTTTCAGGATTTAGTCGGAAATATGGCTTGTTGCCATTCATCGGAAAGCTCTCCCCGAGAGCTTTCCGATGAATGGCAACAAGCCATATTTCCGACTAAATCCTGAAAAGTTACCCATAATTCTGCTTTGGTTAAGAGGTCGATTAATTAGAGCATTACTGTAGATTCATGTCTGAGGCAACGACAATATCCAAGCCTGAATATATGTGCTGGACATTCACATAATGAGGTCCCCAGAGGGTAATTTAGTGACGCTAGAATCACCAATTTCGTCCTCTGGGGACCTAATTCTGCATGACCTTATCTGCTATGGGAGACCTAGACTCAGATTTACGTTTCAAAATGGTGATGTAAACCTATTCGACACTTAGATTGTGCATTGTGGCGTCTGCCAATCTGGGGAAACTAAACTAAAGAAGAAAAACTTTGTGAAGAAGTTTCGAAAGAAACTAAAAAACTTGTTAATTTGATAATAAAGAAACTTTTCAGAGAAAATGAGGCCTAAGCAGATTGAGGTCCCCAGAGGGTGAATTTAGTGATGCTAGCCACTATGCAGAGTAGTGTCACTGAATTCACCCTCTGGGGACCTCATTTTGCCATATTATCAGACCTAATGACATTCATTGCTGTTTGCGATCTGATTCACAACACGGCGCTAATGAACTCTTGTAACCCTTTCATGATGGGAGCTGTGCTAGTGCAGCATTAAAGTTCATGTGCCAGTGCATTCTTTTATATATGCGAGTCTCCCATAGGGAGGAGCCTCACATATTTAACACATATATTAGAGAAGCACTGGTAATATTGTTAGATCAATGTATTCGCTTATATATGCGAAGATTCCTATGGGAGACTCGCATATATAAGAGAATGCATTGGTGCAGGTTTCAGGAAGCTCCAGTCATGAAAGGGTTAGATAGATGTTCCTTTTTTTCATGCCATATTCTTCTCAATTGCTTATGGCACTTGTAAGTTGTATACAGAGAATCTGTACAGAGTTGGGGAAATAAGTTAACAACTATTTAATCTGTTTTACATACTCTCCCACCAAAATTAATACAATCAGGTCTGCAAATTTGAGGCCAAACATCTTATCAGTTGGCGTGGAGATTAACTAAAACGAAAATGCCGCGAACAAAATCAGGTCACGCCAAGTTTTCTGCAGATCTTGCAATCACTGATTCTTACTTTAATTATTGGCAATTTATTGCCTAATCAAATCCCAAAAGGCAACATTCAAAATTATTAGTTCATCGAGTTGTCTATTAGCAGCATACAGTTGCAGTGATTATAACAGTTTGTGTAACTCTTTTGGTAACGTCTGGTTACCTAAGCACAAACAGGCGAAAGAAAAATAGCTTTACGTATAATTAATTTTGAAATCTGCAGGCGTGTACATGTCAAATTGTACTTATATAGGTTCTTTTTATATGACAAAGAAACATGTATTACTAATACTAAATTTTGTTGGTATCTATAAATTTGCTTTGTAACTACTTCCCATATATATAGAAGAATGTTTATCTCGTCCCAGCAAATTGTATATAGATTCCTTGATATAAAATAACTGATATGAATTGAAGACATCTGTCAGAAAAGCTTCTATCAGTCAATATAAATTATTTTTAGAATTTTTTATGACAATCGTGGAACAGATTTATGGGCTATTTTTAGATCGGAAATCCATGCTAAAACATTCGGAGCATCAAAGAGAGATTATTATGTCAGTGTTAACCAAACACAATTTTTAATGATGAAGCCTTAAAATCCATCAAATTTTGAGAGAATCAAAACATAGCATTTCTACAGGGAATCAAGACTTTCTATGCGAATCAAAATAAGAATCATGATTCTGATTCTCGTCAGATTTTAAGGTCTTATATCAGGCGATTGTCGCAATTCCTATACAGCACAGGTCGATTTTCCACATAACTAAAAATAGCACAATAAATTTTCTGTCACATTAATAATTTCAGTGTTTACAAAATTGGAGATTGCGACAACTAAATAAACACTAAAAAGCATCTATGAAGAGTCCAGTATTGACTAATAATACCTAGTAAGGAGAATAGAATTAAGTGTTTACAAGAATTTCAACTATACCTTCAACATCAAAGAGTGAACAATCTTGTTTGCAGCCTCAATCAAAGAACATTGCAGATCAGCTGAGAGATTTACCATGAATTACAATCAAAATATACCACTTTAGTAATATCTTCAGTTTTATCTGTAGTTTATTCACAAAATAGCTACGGTATTTGAAGTCTTGAAATCGCGATTTATAAAAATGATGTTGTTGTTGTAATTGTGGTCCAGAAGAAATAGACCACCTTTAATTTATGTGAAGTTTTCAGGAGGAAGTACAAAATTTTCTTTTTAACTGTTAACACTTCCATGACTGAGCTTCCTGAAATTTTGCGAAAACCCTGTGACAGTGCATTCTCTTATATATGTATATGCGAGCCTCCCATAGGGAGCCTCACATATATGAGAATAAATTGGCCTAACAATATTTACCTTGACCTCGTGAGCCAGTGCATTCTCTTATATATCCGAGGCTCCCTATGTAATATAATGCACTGGCACAGGATCATTAATGCTGCACCAGCGCAGCTTCCGTCATGAAATGGTTAACATATGTATAATGTTATTGTATGAAAACTCTCTGGCAAGAAAAACTCAGATTCAGATAATCCTGCAATTCAGTTACTTTTATGACATTTTAACCATTGAATGAAATTAGTTACTAATACGACTTTAATTTCTTTCAGCACCGATCCGAGCTCCCGAGGACCTCAGCAAGAAGATCGACCAATCTAACGATTCAAAAACTCCCAAGATCGTAAACCAATCTAACGATTTAAAACCTCCCAAGACTGTTGTAACACTCGACGATTAATGATGTTGTAATTTATAGAATTTTGTTTGAGTCTCGTGTGTATGTTCTGTCTCATTGTCTTTCTGTATGATTTACAGTAATGCCCTAAATAATCGACTCCTTAACCCTTTACCCAACAAAACGGCCAAAACCGGCCAAATAAAGCTTCAACAGTCTAAAATATCTTCGGTCTGTCTCAATAGAACCATACAAATATGGATATCATTGGAACCAGCTCCTTGACCACATTGTGATAGTTACAGTTATGCCCTGTGCCAATGCATTCTCTTATATATGCGAGTCGACCATAGGTCACCTCGCATATATAAGAGAATGCATTTTTTCTTACATTCTTTAACAATTTTGTAATTTTTAATGTGTTAAGCCAATGCATTCTCTTATATATGCGAGGCGACCTATGGTCGACTCGCATATATAAGAGAATGCATTGGCACAGGGCCCTTCTGTTGGGTAAAGGGTTAACCACAGTAGTATTATGGGTAATTTTTCAGGTTCAGTCGGAAATATGGCTTGTTGCCATTCATCGGAAAGCTCTCACTGGGAGCTTTCTGATGAATGGCAACAAGCCATATTTCTGACTAAATCCTGAAAAATTACCCATAATTCTGCTGTGGTTAAGGAGTCAATTGTTTAGGGCATTACTGTATGTTTTGTGAATAAAAGATTGATTGATTGAGCGAGAAAATGTGAGAGACGTTTGGAAAGACTGGCTGTCAAATTGTTTTTGTTTTATTATATAACTGTTTTATCCGTTTTTTCATTCTGTTTCAAGGACGAAAAGATATTAAATTTCATAATTAATCATGATTTATACATAAATCAACATGATTTATACATAAATCAACCTATTATGTTCAAACGTTAAGCCAAGCATTAGTTCACTTTTTTCCACCAGAAATTCCCATCATGGCCTGTCATGGCCACATAAGCTGAAGAACAGATATTATAATCCTATACAAAATGTATATGCTCTGGCGTGACTTCCCTAAAATCATCACCATTAATAAGCCTGGATATAGTGTGTCTAACATTTGCAGAATGAGCTGTACAGCAGGCTAGCATCACCAAATTCACCTTTTGGGGACCTCATTCTGCTTAGGCATCATCTTCTGGGAAGCATCTTTATTATCAACTTAACATCGTCTTTAGTTACTTTTTCCCTGTTCAGTTTCTATATCCCCTAATTTGCAGAGAAGATAAAATGCATAATCGAGGGAACTAATGGGTGAACATCACCTACTTCAACTGGGGAACTTCAATCTGAACCTAGGTCTCCCATAGCAGTTGAGGCCTAAGCAGAATGAGGTTCCCAGAGGGTGAAGTTGGTGATGCTAGCCCACTGTGTGGGATAGTGTCACTAAATTCACCCTCTGGGGACCTCATTCTGCAAATGTCGGACACACTATATCCAGACTTGACTGTTGAAAAGATTCCATGGATTTCATTTGCCTAAAAGAATAACTTTTGCCACATTTCATTGCTTATTTCTATATTCGAATATCCCACTTTCAGGAGGTGTATAATATATGTCGCTTCAAATTTGATGCATAATATTTTAAAGGCATGTAATGTGCTGATTAACTATTTGGGTTAAAATATTATATTTCCTTCAAGAATTTAGTATTTCACTGTGATTGCTGAAATGATTTGCGATATAATTTCAGAGAAAATAGCATCTTCATTGTACTATTATTTATTTTTATTTGATCCATACAGCCCTCGAAACTAGGAAAATTGTTCTACGGCATATTTAATGCTGTGGCATTATAGATTCTATATGTTGCCACGGCATTTGCCACAGCATTACTTATTGCCGTGGCCAATTTCGAGGACTGATCCATATGGAAAATTGACCTTCCTCGACATTGAGGAGATTGCTTCAAAATTTATTATGGCAGAATTAACCCTTTACCCAACAGAACGGCCCTGTGCCAATGCATTCTCTTATATATGCGAGTCGACCATAGGTCGCCTCGCATATATAAGAGAATGCATTGGCTTAACACATTAAAAATTATAAAATTGTTAAAGAATGTAAGAAAAAATGGTAAAAAGTGTTAAAAAAAGATTTTTGTTAGGCCAATGCATCTCTTATATATGCGAGGCGACCTATGGTCGACTCGCATATATAAGAGAATGCAATGGCACAGGGCTAACTGTAACTATCACAATGTGGTCAAGGAGCCGGTTCCAATGATATCCATATTTGTATGGTTCTATTGAGACAGACCGAAGATATTTTAGGCTGTTGCAGCTTTATTTGGCCGGTTTTGGCCGGTTTGTTGGGTAAAGGGTTAAAGGGAGACTACATAAATTTATGGGAGCCATCTCCTACTCAACAGAAAATATGCAATAAAATAATTAATATGAATCAAGAATGAGAGTAAATTACACTCACGTACACAAAGAACCACATATAACAACCTGATAATTATAACGAACCGCGTATAACAACCTGATAATTATAATGAACCGCGTATAACAACCTGATAATTATAACGAAAATGAATAGAAGCCGTAAGCTATTTGCTCATTTTGATTATAATTTCCATGTTTTACATGTTCATAGAGTACATCATCCCTGACTCATTCATTTGTTGTATATTTTCTGTTGAGTTGGAGACGGCTTATAATATGGCTGCATTTAGGTACAGTTTAAGGGCAAATTGTCACATGAATTGAAATTTCAGTAATCTTTAACCAAAAATTAAAAATATAGTTTCCACATAAGAGTTGAGTATAATACTTGGAATATCACTGGAACCTTGATATACCATTCTTCTTTATCTGAACTCCTTTATAGATAAATTCATTTTATATACCACAGTGGTTTGTTTCATTATTCTGAAACAACGCACACCATAGGAATGCCTAATATGCCTTTAAGATCTCCTCGCTGGATAATTCTTTCATACCAAACTCATAGATTCTCAAAAATGACACAACTGTCATTTACTAGTAGTGACGAGATCATGGTATTCAAAAACATAAATATATGCTATTATCATTATTGTGAGAAAAATATCTTGTTTGTTTGATAGAGATGGTTTGAATGTTGACATAATCACACTCTGTAAAAGGAAACGGCATGATATCTGTCACGATTCTTAAGTCGATATAAGCTGATATAGGCTTTTTTTAGGCCAATGCATTCTCTTATATATTCAAGGCGACCTATGGTCGACTCGCATATATAAGAGAATGCATTGGCACAGGGCATAACTGTAACCATCACAATGTGGTCAATGAACCGGTTCCAATGATATCCATATTTGTATGGTGTTATTGAGACAGACCGAAGATATTTTAGGCTGTTGAAGCTTTATTTGGGCGTTTTTGGCCGTTTTGTTGGGTAAAGGGTTAAGTGACCGTTGCTTATTTAGGCAGCACGAAAATAGACAAATATATTAACCCTTCCATGACTGGAGCTTCATGAAATTTTGCGAAAACCTTGTGCCAATGCATTTTCTTAAATATGTGAATACATTGGACAAACAATATTTACCTTGACCTTGTAAGCCAGGCCATTCTCTTATGTTTGCAAGGCTCCCTATGGGAGACTCGCATATGCAAGAATTCACTGGCACATGATTTTTAATGCTGCCCCAATGCAGCTCCCATCATGAAAGAGTTAATCCCCACATAAGACATCTGCAATTTACTCCGACAATCAATGTATTTAACTGAGACCGCCATCATTCCGTTTCTCCCTGCAAAGTGTGATGACAGATTGTGCTTTTCATTTATACATCATTTTATCTCATTGTAAAAATAACCCATTCATACACGGATTCATATCACATTATCAGACATGGAATAAAAGTGCCATGTTAAATCAGTCTTAATTATTCCACTCAATTTATGGGATAAATTTCAGTTTCCGATAACATTGGGAAAATTTTCCGGACAGGCGGGTAGGGAATTTTTTTTTATTATATAAAACCTTTCAGCTGAAAGCGATATAATAGTGTTGTCATGGAATATGGTAGATCCATGTGTATTGAAAATAAGCCAAGCATGTTGAAAGCATTGTATAAAAACATGTTTTCCCTTGAATTCATTCACTCTGCAGTAAGATCCACCAATGTTGAGCATAATAACCCACTAATTTTTGCTTTTGGGAAAATGATAAATATTCACATTGACACTCTAACAGGTAACTATATAGACTAGCATTATGGAGAAGCAAAAAATTGAGGCAGGCAAGAAAATTTCAGCCAGACAGGGTATCGGAAACAATTTTTTTTTTTTTTTTTGGCCTTAGTTTGTGGGGCATGTGAGGAAACTTTATACGACATTCTGGCTTAGTTTAGGTCAATATAAATTGCTTAGATTTACATCCAACTTTTTTTGTTTTTTTTTTCTAAAGGAAGGGAGGGCAAATTATATATTTTTATATTGTATTCTTCATAATAAATGGTCATGGACAGTTCTACATATTAGGGTTTCGCTACTCCGAGCAATGGATGTTTAGCTATTCGTATCCATAAAAATGGGGCCAAAATAATATAGGATTTGTGTTTGTACTTTAGAATTAACATACCGATTGAGATTGCACGAAACGCCAAATGAATTAGCACTAATATCGTCATGTAGACTGCAGACGGAGACGTCGCCATAAGGAAGTTTGGGGGGGGGAGGTATCTCAGCCCCAACTTTGGTAAAAAAATTCCCCCAACAGTTGGAAATTTCATACCTGACAGAACATTGGTTGAAAATTTCACACCAGCAATAAGTTGAAATTCTTCTCGCAGTTGGATTATCCAAATATTCAGTAGTGGGGAATTTTAGACTAACATTTGCATTTCATACTTTTAAAAGTCAAAATATTGGACTCAAATGGCCATATGTTGGAAATGTTCCAACCTCAGGGGGGATATCAGGTTGGAAATTCCAACACTTGTAAAGTTTCAGGTCAGTCTAGATAGGATTTAGCAATTTTCATGTTCAGATTTCAAAATTTTATCACACCTGGCCGAAACATGCAATTATAAGGTTTTTATCTCAAAAATGTTCTCATACATTGCCACAATACTACTGATCCATTTGAAATAGGCTACCACCTTGGCCTGCGATGGAACATATTTAATGCAAGACTCACGGCAAACTTATCACATGCAAATCAGAATAGACCCTCGGCACAACAAGAAGTTGCACCTCGAATGCTGGCATACCCGAATGGTGAAACATGGGCAGGACGGAAACCTAATTTAAAACGATATGAGCGGACAATTTTCAGATAAATGAAAGTGACGATGACATTGTACCTCAACTTGAGGAGTTAATTTTTTGTTGAGCAATGAATAGAATGATAAAGGAAAGCCAAAAAGTTAGAGTAAAGGTCTTATATTGTGTAGATTAAATTATTTTCATTTCAAACATTTTACAAATATATGTGGGATGGAGGCTGTGCAGATGGATTCAAATTTGAAATCAAAGATGACTGCTGGCAGCCAAGTTTTATAACAAATTTTGGCAATAATTGATGGCCCCAATCTAGAGGTCAACCCCGAAGATCCATATGAAGTTTGGTGATGAGGGTTGTGGCCTGTAGGTTGTGCCAAAAGATTTAGTCAAGCAAAGATTAAAATCCAAAATGGCCACTGGCAGCCATGTTTTTTAACGAATTTCGGAAATAATCGATGGCTCCCATCTAGAGGTCAGCCCGAAGATTCATATGGAGTTTCAGATGAGGGATGTACCTGTGGGGTGTGCAGAAGGATTTAGTCATGCAAAGAGTAAAATCCAAGATGGCTGCATGCAGCCATGTTTTTCTATGGATTTCAGAAAAAATTGATGGCTCCCATCTGGTGGTCACACAAAAGTTCCATATAAAGTTTGGTGATAATCGGATGAGGGATGTGGTCTGTTGGGTGTGCCAAAGGAGTTAGTCATGCAAAGAGTAATATCCAAGATGGCTGCCAACAGCCATGGTTTTCATCGAAAATTGTTCAAATTTGATGGCTCCCATCTAGAGGTGATCCTAACCATGCCTCAAATTTTCAAAAACTAATAAAAAAAAAATATGTCTCCCTCCTAAACATGCTTGCAAATTTTCAAAACAATTCTCCAATAAAGGCAGGCTGCGCCAATGGATTCAAATTTGAAATCCAAGATGGCTGCTGGTGGCCATGTTTTTTGACAAATGTCTGAAAAAAATTATGGCTCCCATCTACAAGTCACCCAGAGATCCATATGAAGATGGTGATGATCAGATGAGAGATGTGACCTGTTTGGGTGTGCCAAAACAATTAGTCATACAAAGAGTAAAATCCAAGATGGCTGCTGGCGGCCATGTTTTTTAACAAATTTTTTAAATAATCTATGGCTCCCATTTAGAGGTCACCCCGTAGATCCATATGAAGTACTCAGTCTGCATGGCCTCATCTCCTATTGGGAGTCCTGGACACAGATATAAGCGCCAATATGGTAATGGGCACCTCGACTATGCATTGTGCATTCTGCCAATTTGGGGATATAGAGAAACTAAAGAACTTTCTAAAGAAAAAAAAAAACTTGTTCATTTGATAATAAAGACACTTTCCAGAAAAGATGAGGCCTAAACAGAATGAAGTCCCCAGAGTGTATCAGGCTAGCATCACTATATTCATCCTCTGGGGACCGGGGACCTCATTCTGCTTAGGACTCATTTTCTCTGGAAAGTTTATTATCAAATTTCTATAGAAACTTCTTCACATAGATTCTATTTCTTTTTTTAGTTTAGTTTCTCACCCTCTGTGGACCTCATTCTGCAAATGTCCGGCACCATATTTAGAGGCCTGCTTGAGACATTGTGATGGTTACAGTTATGCCCTGTGCCAATGCATATGGTCGACTCGCATATATAAGAGAATGCATTGGCTTAACACATTAAAAATTATAAAATTGTTAAAGTATGTAAGAAAAAATGGTAAAAAGTGTTAAAAAAAGATTTTTATTAGGCCAATGCATTCTCTTATATATGCGAGGCGACCTATGGTCGACTCGCATATATAAGAGAATGCAATGGCACAGGGCTAACTGTAACTATCACAATGTGGTCAAGGAGCCGGTTCCAATGATATCCATATTTGTATGGTTCTATTGAGACAGACCGAAGATATTTTAGGCTGTTGAAGCTTTATTTGGCCGGTTTTGGCCGTTTTGTTGGGTAAAGGGTTAAGCCAATGAACAAATGGATGTGTGATAATTATAATTTATTTGAAGCGTGTATTCAGGGATGTGCGTATACAGAGATGTGTGTATACAGGGATGTGTGTATGCGTGTATATCGGGATGTGTGTATATCGGGATGTGTGTATTCATGGATGTGCGTATACAGGGATGTGCGTATTCAGGGATGTGTGTATTCAGGGATGTGTGTATTCAGGGATGTGCGTATACAGGGATGTGTGTATACAGGGATGTGTGTATGTGTGTATATCGGGATGTGTGTATATCGGGATATGTGTATTCAGGGATGTGCGTATACATGGATGTGCGTATACAGGGATGTGTGTATTCAGGGATGTGTGTATTCAGGGATGTGCGAATACAGGGATGTGTGTATTCAGGGATGTGCGTATACAGGGATGTGTGTATACAGGGATGTGTGTATATCGGGATGTGTGTATATCGGGATGTGTGTATTCAGGGATGTGCGTATAAAGGGATGTGGGTATATCGGGATGTGTGTATTCAGGGATGTGCGTATACAGGGATGTGTGTATGTGTGTATATCGGGATGTGTGTATTCAGGGATGTGCGTATACAGGGATGTGCGTATACAGGGATGTGTGTATATCGGGATGTGTGTATTCAGGGATGTGCGTATGCAGGGATGTGTGTATACAGGGATGTGTGTATATCGGGATGTGTGTATATCGGGATGTGTGTATTCAGGGATGTGCGTATACAGGGATGTGCGTATACAGGGATGTGTGTATATCGGGATGTGTGTATATCGGGATGTGTGTATTCAGGGATGTGCGTATACAGGGATGTGCGTATACAGGGATGTGTGTATTCAGGGATGTGTGTATTCAGGGATGTGCGTATACAGGGATGTGTGTATATCGGGATGTGTGTATTCAGGGATGTGTGTATTCAGGGATGTGCGTATACAGGGATGTGTGTATGTGTGTATATCGGGATGTGTGTATATCGGGATGTGTGTATTCAGGTGTGCGTATACAGGGATGTGTGTATATCGGGATGTGTGTATTCAGGGATGTGCGTATACAGGGATGTGCGTATACAGGGATGTGTGTATTCAGGGATGTGTGTATTCAGGGATGTGCGTATACAGGGATGTGTGTATGTGTGTATATCGGGATGTGTGTATTCAGGTGTGCGTATACAGGGATGTGCGTATTCAGGGATGTGTGTATTCAGGGATGTGTGTATTCAGTGATGTGCGTATACAGGGATGTGTGTATACAGGGATGTGTGTATGTGTGTATATCGGGATGTGTGTATATCGGGATGTGCGTATACAGGGATGTGTGTATTCAGGGATGTGTGTATTCAGGGATGTGCGTATACAGGGATGTGTGTATACAGGGATGTGTGTATGTGTGTATATCGGGATGTGTGTATATCGGGATGTGTGTATTCAGGGATGTGCGCATACAGGGATGTGTGTATGTGTGTATATCGGGATGTGTGTATTCAGGGATGTGCGTATACAGGGATGTGCGTATACAGGGATGTGTGTATTCAGCGATGTGTGTATTCAGGGATGTGCGTATACAGGGATGTGTGTATACAGGGATGTGTGTATATCGGGATGTGTGTATATCGGGATGTGTGTATTCAGGTGTGCGTATACAGGGATGTGCGTATGCAGGGATGTGTGTATTCAGGGATGTGTGTATTCAGGGATGTGTGTATATCGGGATGTGTGTATTCAGGGATGTGCGTATACAGGGATGTGCGTATACAGGGATGTGTGTATTCAGGGATGTGTGTATTCAGGGATGTGCGTATACAGGGATGTGTGTATGTGCGTATATCGGGATGTGCGTATTCAGGTGTGCGTATACAGGGATGTGCGTATTCAGGGATGTGTGTATTCAGGGATGTGTGTATTCAGGGATGTGCGTATACAGGGATGTGTGTATACAGGGATGTGTGTATATCGGGATGTGTGTATATCGGGATGTGCGTATACAGGGATGTGTGTATTCAGGGATGTGTGTATTCAGGGATGTGCGTATACAGGGATGTGTGTATGTGTGTATATCGGGATGTGCGTATACAGGGATGTGTGTATATCGGGATGTGTGTATTCAGGGATGTGCGTATACAGGGATGTGTGTATTCAGGGATGTGTGTATTCAGGGATGTACGTATACAGGGATGTGTGTATGTGTGAATATCGGGATGTGTGTATTCAGGTGTGCGTATACAGGGATGTGCGTATACAGGGATGTGTGTATTCAGGGATGTGTGTATTCAGGGATGTGCGTATACAGGGATGTGTGTATGTGTGTATATCGGGATGTGTGTATTCAGGGATGTGCGTATACAGGGATGTGCGTATACAGGGATGTGTGTATTCAGGGATGTGTGTATTCAGGGATGTGCGTATACAGGGATGTGTGTATATCGGGATGTGTGTATTCAGGGATGTGTGTATTCAGGGATGTGCGTATACAGGGATGTGTGTATGTGTGTATATCGGGATGTGTGTATATCGGGATGTGTGTATTCAGGTGTGCGTATACAGGGATGTGTGTATATCGGGATGTGTGTATTCAGGGATGTGCGTATACAGGGATGTGCGTATACAGGGATGTGTGTATTCAGGGATGTGTGTATTCAGGGATGTGTGTATTCAGGGATGTGTGTATTCAGGGATGTGCGTTATACAGGGATGTGTGTATACAGTGATGTGTGTATTCAGGGATGTGTGTATTCAGGGATGTGCGTATACAGGGATGTGTGTATACAGGGATGTGTGTATGTGTGTATATCGGGATGTGTGTATATCGGGATGTGTGTATTCAGGGATGTGCGTATACAGGGATGTGTGTATATCGGGATGTGTGTATTCAGGGATGTGCGTATACAGGGATGTGTGTATTCAGGGATGTGTGTATTCAGGGATGTGCGTATACAGGGATGTGTGTATGTGTGTATATCGGGATGTGTGTATTCAGGTGTGCGTATACAGGGATGTGTGTATTCAGGGATGTGTGTATTCAGGGATGTGCGTATACAGGGATGTGTGTATGTGTGTATATCGGGATGTGTGTATTAAGGGATGTGCGTATACAGGGATGTGTGTATGTGTGTATATCGGGATGTGTGAATTCAGGTGTGCGTATACAGGGATGTGCGTATACAGGGATGTGTGTACTCAGGGATGTGTGTATTCAGGGATGTGCGTATAAAGGGATGTGTGTATGTGTGTATATCGGGATGTGTGTATTCAGGGATGTGTGTATTCAGGGATGTGCGTATACAGGGATGTGCGTTTACAGGGATGTCTGTATTCAGGGATGTGTGTATTCAGGCATGTGCGTATAAAGGGATGTGTGTATGTGTGTATATCGGGATGTGTGTATTCAGGGATGTGCGTATACAGGGATGTGTGTATTCAGGGATGTGTGTATTCAGGGATGTGCGTATACAGGGATGTGTGTATACAGGGATGTGTGTATGTGTGTATATCGGGATGTGTGTATATCGGGACGTGTGTATTCAGGGATGTGCGTATACAGGGATGTGTGTATGTGTGTATATCGGGATGTGTGTATTCAGGGATGTGCGTATACAGGGATGTGTGTATTCAGGGATGTGTGTATTCAGGGATGTGCGTATACAGGGATGTGTGTATGTGTGTATATCGGGATGTGTGTATTCAGGGATGTGCGTATACAGGTATGTGCGTATACAGGGGTGTGTGTATATCGGGATGTGTGTATTCAGGGATGTGTGTATTCAGGGATGTGTGTATTCAGGGATGTGTGTATGTGTGTATATCGGGATGTATGTATATCGGGATGTGTGTATTCAGGGATGTGCGTATACAGGGATGTGCGTACACAGGGATGTGTGTATTCAGGGATGTGTGTATTCAGGGATGTGCGTATACAGGGATGTGTGTATTCAGGGATGTGTGTATTCAGGGATGTGCGTATACAGGGATGTGTGTATACAGGGATGTGTGTATGTGTGTATATCGGGATGTGTGTATATCGGGATGTGTGTATTCAGGGATGTGCGTATAAAGGGATGTGTGTATGTGTGTATATCGGGATGTGTGTATTCAGGGATGTGTGTATTCAGGGATGTGCGTATACAGGGATGTGCGTATACAGGGATGTCTGTATTCAGGGATGTGTGTATTCAGGGATGTGCGTATACAGGGATGTGTGTATATCGGGATGTGTGTATTCAGGGATGTGCGTATACAGGGATGTGCGTATACAGGGATGTGTGTATATCGGGATGGGTGTATTCAGGGATGTGCGTATACAGGGATGTGCGTATACAGGGATGTGTGTATTCAGGGATGTGTGTATTCAGGGATGTGCGTATACAGGGATGTGTGTATGTGTGTATATCGGGATGTGTGTATTCAGGGATGTGTGTATTAAGGGATGTGTGTATTCAGGGATGTGCGTATACAGGGATGTGTGTATATCGGGATGTGTGTATTCAGGTGTGCGTATACAGGGATGTGCGTATACAGTGATGTGTGTATTCAGGGATGTGTGTATTCAGGGATGTGCGTATACAGGGATGTGTGTATACAGGGATGTGTGTATATCGGGATGTGTGTATATCGGGATGTGTGTATTCAGGGATGTGCGTATACATGGATGTGTGTATTCAGGGATGTGTGTATTCAGGGATGTGCGTATACAGGGATGTGTGTATGTGTGTATATCGGGATGTGCGTATTCAGGTGTGCGTATACAGGGATGTGCGTATACAGGGATGTGTGTATTCAGGGATGTGTGTATTCATGGATGTGCGTATACAGGGATGTGTGTATACAGGGATGTGTGTATGTGTGTATATCTGGATGTGTGTATATCGGGATGTGTGTATTCAGAGATGTGCGTATACAGGGATGTGCGTATACAGGGATGTGTGTATTCAGGGATGTGTGTATTCAGGGATGTGCGTATACAGGGATGTGTGTATTCAGGGATGTGTGTATTCAGGGATGTGCGTATACAGGGATGTGTGTATACAGGGATGTGTGTATATCGGGATGTGTGTATATCGGGATGTGTGTATTCAGGGATGTGCGTATAAAGGGATGTGTGTATGTGTGTATATCGGGATGTTTGTATTCAGGGATGTGCGTATACAGGGATGTGCGTATACAGGGATGTGCGTATACAGGGATGTGTGTATTCAGGGATGTGTGTATTCAGGGATGTGCGTATACAGGGATGTGTGTATGTGTGTATATCGGGATGTGTGTATTCAGGGAGGTGCGTATACAGGGATGTGCGTATACAGGGGTGTGTGTATGTGTGTATATCGGGTTGTGTGTATTCAGGGATGTGTGTATTCAGGGATGAGTGTATTCAGGGATGTGCGTATACAGGGATGTGTGTATTCAGGGATGTGTGTATTCAGGGATGTGCGTATACAGGGATGTGTGTATACAGGGATGTGTGTATGTGTGTATATCGGGATGTGTGTATATCGGGATGTGTGTATTCAGGGATATGCGTATAAAGGGATGTGTGTATGTGTGTATATCGGGATGTGTGTATTCAGGGATGTGTGTATTCAGGGATGTGCGTATTCAGGGATGTGCGTATACAGGGATGTGTGTATTCGGGGATGTGTGTATTCAGGGATGTTTGTATTCAGGGATGTGCGTATGCAGGGATGTGTGTATACACGGATGTGCGTATACAGGGATGTGTGTATTCAGGGATGTGTGTATTTAGGGATGTGCGTATACAGGGATGTGTGTATACAGGGATGTGTGTATATCGGGATGTGTGTATATCGGGATGTGTGTATTCAGGGATGTGCGTATACAGGGATGTGTGTATAGCGGGATGTGTGTATATCGGGATGTGTGTATTAAGGGATGTGCGTATACAGGGATGTGTGTATGTGTGTATATCGGGATGTGTGTATTCAGGGATGTGCGTGTACAGGGATGTGCGTATACAGGGATGTGTGTATTCAGGGATGTGTGTATTCAGGGATGTGCGTATACAGGGATGTGTGTATGTGTGTATATCGGGATGTGTGTATTCAGGGATGTGTGTATTCAGGGATGTGTGTATTCAGGGATGTGCGTATACAGGGATGTGTGTATGTGTGTATATCGGGATGTGTGTATATCGGGATGTGTGTATTCAGGTGTGCGTATACAGGGATGTGTGTATGTGTGTATATCGGGATGTGTGTATTCAGAGATGTGCGTATACAGGAATGTGCGTATACAGGGATGTGTTTATTCAGGGATGTGTGTATTCAGGGATGTGTGTATTCAGGGATGTGTGTATTCAGGGATGTGCGTTATACAGGGATGTGTGTATACAGTGATGTATGTATTCAGGGATGTGTGTATTCAGGGATGTGCGTATACAGGGATGTGTGTATACAGGGATGTGTGTATGTGTGTATATCGGGATGTGTGTATATCGGGATGTGTGTATTCAGGGATGTGCGTATACAGGGATGTGTGTATATCGGGATGTGTGTATTCAGGGATGTGCGTATACAGGGATGTGTGTATTCAGGGATGTGTGTATTCAGGGATGTGCGTATACAGGGATGTGTGTATGTGTGTATATCGGGATGTGTGTATTAAGGGATGTGCGTATACAGGGATGTGTGTATGTGTGTATATCGGGATGTGTGTATTCAGGGATGTGCGTTTACAGGGATGTGCGTATACAGGGATGTGTGTATTCAGGGATGTGTGTATTCAGGGATGTGCGTATACAGGGATGTGTGTATACAGGGATGTGTGTATATCGGGATGTGTGTATATCGGGATGTGTGTATTCAGGGATGTGCGTATACAGGGATGTGCGTATACAGGGATGTGTGTATGTGTGTATATCGGGATGTGTGTATTCAGGGATGTGCGTATACAGGGATGTGCGTATACAGGGATGTGTGTATGTGTGTATATCGGGATGTGTGTATTCAGGGATGTGCGTATACAGGGAGGTGCGTATACAGGGATGTGTGTATTCAGGGATGTGTGTATTCAGGGATGTGCGTATACAGGGATGTGTGTATACAGGGATGTGTGTATACAGGGATGTGTGTATATCGGGATGTGTGTATTCAGGGATGTGTGTATTCAGGGATGTGTGTATTCAGGGATGTGCGTATACAGGGATGTGTGTATATCGGGATGTGTGTATTCAGGTGTGCGTATACAGGGATGTGCGTATACAGTGATGTGTGTATTCAGGGATGTGTGTATTCAGGGATGTGCGTATACAGGGATGTGTGTATACAGGGATGTGTGTATGTGTGTATATCGGGATGTGTGTATACAGGGATGTGCGTATACAGGGATGTGTGTATTCAGGGATGTGTGTATTCAGGGATGTGCGTATACAGGGATGTGTGTATACAGGGATGTGTGTATGTGTGTATATCGGGATGTGTGTATACCGGGATGTGTGTATTCAGGGATGTGCGTATACAGGGATGTGTGTATGTGTGTATATCGGGATGTGTGTATTCAGGAATGTGCGTATACAGGGATGTGCGTATACAGGGATGTGTGTATTCAGGGATGTGTGTATTCAGGGATGTGCGTATACAGGGATGTGTGTATACAGGGATGTGAGTATATCGGGATGTGTGTATATCGGGATGTGTGTATTCAGGGATGTGCGTATACAGGGATGTGTGTATGTGTGTATAGCGGGATGTGTGTATTCAGGGATGTGCGTATACAGGGATGTGTGTATACAGGGATGTGTGTATATCGGGATGTGTGTATATCGGAATGTGTGTATTCAGGGATGTGCGTATACAGGGATGTGTTTATGTGTGTATAGTGGGATGTGTGTATTCAGGGATGTGCGTATACAGGGATGTGTGTATTCAGGGATGTGTGTATTCAGGGATGTGCGTATACAGGGATGTGTGTATATCGGGATGTGTGTATATCGGGATGTGTGTATTCAGGGATGTGCGTATACAGGGATGTGTGTATGTGTGTATAGCGGGATGTGTGTATATCGGGATGTGTGTATACAGGGATGTGTGTATTCAGGGATGTGTGTATTCAGGGATGTGTGTATTCAGGGATGTGTGTATTCAGGGATGTGCGTTATACAGGGATGTGTGTATACAGTGATGTATGTATTCAGGGATGTGTGTATTCAGGGATGTGCGTATACAGGGATGTGTGTATACAGGGATGTGTGTATGTGTGTATATCGGGATGTGTGTATATCGGGATGTGTGTATTCAGGGATGTGCGTATACAGGGATGTGTGTATATCGGGATGTGTGTATTCAGGGATGTGCGTATACAGGGATGTGTGTATTCAGGGATGTGTGTATTCAGGGATGTGCGTATACAGGGATGTGTGTATGTGTGTATATCGGGATGTGTGTATTAAGGGATGTGCGTATACAGGGATGTGTGTATGTGTGTATATCGGGATGTGTGTATTCAGGGATGTGCGTTTACAGGGATGTGCGTATACAGGGATGTGTGTATTCAGGGATGTGTGTATTCAGGGATGTGCGTATACAGGGATGTGTGTATACAGGGATGTGTGTATATCGGGATGTGTGTATATCGGGATGTGTGTATTCAGGGATGTGCGTATACAGGGATGTGCGTATACAGGGATGTGTGTATGTGTGTATATCGGGATGTGTGTATTCAGGGATGTGCGTATACAGGGATGTGCGTATACAGGGATGTGTGTATGTGTGTATATCGGGATGTGTGTATTCAGGGATGTGCGTATACAGGGAGGTGCGTATACAGGGATGTGTGTATTCAGGGATGTGTGTATTCAGGGATGTGCGTATACAGGGATGTGTGTATGTGTGTATATCGGGATGTGTGTATTCAGGGATGTGTGTATTCAGGGATGTGTGTATTCAGGGATGTGCGTATACAGGGATGTGTGTATATCGGGATGTGTGTATTCAGGTGTGCGTATACAGGGATGTGCGTATACAGTGATGTGTG
Organism: Siphonodentalium dalli; assembly: GCA_032622095.1. Taxonomy (NCBI): domain Eukaryota; kingdom Metazoa; phylum Mollusca; class Scaphopoda; order Gadilida; family Siphonodentaliidae; genus Siphonodentalium; species Siphonodentalium dalli. Next base: position 298,887,289 of record CP136064.1, read on the forward strand.
TATTCAGGGATGTGTGTATTCAGGGATGTGCGTATACAGGGATGTGTGTATACAGGGATGTGTGTATGTGTGTATATCGGGATGTGTGTATACAGGGATGTGCGTATACAGGGATGTGTGTATTCAGGGATGTGTGTATTCAGGGATGTGCGTATACAGGGATGTGTGTATACAGGGATGTGTGTATGTGTGTATATCGGGATGTGTGTATACCGGGATGTGTGTATTCAGGGATGTGCGTATACAGGGATGTGTGTATGTGTGTATATCGGGATGTGTGTATTCAGGAATGTGCGTATACAGGGATGTGCGTATACAGGGATGTGTGTATTCAGGGATGTGTGTATTCAGGGATGTGCGTATACAGGGATGTGTGTATACAGGGATGTGAGTATATCGGGATGTGTGTATATCGGGATGTGTGTATTCAGGGATGTGCGTATACAGGGATGTGTGTATGTGTGTATAGCGGGATGTGTGTATTCAGGGATGTGCGTATACAGGGATGTGTGTATACAGGGATGTGTGTATATCGGGATGTGTGTATATCGGAATGTGTGTATTCAGGGATGTGCGTATACAGGGATGTGTTTATGTGTGTATAGTGGGATGTGTGTATTCAGGGATGTGCGTATACAGGGATGTGTGTATTCAGGGATGTGTGTATTCAGGGATGTGCGTATACAGGGATGTGTGTATATCGGGATGTGTGTATATCGGGATGTGTGTATTCAGGGATGTGCGTATACAGGGATGTGTGTATGTGTGTATAGCGGGATGTGTGTATATCGGGATGTGTGTATACAGGGATGTGTGTATTCAGGGATGTGTGTATTCAGGGATGTGCGTATACAGGGATGTGTGTATACAGGGATGTGTGTATGTGTGTATATCGGGATGTGTGTATATCGGGATGTGTGTATTCAGGGATGTGCGTATAAAGGGATGTGTGTATATCGGGATGTGTGTATTCAGGGATGTGTGTATACAGGGATGTGTGTATGTGTGTATAGCGGGATGTGTGTATATCGGGATGTGTGTATTAAGGGATGTGAGTATACAGGGATGTGTGTATGTGTGTATATCGGGATGTGTGTATTCAGGGATGTGCGTGTACAGGGATGTGCGTATACAGGGATGTGTGTATTCAGGAATGTGTGTATTCAGGGATGTGCGTATACAGGGATGTGTGTATGTGTGTATATCGGGATGTGTGTATTCAGGGATGTGTGTATTCAGGGATGTGTGTATTCAGGGATGTGCGTATACAGGGATGTGTGTATGTGTGTATATCGGGATGTGTGTATATCGGGATGTGTGTATTCAGGTGTGCGTATACAGGGATGTGTGTATGTGTGTATATCGGGATGTGTGTATTCAGAGATGTGCGTATACAGGAATGTGCGTATACAGGGATGTGTGTATTCAGGGATGTGTGTATTCAGGGATGTGTGTATGTGTGTATATCGGGATGTGTGTATTCAGGTGTGCGTATACAGGGATGTGCGTATACAGGGATGTGTGTATTCAGGGACGTGTGTATTCAGGGATATGCGTATACAGGGATGTGTGTATACAGGGATGTGTGTATGTCGGGATGTGTGTATATCGGGATGTGTGTATTCAGGGATGTGCGTATACAGGAATGTGTGTATGTGTGTATATCGGGATGTGTGTATTCAGGGATGTGCGTATACAGGGATGTGCGTATACAGGGATGTGTGTATTCAGGGATGTGCGTATACATGGATGTGTGTATACAGGTATGTGTGTATATCGGGATGTGTGTATATCGGGATGTGTGTATTCAGGGATGTGCGTATACAGGGATGTGTGTATGTGTGTATAGCGGGATGTGTGTATATCGGGATGTGTGTATTCAGGGATGTGCGTATACAGGGATGTGTGTATGTGTGTATATCGGGATACATACATGTATACGCACATCCCGATATACACACATCCCGATATACACACATACACACATCCCTATATACGCACATCCTTGAATACACACATCCCGATATACACACATCCCGATATACACACATATACACATCCCTGTATACGCACATCCCGATATACACACATCCCGATATACACACATCCCTGTATACACACATCCCTGTATACGCACATCCCTGAATACACACATCCCTGAATACACACATCCCTGTATACGCACATCCCTGTATACGCACACCTGAATACACACATACCGATATACACACATACACACATCCCTGTATACGCACATCCCTGAATTCACACATCCCGATATACACACATACACACATCCCTGTATACACACATCCATGTATACGCACATCCCTGAATACACACATCCCTGAATACAGACATCCCTGTATACGCACATCCCTGTATACGCACATCCCTGTATACGCACATCCCTGTATACGCACATCCCTGTATACGCACATCCCTCTATACGCACATCCCTGTGTACGCACATCCCTGAATACACACATCCCGATATACAGTGTATACGCACATCCCTGTATACGCACATCCATGTATACGCACATCTCTGTATACACACATCCCGATATACACACATCCCTGTATACGCACATACCTGTATACGCACATCCCTGTATACGCACATCCCTGTATACGCACATCCCGATATACGCACATCCCGATATACACACATCCCTATATACGCAGATCCCTGTATACGCACATCCCTGTATACACACATCCCTGTATACACACATCCCTGTTTACACACATCCTTATATACACACATCCCGATATACACACATCCCGATATACACACATCCCTGTATACACACATCCCTGTATACGCCCATCCCTGTATACACGCCTTCACACATCCCTATATACACACATCCCGATATACAATCACATCCCGATATACACACATCCCGATATACACACATCCCGATATACACACACATCCCGATATACACACACATCCCGATATACACACATACACACATCCCTATATACGCACATCCCGATATACGCACATTCCTGTATACGCACATCCCTGTATACGCACATCCATGTATACACACACATCCTTATAGACACACATCCTTATAGACACACATCCCTGTATACACACATCCCTGTATAAACACATCCCTGTATACACACACATCCCTGTATACACACATCCCTGTATACACACATCCTTATAGACACACACATCCCGATATACACACATCCCGATATACACACATCCCGATATACACACACATCCCGATATACACACACATTTCGATATACACACACATCCCGATATACACACATCCCGATATACACACACATCCCGCTATACACACACATCCCGATATACACACATCCCGATATACACACATCCCGATATACACACATCCCTGTATACACACATCCCTGTACACACATATCCATGTATACACCCACATCCCTGTTTACACACACATCCCGTTATACACACATCCCGATATACAAACATCCCGATATACACACATCCCGATATACACACATCCGTGTACACACACATATCTGTACACACACATCCCTGTACACACACATCCCTGTACACACATCCCTGTACACACACATCCATGTATACACACATCCTTGTATACACACACATCCCTGTATACACACATCCTTATAGACACACATCCCTTATAGACACACATCCTTATAGACACACACATCCCGATATACAAACATCCCGATATACACACACATCCGGATATACACACATCCCGATATACACACATCCCTGTACACACACATCCCTGTACACACACATATCCCTGTATACACACACATCCCTGTACACACACACCCCTGTATACACACATCCCTGTATACACACATCCCTGTATACACACATCCCTGTATACACACACATCCTTATAGACACACATCCCTGCAAAAACACATCCCTGTATACACACACATCCCTGATACACACATCCCTGTATACACACATCCTTATAGACACACACATCCCGATATACAAACACATCCCGATATACACACACATCCCGATATACACACATCCCGATATACACACACATCCCGATATACACACATCCCGATATACACACGTCCCGATATACACACATCCCTGTACACACACATCCCTGTACACACACATATCCCTGTATACACACACATCCCTGTACATACATCCCTGTATACACACACATCCATGTATACACACATCCTTGTATACACACATCCCTGTATACACACACATCCTTATAGACACACATCCCTGTATACACATCCCTGTATAAACACATCCATGTATACACACACATCCCTGATACACACACATCCCTGTATACACACACATCCTTATATACACACACATCCCGATATACACACATCCCGATATACAGACACATCCCTGTACACACATATACACATACATCCGTGTACACACACATCCCTGTATACACACACATCCCTGTTTACACACATCCCTGTATACACACACATCCCTGTATACACACACATCCTTATAGACACACATCCTTATAGACACACATCCTTATAGACACACATCCCTGTAAAAACACATCCCTGTATACACACACATCCCTGTATACACACATCCCTATATACACACATCCCTATATACACACATCCATATATACGCACATCCCTATATAGAATTTTCCAAAAGTCTGAACCAACCCGCACGCTATCTCTCCATTGGCCGGGTTACTTTGAGAGTACAGCGGTCAAAGTTTGCGCATCTTCACTATGTAGTTCGAGCGAAGCGAGGTGCCCAAAACAAATTTTGTTGTCGTCCGCCAACATACGATACAAAAAATAGCTTAGTGATGCCGCACTCAAATACAGCCATTTACGGAGGAATTCTGGTCCAAAAACAATTAATTCCCCCCCCCCCCCCAATAAATTGTTTGAAAATCAAACTACAAGAACATTTCAACCTATTATAGGTGTGAAATTTCCAACTAATGTTTTGGCAGATATGAAATTTCCAACTGTTGAAAATTTTGACCAAAGTTGGGGGGGGGTGAGACCCCTCCTGTCGCCACGTCTGTTTATGATGGCATGGTGGTCGAATATGCCCAAGAAGCTATTCTACCCACTCATTCATACATATAACTAGCACAAAATATTATTTTGCGCCATCAAAACCTGCGTCCAAGATGTTTTGGTTGAACCCGAATACCAGTTAATTCGGGGGTATGAATCCCGCGTACGGCTTCAAAACACCCTGAATCCCGCGTACCGAAAAGGGGGGGGGGGGTGATACCCTCTTAGATAAACTTGAGAGTCCAACATTTTTCCCTCATTTAAAAACGAGTAAAGCAGTTTATTAACCAATGTATACATGCAACGTATTTACATGAGGATAAACATAACAAGTAACTATTAATTCGGGGCGGGGTGTGGGGTCAGTAATATACCGGTACTCAATTTTTATAATTACTGACACATGTACATAAGTAAAATCCCCATATTTAGCCGTCAACATCATTATAGAGAGCTCCGTTAGCGCAGTCGGTAAAGTGAAATAACCATTCTGCACGAGTGACTGACAATTGCTCTACGACCACCGCGCCGTCATTTAGAATCCCGGTGGATCGAACAAAATCGCAAAACTGGTTGAGTGTGCCTGTCTGAGTCAGAAAGTGTGCCTGGATGGACACTTCAAGACACGACTCTCCCTAACGGCGCGTGCTAGACTTTCTTGTGTTATCCCTGGTACTCTGTACCAAATAAAATCAATCAATCAATCAATCAATCAACTCGCGTTCGTTTGATGATGATGATATTATGAGGCAATATAGATCAATTTGTTCCCGTTCCAATATCCGTTCCAATATCCTCATGAATTTTTTTTACAAGTGCTCATTTGATGTAAAACGCCATCCTTTTCATGCTTATATTTCATCATTATATTTCATCATTATATTGTTGTACTTTGTGGGAAAAGTTCACCCATAATTGTATGTTATAACAATGCCTATAATAGGAAGTTTATGCGGTATGAATGGAGATGTAGCGCAAGTGGGATGTACGCCAGTGATGTTGTGAGCTCTTATCTTTTCAAACATTGTATTACATATAATTGATATTTCTACAATATGGGCCATTTGAGCCTGAATTAAATAAACTATATAACAAGCAAGTATTCATAAGTACATGTAAGTAGACATTTGCCCTCTCAAGACAACTGCTTTGTATCCATTCTGTTATCCGTCCTAAAACTGCCTTATTATCATATAATAATATTATGCATGTTATTTTTGAATTTGCTTTCATCTGTGTGTAGTTTGATTATGCATTTCGTGACCCTTCATGTTACCCCTCGGCAAAACAAATTCTATACCGGTAGGCTACATAAAAAAAATAAAAACCATTTTGGCCATCATCTCGGTTATCTCGTATAACGTGTTTTTTTCAAATAATCGTTTCTAGGTCGTTTGGTATTAAAAGGAGTATTCCATCGATCATAGCAAACACGAATTGATGTAAATCGAATTTTTCAAATCCAAAATCGGTCTTTAAGTATGTAATTGGGACGTTGTACGATCTGACCTCTAGGTTACAGTGAAGTAATTATTTCCCATATGCCTCAGTGTTAACATATAATGGCCTGCAGCCCTGACTATCCAAAAATTGTGATAAATGAGTACACGGTCACCGGAATTGGCATCTGCGCAAAGTTTCTGCATGAAAAAAATCATATCGTCGAGCATGGAATGTACCTTTAAATTTGGGATTTATAATCGAGAGTCAGAATTGCATGAAAAACATATTGACATTTTTTACCTCACACCAAAAAAATAAAATCTAGGAACCACGTGCTTTACAATATGTGCCAATGTTTTGTTTGGAGTCTGAAATTTCAAGAGGAGTGATTGCATGTATTTTATATGTTTAAATATCGAAACTACTATTAACCAACCAGAGCCCAGAAGTTTTTTAATTCTCTCCTGCATCTTGGTCCAAAATCCGTCGGAGGGCGCTACCAATGGAATTACTTCACTGTAACCTCCATAGCGCACATGGTTAGAAGGAACTAAATGTTTTCCATAGGCCACAGTGTTAACGTTTGACCACGCCCACGCTAAATTTTCGAGTTCCGAAGTGCACGATGCATGCGTTCGTAAAGACCAACCCTTTCGGCATCTGTTCGCACATAGGAGTACCTTTCGAGCCACGCCTTTTTCGAAAACCAGCATATGTTTTCCACACTACCCCACTTTTTGCACAGAATTTGACAGTCTGACAAAAGCCAATACACAGCCTCAATATCCCGCCATTGTTTGGACACGAACGCATTTCAGACTAGGAAACGCCCACGTTTTTACATGCTATGGGTATTATATTTCTTGAATTTGTAAAATTATTTGACATATTATACGCCAATCGCGCGCCAGAATTTTTTAAACTCGTATTCGAGATACCCTGTAAAAACGAAAGGGACGTAATTCTACTTATTTAGTTCCTTCTAACCTTAAGTTGTAGCCAGCCATTTGATTTTTCTCACAATTTCTCCATGTTATCAGGATATATTATTCTTCCAGGACGGGACGTCGTGCATTAAGTAAGTACTCCATGCTTAGCCAACCGTATATCGCCACCTTAAAGTTAAACACACTACCAAATGACATTAGTTTCTTGAAATTCGTTTGTCAACATCCATATTCCCACCCATGTATCATAACAAAAAATTCATTTCTTCCAATTAAAACATAAATACGCGCTCAAACCTCAAACTTTAGGAATATCTAAGTATTTCACACATTAGAATTAGAAGTTTCAAGCTTCATCATTTCATCTTCAGTTTCCTCTTAACAGTCTCTTCGCCTTGTCTCATCTGCACAGCCATTTTTATCTATGAAAAATTTACATTAATTTTTCAAAATCATGTTGTCCAGATTTCTATATATTAATTAGAAAATATAACCCCAAACTTAGCCACATTAGCATTGGATTTGAATCGTCGGGAATATCCAGCAAACTTTAAAGGCTAAGTTTAAATCATTTTGCCCTCTCGAGCATTTCAAAATCTTAGATATTGACAATGCAAATTTGTTTTAAATGTACTCTTAGCCAACATTAGAGTTGTATTACTAGTTGTTAAAAAATGTGAACAGATGCTCACAGGCAAATTTCTTCTGAACATTTTTACAAGTGTTATACATATGGTCAACATACAGTAATGCTCTAAGTAATCGACTTCTTAACCACAGCAGCTTTATGGGTAACTTTTCAGGATTTAGTCGGAAATATGGCTTGTTGCCATTCATCGGAGAGCTGTCCGATGAATGGCAACAAGCCATATTTCCGACTAAATCCTGAAAAATTACCCATAATTCTTCTTTGGTTAAGAGGTCGATTAATTAGAGCATTACTGTAGATTCATGTCTGAGGCAACGACAATATCCAAGCCTGAATAAATGTGCCGGACATTCACATAATGAGGTCCCCAGAGGGTAATTTAGTGACGCTAGAATCACCAATTTCGTCCTCTGGGGACCTAATTCTGCATGACCTTATCTGCTATGGGAGACCTAGACTCAGATTTACGTTTCAAAATGGCGATGTAAACCTATTCGACACTTAGATTGTGCATTGTGGCGTCTGCCAATCTGGGGAAACTAAACTAAAGAAGAAAAACTTTTTGAAGAAGTTTCGAAAGAAACTAAAAAACTTGTTAATTTGATAATAAAGAAACTTTCCAGAGAAAATGAGGCCTAAGCAGATTGAGGTCCCCAGAGGGTGAATATAGTGATGCTAGCCACTATGCAGAGTAGTGTCACTGAATTCACCCTCTGGGGACCTCATTTTGCCATATTATCAGACCTAATGACATTCATTGCTGTTTGCGATCTGATTCACAACACAGCGCTAATGAACTCTTGTAACCCTTTCATGATGGGAGCTGTGCTAGTGCAGCATTAAAGTTCATGTGCCAGTGCATTCTTTTATATATGCGAGTCTCCCATAGGGAGGAGCCTCACATATTTAACACATATATTAGAGAAGCACTGGCTGTCAAGGTAAATATTGTTAGATCAATGTATTCGCTTATATATGCGAAGCTTCCTATGGGAGACTCGCATATATAAGAGAATGCATTGGTGCAGGTTTCAGGAAGCTCCAGTCATGAAAGGGTTAGATAGATGTTCCTTTTTTTCATGCCATATTCTTCTCAATTGCTTATGGCACTTGTAAGTTGTATACAGAGAATATGTACAGAGTTGGGGAAATAAGCTAACAACTATTTAATCTGTTTTACATACTCTCCCACCAAAATTAATACAACCAGGTCTGCAAATTTGAGGCCAAACATCTTATCAGTTGGCGTGGAGATTAACTAAAACAAAAATGCCGCGAACAAAAATCAGGTCACGCCAAGTTTTCTGCAGATCTTGCAATCACTGATTCTCACCTTAATTATTGCCTAATCAAATCCCAAAAGGCAACATTCAAAATTATTAGTTCATCGAGTTGTCTATTAGCAGCATACAGTTGCAGTGATTATAACAGTTTGTGTAACTCTTTTGGTAACGTCTGGTTACCTAAGCACAAACAGGCGAAAGAAAAATAGCTTTACGTATAATTAATTTTGAAATCTGCAGGCGTGTACATGTCAAATTGTACTTATATAGGTTCTTTTTATATGACAAAGAAACATGTATTACTAATACTAAATTTTGTTGGTATCTATAAATTTGCTTTGTAACTACTTCCCATATATATAGAAGAATGTTTATCTCGTCCCAGCAAATTGTATATAGATTCCTTGATATAAAATAACTGATATGAATTGAAGACATCTGTCAGAAAAGCTTCTATCAGTCAATATAAATTATTTTTAGAATTTTTTATGACAATCGTGGAACAGATTTATGGGCTATTTTTAGATCGGAAATCCATGCTAAAACATTCGGAGCATCAAAGAGAGATTATTATGTCAGTGTTAACCAAACAAAATTTTTAATGATGAAGCCTTAAAATCCATCAAATTTTGAGAGAATCAAAACATAGCATTTCTACAGGGAATCAAGACTTTCTATGCGAATCAAAATAAGAATCATGATTCTGATTCTCGTCAGATTTTAAGGTCTTATATCAGGCGATTGTCGCAATTCCTATACAGCACAGGTCGATTTTCCACATAACTAAAAATAGCACAATAAATTTTCTGTCACATTAATAATTTCAGTGTTTACAAAATTGGAGATTGCGACAACTAAATAAACACTAAAAAGCATCTATGAAGAGTCCAGTATTGACTAATAATACCTAGTAAGGAGAATAGAATTAAGTGTTTACAAGAATTTCAACTATATCTTCAACATCAAAGAGTGAACAATCTTGTTTGCAACCTCAATCAAAGAACATTGCAGATCAGCTGAGAGATTTACCATGAATTACAATCAAAATATACCACTTTAGGAATATCTTCAGTTTTATCTGTAGTTTATTCACAAAATAGCTACGGTATTTGAAGTCTTGAAATCGCGTTTTATAAAAATGATGTTGTTGTTGTAATTGTGGTCCAGAAGAAATAGACCACCTTTAATTTATGTGAAGTTTTCAGGAGGAAGTACAAAATTTTCTTTTTAACTGTTAACACTTCCATGACTGAGCTTCCTGAAATTTTGCGAAAACCCTGTGACAATGCATTCTCTTATACATGTATATGCGAGCCTCCCATAGGGAGCCTCACATATATGAGAATAAATTGGCCTAACAATATTTACCTTGACCTCGTGAGCCAGTGCATTCTCTTATATATCCGAGGCTCCCTATGTAATATAATGCACTGGCACAGGATCATTAATGCTGCACCAGCGCAGCTTCCGTCATGAAATGGTTAACATATGTATAATGTTATTGTATGAAAACTCTCTGGCAAGAAAAACTCAGATTCAGATAATCCTGCAATTCAGTTACTTTTATGACATTTTAACCATTGAATGAAATTAGTTACTAATACGACTTTAATTTCTTTCAGCACCGATCCGAGCTCCCGAGGACCTCAGCAAGAAGATCGACCAATCTAACGATTCAAAAACTCCCAAGATCGTAAACCAATCTAACGATTTAAAACCTCCCAAGACTGTTGTAACACTCGACGATTAATGATGTTGTAATTTATAGAATTTTGTTTGAGTCTCGTGTGTATGTTCTGTCTCATTGTCTTTCTGTATGATTTACAGTAATGCCCTAAATAATCGACTCCTTAACCCTTTACCCAACAAAACGGCCAAAACCGGCCAAATAAAGCTTCAACAGTCTAAAATATCTTCGGTCTGTCTCAATAGAACCATACAAATATGGATATCATTGGAACCAGCTCCTTGACCACATTGTGATAGTTACAGTTATGCCCTGTGCCAATGCATTCTCTTATATATGCGAGTCGACCATAGGTCACCTCGCATATATAAGAGAATGCATTTTTTCTTACATTCTTTAACAATTTTGTAATTTTTAATGTGTTAAGCCAATGCATTCTCTTATATATGCGAGGCGACCTATGGTCGACTCGCATATATAAGAGAATGCATTGGCACAGGGCCCTTCTGTTGGGTAAAGGGTTAACCACAGTAGTATTATGGGTAATTTTTCAGGTTCAGTCGGAAATATGGCTTGTTGCCATTCATCGGAAAGCTCTCACTGGGAGCTTTCTGATGAATGGCAACAAGCCATATTTCTGACTAAATCCTGAAAAATTACCCATAATTCTGCTGTGGTTAAGGAGTCAATTGTTTAGGGCATTACTGTATGTTTTGTGAATAAAAGATTGATTGATTGAGCGAGAAAATGTGAGAGACGTTTGGAAAGACTGGCTGTCAAATTGTTTTTGTTTTATTATATAACTGTTTTATCCGTTTTTTCATTCTGTTTCAAGGACGAAAAGATATTAAATTTCATAATTAATCATGATTTATACATAAATCAACATGATTTATACATAAATCAACCTATTATGTTCAAACGTTAAGCCAAGCATTAGTTCACTTTTTTCCACCAGAAATTCCCATCATGGCCTGTCATGGCCACATAAGCTGAAGAACAGATATTATAATCCTATACAAAATGTATATGCTCTGGCGTGACTTCCCTAAAATCATCACCATTAATAAGCCTGGATATAGTGTGTCTAACATTTGCAGAATGAGCTGTACAGCAGGCTAGCATCACCAAATTCACCTTTTGGGGACCTCATTCTGCTTAGGCATCATCTTCTGGGAAGCATCTTTATTATCAACTTAACATCGTCTTTAGTTACTTTTTCCCTGTTCAGTTTCTATATCCCCTAATTTGCAGAAGATAAAATGCTTAATCGAGGGAACTAATGGGTGAACATCACCTACTTCAACTGGGGAACTTCAATCTGAACCTAGGTCTCCCATAGCAGTTGAGGCCTAAGCAGAATGAGCTTCGCAGAGGGTGAATTTGGTGATGCTAGCCCACTGTGTGGGATAGTGTCACCAAATTCACCCTCTGGGGACCTCATTCTGCAAATGTCAGACACACTATATCCAGACTTGACTGTTGAAAAGATTCCATGGATTTCATTTGCCTAAAAGAATAACTTTTGCCACATTTCATTGCTTATTTCTATATTCGAATATCCCACTTTCAGGAGGTGTATAATATATGTCGCTTCAAATTTGATGCATAATATTTTAAAGGCATGTAATGTGCTGATTAACTATTTGGGTTAAAATATTATATTTCCTTCAAGAATTTAGTATTTCACTGTGATTGCTGAAATGATTTGCGATATAATTTCAGAGAAAATAGCATCTTCATTGTACTATTATTTATTTTTATTTGATCCATACAGCCCTCGAAACTAGGAAAATTGTTCTACGGCATATTTAATGCTGTGGCATTATAGATTCTATATGTTGCCACGGCATTTGCCACAGCATTACTTATTGCCGTGGCCAATTTCGAGGACTGATCCATATGGAAAATTGACCTTCCTCGACATTGAGGAGATTGCTTCAAAATTTATTATGGCAGAATTAACCCTTTACCCAACAGAACGGCCCTGTGCCAATGCATTCTCTTATATATGCGAGTCGACCATAGGTCGCCTCGCATATATAAGAGAATGCATTGGCTTAACACATTAAAAATTATAAAATTGTTAAAGAATGTAAGAAAAAATGGTAAAAAGTGTTAAAAAAAGATTTTTGTTAGGCCAATGCATCTCTTATATATGCGAGGCGACCTATGGTCGACTCGCATATATAAGAGAATGCAATGGCACAGGGCTAACTGTAACTATCACAATGTGGTCAAGGAGCCGGTTCCAATGATATCCATATTTGTATGGTTCTATTGAGACAGACCGAAGATATTTTAGGCTGTTGCAGCTTTATTTGGCCGGTTTTGGCCGGTTTGTTGGGTAAAGGGTTAAAGGGAGACTACATAAATTTATGGGAGCCATCTCCTACTCAACAGAAAATATGCAATAAAATAATTAATATGAATCAAGAATGAGAGTAAATTACACTCACGTACACAAAGAACCACATATAACAACCTGATAATTATAACGAACCGCGTATAACAACCTGATAATTATAATGAACCGCGTATAACAACCTGATAATTATAACGAAAATGAATAGAAGCCGTAAGCTATTTGCTCATTTTGATTATAATTTCCATGTTTTACATGTTCATAGAGTACATCATCCCTGACTCATTCATTTGTTGTATATTTTCTGTTGAGTTGGAGACGGCTTATAATATGGCTGCATTTAGGTACAGTTTAAGGGCAAATTGTCACATGAATTGAAATTTCAGTAATCTTTAACCAAAAATTAAAAATATAGTTTCCACATAAGAGTTGAGTATAATACTTGGAATATCACTGGAACCTTGATATACCATTCTTCTTTATCTGAACTCCTTTATAGATAAATTCATTTTATATACCACAGTGGTTTGTTTCATTATTCTGAAACAACGCACACCATAGGAATGCCTAATATGCCTTTAAGATCTCCTCGCTGGATAATTCTTTCATACCAAACTCATAGATTCTCAAAAATGACACAACTGTCATTTACTAGTAGTGACGAGATCATGGTATTCAAAAACATAAATATATGCTATTATCATTATTGTGAGAAAAATATCTTGTTTGTTTGATAGAGATGGTTTGAATGTTGACATAATCACACTCTGTAAAAGGAAACGGCATGATATCTGTCACGATTCTTAAGTCGATATAAGCTGATATAGGCTTTTTTTAGGCCAATGCATTCTCTTATATATTCAAGGCGACCTATGGTCGACTCGCATATATAAGAGAATGCATTGGCACAGGGCATAACTGTAACCATCACAATGTGGTCAATGAACCGGTTCCAATGATATCCATATTTGTATGGTGTTATTGAGACAGACCGAAGATATTTTAGGCTGTTGAAGCTTTATTTGGGCGTTTTTGGCCGTTTTGTTGGGTAAAGGGTTAAGTGACCGTTGCTTATTTAGGCAGCACGAAAATAGACAAATATATTAACCCTTCCATGACTGGAGCTTCATGAAATTTTGCGAAAACCTTGTGCCAATGCATTTTCTTAAATATGTGAATACATTGGACAAACAATATTTACCTTGACCTTGTAAGCCAGGCCATTCTCTTATGTTTGCAAGGCTCCCTATGGGAGACTCGCATATGCAAGAATTCACTGGCACATGATTTTTAATGCTGCCCCAATGCAGCTCCCATCATGAAAGAGTTAATCCCCACATAAGACATCTGCAATTTACTCCGACAATCAATGTATTTAACTGAGACCGCCATCATTCCGTTTCTCCCTGCAAAGTGTGATGACAGATTGTGCTTTTCATTTATACATCATTTTATCTCATTGTAAAAATAACCCATTCATACACGGATTCATATCACATTATCAGACATGGAATAAAAGTGCCATGTTAAATCAGTCTTAATTATTCCACTCAATTTATGGGATAAATTTCAGTTTCCGATAACATTGGGAAAATTTTCCGGACAGGCGGGTAGGGAATTTTTTTTTATTATATAAAACCTTTCAGCTGAAAGCGATATAATAGTGTTGTCATGGAATATGGTAGATCCATGTGTATTGAAAATAAGCCAAGCATGTTGAAAGCATTGTATAAAAACATGTTTTCCCTTGAATTCATTCACTCTGCAGTAAGATCCACCAATGTTGAGCATAATAACCCACTAATTTTTGCTTTTGGGAAAATGATAAATATTCACATTGACACTCTAACAGGTAACTATATAGACTAGCATTATGGAGAAGCAAAAAATTGAGGCAGGCAAGAAAATTTCAGCCAGACAGGGTATCGGAAACAATTTTTTTATTTTTTTTTTGGCCTTAGTTTGTGGGGCATGTGAGGAAACTTTATACGACATTCTGGCTTAGTTTAGGTCAATATAAATTGCTTAGATTTACATCCAACTTTTTTTGTTTTTTTTTTCTAAAGGAAGGGAGGGCAAATTATATATTTTTATATTGTATTCTTCATAATAAATGGTCATGGACAGTTCTACATATTAGGGTTTCGCTACTCCGAGCAATGGATGTTTAGCTATTCGTATCCATAAAAATGGGGCCAAAATAATATAGGATTTGTGTTTGTACTTTAGAATTAACATACCGATTGAGATTGCACGAAACGCCAAATGAATTAGCACTAATATCGTCATGTAGACTGCAGACGGAGACGTCGCCATAAGGAAGTTTGGGGGGGGGAGGTATCTCAGCCCCAACTTTGGTAAAAAAATTCCCCCAACAGTTGGAAATTTCATACCTGACAGAACATTGGTTGAAAATTTCACACCAGCAATAAGTTGAAATTCTTCTCGCAGTTGGATTATCCAAATATTCAGTAGTGGGGAATTTTAGACTAACATTTGCATTTCATACTTTTAAAAGTCAAAATATTGGACTCAAATGGCCATATGTTGGAAATGTTCCAACCTCAGGGGGGATATCAGGTTGGAAATTCCAACACTTGTAAAGTTTCAGGTCAGTCTAGATAGGATTTAGCAATTTTCATGTTCAGATTTCAAAATTTTATCACACCTGGCCGAAACATGCAATTATAAGGTTTTTATCTCAAAAATGTTCTCATACATTGCCACAATACTACTGATCCATTTGAAATAGGCTACCACCTTGGCCTGCGATGGAACATATTTAATGCAAGACTCACGGCAAACTTATCACATGCAAATCAGAATAGACCCTCGGCACAACAAGAAGTTGCACCTCGAATGCTGGCATACCCGAATGGTGAAACATGGGCAGGACGGAAACCTAATTTAAAACGATATGAGCGGACAATTTTCAGATAAATGAAAGTGACGATGACATTGTACCTCAACTTGAGGAGTTAATTTTTTGTTGAGCAATGAATAGAATGATAAAGGAAAGCCAAAAAGTTAGAGTAAAGGTCTTATATTGTGTAGATTAAATTATTTTCATTTCAAACATTTTACAAATATATGTGGGATGGAGGCTGTGCAGATGGATTCAAATTTGAAATCAAAGATGACTGCTGGCAGCCAAGTTTTATAACAAATTTTGGCAATAATTGATGGCCCCAATCTAGAGGTCAACCCCGAAGATCCATATGAAGTTTGGTGATGAGGGTTGTGGCCTGTAGGTTGTGCCAAAAGATTTAGTCAAGCAAAGATTAAAATCCAAAATGGCCACTGGCAGCCATGTTTTTTAACGAATTTCGGAAATAATCGATGGCTCCCATCTAGAGGTCAGCCCGAAGATTCATATGGAGTTTCAGATGAGGGATGTACCTGTGGGGTGTGCAGAAGGATTTAGTCATGCAAAGAGTAAAATCCAAGATGGCTGCATGCAGCCATGTTTTTCTATGGATTTCAGAAAAAATTGATGGCTCCCATCTGGTGGTCACACAAAAGTTCCATATAAAGTTTGGTGATAATCGGATGAGGGATGTGGTCTGTTGGGTGTGCCAAAGGAGTTAGTCATGCAAAGAGTAATATCCAAGATGGCTGCCAACAGCCATGGTTTTCATCGAAAATTGTTCAAATTTGATGGCTCCCATCTAGAGGTGATCCTAACCATGCCTCAAATTTTCAAAAACTAATAAAAAAAAAATATGTCTCCCTCCTAAACATGCTTGCAAATTTTCAAAACAATTCTCCAATAAAGGCAGGCTGCGCCAATGGATTCAAATTTGAAATCCAAGATGGCTGCTGGTGGCCATGTTTTTTGACAAATGTCTGAAAAAAATTATGGCTCCCATCTACAAGTCACCCAGAGATCCATATGAAGATGGTGATGATCAGATGAGAGATGTGACCTGTTTGGGTGTGCCAAAACAATTAGTCATACAAAGAGTAAAATCCAAGATGGCTGCTGGCGGCCATGTTTTTTAACAAATTTTTTAAATAATCTATGGCTCCCATTTAGAGGTCACCCCGTAGATCCATATGAAGTACTCAGTCTGCATGGCCTCATCTCCTATTGGGAGTCCTGGACACAGATATAAGCGCCAATATGGTAATGGGCACCTCGACTATGCATTGTGCATTCTGCCAATTTGGGGATATAGAGAAACTAAAGAACTTTCTAAAGAAAAAAAAAAACTTGTTCATTTGATAATAAAGACACTTTCCAGAAAAGATGAGGCCTAAACAGAATGAAGTCCCCAGAGTGTATCAGGCTAGCATCACTATATTCATCCTCTGGGGACCGGGGACCTCATTCTGCTTAGGACTCATTTTC
Source organism: Siphonodentalium dalli (assembly GCA_032622095.1). Taxonomy (NCBI): domain Eukaryota; kingdom Metazoa; phylum Mollusca; class Scaphopoda; order Gadilida; family Siphonodentaliidae; genus Siphonodentalium; species Siphonodentalium dalli. The sequence continues at coordinate 298,905,072 of CP136064.1, forward strand.
TCTGGAAAGTTTATTATCAAATTTCTATAGAAACTTCTTCACATAGATTCTATTTCTTTTTTTAGTTTAGTTTCTCACCCTCTGTGGACCTCATTCTGCAAATGTCCGGCACCATATTTAGAGGCCTGCTTGAGACATTGTGATGGTTACAGTTATGCCCTGTGCCAATGCATATGGTCGACTCGCATATATAAGAGAATGCATTGGCTTAACACATTAAAAATTATAAAATTGTTAAAGTATGTAAGAAAAAATGGTAAAAAGTGTTAAAAAAAGATTTTTATTAGGCCAATGCATTCTCTTATATATGCGAGGCGACCTATGGTCGACTCGCATATATAAGAGAATGCAATGGCACAGGGCTAACTGTAACTATCACAATGTGGTCAAGGAGCCGGTTCCAATGATATCCATATTTGTATGGTTCTATTGAGACAGACCGAAGATATTTTAGGCTGTTGAAGCTTTATTTGGCCGGTTTTGGCCGTTTTGTTGGGTAAAGGGTTAAGCCAATGAACAAATGGATGTGTGATAATTATAATTTATTTGAAGCGTGTATTCAGGGATGTGCGTATACAGAGATGTGTGTATACAGGGATGTGTGTATGCGTGTATATCGGGATGTGTGTATATCGGGATGTGTGTATTCATGGATGTGCGTATACAGGGATGTGCGTATTCAGGGATGTGTGTATTCAGGGATGTGTGTATTCAGGGATGTGCGTATACAGGGATGTGTGTATACAGGGATGTGTGTATGTGTGTATATCGGGATGTGTGTATATCGGGATATGTGTATTCAGGGATGTGCGTATACATGGATGTGCGTATACAGGGATGTGTGTATTCAGGGATGTGTGTATTCAGGGATGTGCGAATACAGGGATGTGTGTATTCAGGGATGTGCGTATACAGGGATGTGTGTATACAGGGATGTGTGTATATCGGGATGTGTGTATATCGGGATGTGTGTATTCAGGGATGTGCGTATAAAGGGATGTGGGTATATCGGGATGTGTGTATTCAGGGATGTGTGTATTCAGGGATGTGCGTATACAGGGATGTGCGTATACAGGGATGTCTGTATTCAGGGATGTGTGTATTCAGGGATGTGCGTATACAGGGATGTGTGTATGTGTGTATATCGGGATGTGTGTATTCAGGGATGTGCGTATACAGGGATGTGCGTATACAGGGATGTGTGTATATCGGGATGTGTGTATTCAGGGATGTGCGTATGCAGGGATGTGTGTATACAGGGATGTGTGTATATCGGGATGTGTGTATATCGGGATGTGTGTATTCAGGGATGTGCGTATACAGGGATGTGCGTATACAGGGATGTGTGTATATCGGGATGTGTGTATATCGGGATGTGTGTATTCAGGGATGTGCGTATACAGGGATGTGCGTATACAGGGATGTGTGTATTCAGGGATGTGTGTATTCAGGGATGTGCGTATACAGGGATGTGTGTATATCGGGATGTGTGTATTCAGGGATGTGTGTATTCAGGGATGTGCGTATACAGGGATGTGTGTATGTGTGTATATCGGGATGTGTGTATATCGGGATGTGTGTATTCAGGTGTGCGTATACAGGGATGTGTGTATATCGGGATGTGTGTATTCAGGGATGTGCGTATACAGGGATGTGCGTATACAGGGATGTGTGTATTCAGGGATGTGTGTATTCAGGGATGTGCGTATACAGGGATGTGTGTATGTGTGTATATCGGGATGTGTGTATTCAGGTGTGCGTATACAGGGATGTGCGTATTCAGGGATGTGTGTATTCAGGGATGTGTGTATTCAGTGATGTGCGTATACAGGGATGTGTGTATACAGGGATGTGTGTATGTGTGTATATCGGGATGTGTGTATATCGGGATGTGCGTATACAGGGATGTGTGTATTCAGGGATGTGTGTATTCAGGGATGTGCGTATACAGGGATGTGTGTATACAGGGATGTGTGTATGTGTGTATATCGGGATGTGTGTATATCGGGATGTGTGTATTCAGGGATGTGCGCATACAGGGATGTGTGTATGTGTGTATATCGGGATGTGTGTATTCAGGGATGTGCGTATACAGGGATGTGCGTATACAGGGATGTGTGTATTCAGCGATGTGTGTATTCAGGGATGTGCGTATACAGGGATGTGTGTATACAGGGATGTGTGTATATCGGGATGTGTGTATATCGGGATGTGTGTATTCAGGTGTGCGTATACAGGGATGTGCGTATGCAGGGATGTGTGTATTCAGGGATGTGTGTATTCAGGGATGTGTGTATATCGGGATGTGTGTATTCAGGGATGTGCGTATACAGGGATGTGCGTATACAGGGATGTGTGTATTCAGGGATGTGTGTATTCAGGGATGTGCGTATACAGGGATGTGTGTATGTGCGTATATCGGGATGTGCGTATTCAGGTGTGCGTATACAGGGATGTGCGTATTCAGGGATGTGTGTATTCAGGGATGTGCGTATTCAGGGATGTGCGTATACAGGGATGTGTGTATACAGGGATGTGTGTATATCGGGATGTGTGTATATCGGGATGTGCGTATACAGGGATGTGTGTATTCAGGGATGTGTGTATTCAGGGATGTGCGTATACAGGGATGTGTGTATGTGTGTATATCGGGATGTGCGTATACAGGGATGTGTGTATATCGGGATGTGTGTATTCAGGGATGTGCGTATACAGGGATGTGTGTATTCAGGGATGTGTGTATTCAGGGATGTACGTATACAGGGATGTGTGTATGTGTGAATATCGGGATGTGTGTATTCAGGTGTGCGTATACAGGGATGTGCGTATACAGGGATGTGTGTATTCAGGGATGTGTGTATTCAGGGATGTGCGTATACAGGGATGTGTGTATGTGTGTATATCGGGATGTGTGTATTCAGGGATGTGCGTATACAGGGATGTGCGTATACAGGGATGTGTGTATTCAGGGATGTGTGTATTCAGGGATGTGCGTATACAGGGATGTGTGTATATCGGGATGTGTGTATTCAGGGATGTGTGTATTCAGGGATGTGCGTATACAGGGATGTGTGTATGTGTGTATATCGGGATGTGTGTATATCGGGATGTGTGTATTCAGGTGTGCGTATACAGGGATGTGTGTATATCGGGATGTGTGTATTCAGGGATGTGCGTATACAGGGATGTGCGTATACAGGGATGTGTGTATTCAGGGATGTGTGTATTCAGGGATGTGTGTATTCAGGGATGTGTGTATTCAGGGATGTGCGTTATACAGGGATGTGTGTATACAGTGATGTGTGTATTCAGGGATGTGTGTATTCAGGGATGTGCGTATACAGGGATGTGTGTATACAGGGATGTGTGTATGTGTGTATATCGGGATGTGTGTATATCGGGATGTGTGTATTCAGGGATGTGCGTATACAGGGATGTGTGTATATCGGGATGTGTGTATTCAGGGATGTGCGTATACAGGGATGTGTGTATTCAGGGATGTGTGTATTCAGGGATGTGCGTATACAGGGATGTGTGTATGTGTGTATATCGGGATGTGTGTATTCAGGTGTGCGTATACAGGGATGTGTGTATTCAGGGATGTGTGTATTCAGGGATGTGCGTATACAGGGATGTGTGTATGTGTGTATATCGGGATGTGTGTATTAAGGGATGTGCGTATACAGGGATGTGTGTATGTGTGTATATCGGGATGTGTGAATTCAGGTGTGCGTATACAGGGATGTGCGTATACAGGGATGTGTGTACTCAGGGATGTGTGTATTCAGGGATGTGCGTATAAAGGGATGTGTGTATGTGTGTATATCGGGATGTGTGTATTCAGGGATGTGTGTATTCAGGGATGTGCGTATACAGGGATGTGCGTTTACAGGGATGTCTGTATTCAGGGATGTGTGTATTCAGGCATGTGCGTATAAAGGGATGTGTGTATGTGTGTATATCGGGATGTGTGTATTCAGGGATGTGCGTATACAGGGATGTGGGTATTCAGGGATGTGTGTATTCAGGGATGTGCGTATACAGGGATGTGTGTATACAGGGATGTGTGTATGTGTGTATATCGGGATGTGTGTATATCGGGACGTGTGTATTCAGGGATGTGCGTATACAGGGATGTGTGTATGTGTGTATATCGGGATGTGTGTATTCAGGGATGTGCGTATACAGGGATGTGTGTATTCAGGGATGTGTGTATTCAGGGATGTGCGTATACAGGGATGTGTGTATGTGTGTATATCGGGATGTGTGTATTCAGGGATGTGCGTATACAGGTATGTGCGTATACAGGGGTGTGTGTATATCGGGATGTGTGTATTCAGGGATGTGTGTATTCAGGGATGTGTGTATTCAGGGATGTGTGTATGTGTGTATATCGGGATGTATGTATATCGGGATGTGTGTATTCAGGGATGTGCGTATACAGGGATGTGCGTACACAGGGATGTGTGTATTCAGGGATGTGTGTATTCAGGGATGTGCGTATACAGGGATGTGTGTATTCAGGGATGTGTGTATTCAGGGATGTGCGTATACAGGGATGTGTGTATACAGGGATGTGTGTATGTGTGTATATCGGGATGTGTGTATATCGGGATGTGTGTATTCAGGGATGTGCGTATAAAGGGATGTGTGTATGTGTGTATATCGGGATGTGTGTATTCAGGGATGTGTGTATTCAGGGATGTGCGTATACAGGGATGTGCGTATACAGGGATGTCTGTATTCAGGGATGTGTGTATTCAGGGATGTGCGTATACAGGGATGTGTGTATATCGGGATGTGTGTATTCAGGGATGTGCGTATACAGGGATGTGCGTATACAGGGATGTGTGTATATCGGGATGGGTGTATTCAGGGATGTGCGTATACAGGGATGTGCGTATACAGGGATGTGTGTATTCAGGGATGTGTGTATTCAGGGATGTGCGTATACAGGGATGTGTGTATGTGTGTATATCGGGATGTGTGTATTCAGGGATGTGTGTATTAAGGGATGTGTGTATTCAGGGATGTGCGTATACAGGGATGTGTGTATATCGGGATGTGTGTATTCAGGTGTGCGTATACAGGGATGTGCGTATACAGTGATGTGTGTATTCAGGGATGTGTGTATTCAGGGATGTGCGTATACAGGGATGTGTGTATACAGGGATGTGTGTATATCGGGATGTGTGTATATCGGGATGTGTGTATTCAGGGATGTGCGTATACATGGATGTGTGTATTCAGGGATGTGTGTATTCAGGGATGTGCGTATACAGGGATGTGTGTATGTGTGTATATCGGGATGTGCGTATTCAGGTGTGCGTATACAGGGATGTGCGTATACAGGGATGTGTGTATTCAGGGATGTGTGTATTCATGGATGTGCGTATACAGGGATGTGTGTATACAGGGATGTGTGTATGTGTGTATATCTGGATGTGTGTATATCGGGATGTGTGTATTCAGAGATGTGCGTATACAGGGATGTGCGTATACAGGGATGTGTGTATTCAGGGATGTGTGTATTCAGGGATGTGCGTATACAGGGATGTGTGTATTCAGGGATGTGTGTATTCAGGGATGTGCGTATACAGGGATGTGTGTATACAGGGATGTGTGTATATCGGGATGTGTGTATATCGGGATGTGTGTATTCAGGGATGTGCGTATAAAGGGATGTGTGTATGTGTGTATATCGGGATGTTTGTATTCAGGGATGTGCGTATACAGGGATGTGCGTATACAGGGATGTGCGTATACAGGGATGTGTGTATTCAGGGATGTGTGTATTCAGGGATGTGCGTATACAGGGATGTGTGTATGTGTGTATATCGGGATGTGTGTATTCAGGGAGGTGCGTATACAGGGATGTGCGTATACAGGGGTGTGTGTATGTGTGTATATCGGGTTGTGTGTATTCAGGGATGTGTGTATTCAGGGATGAGTGTATTCAGGGATGTGCGTATACAGGGATGTGTGTATTCAGGGATGTGTGTATTCAGGGATGTGCGTATACAGGGATGTGTGTATACAGGGATGTGTGTATGTGTGTATATCGGGATGTGTGTATATCGGGATGTGTGTATTCAGGGATATGCGTATAAAGGGATGTGTGTATGTGTGTATATCGGGATGTGTGTATTCAGGGATGTGTGTATTCAGGGATGTGCGTATTCAGGGATGTGCGTATACAGGGATGTGTGTATTCGGGGATGTGTGTATTCAGGGATGTTTGTATTCAGGGATGTGCGTATGCAGGGATGTGTGTATACACGGATGTGCGTATACAGGGATGTGTGTATTCAGGGATGTGTGTATTTAGGGATGTGCGTATACAGGGATGTGTGTATACAGGGATGTGTGTATATCGGGATGTGTGTATATCGGGATGTGTGTATTCAGGGATGTGCGTATACAGGGATGTGTGTATAGCGGGATGTGTGTATATCGGGATGTGTGTATTAAGGGATGTGCGTATACAGGGATGTGTGTATGTGTGTATATCGGGATGTGTGTATTCAGGGATGTGCGTGTACAGGGATGTGCGTATACAGGGATGTGTGTATTCAGGGATGTGTGTATTCAGGGATGTGCGTATACAGGGATGTGTGTATGTGTGTATATCGGGATGTGTGTATTCAGGGATGTGTGTATTCAGGGATGTGTGTATTCAGGGATGTGCGTATACAGGGATGTGTGTATGTGTGTATATCGGGATGTGTGTATATCGGGATGTGTGTATTCAGGTGTGCGTATACAGGGATGTGTGTATGTGTGTATATCGGGATGTGTGTATTCAGAGATGTGCGTATACAGGAATGTGCGTATACAGGGATGTGTTTATTCAGGGATGTGTGTATTCAGGGATGTGTGTATTCAGGGATGTGTGTATTCAGGGATGTGCGTTATACAGGGATGTGTGTATACAGTGATGTATGTATTCAGGGATGTGTGTATTCAGGGATGTGCGTATACAGGGATGTGTGTATACAGGGATGTGTGTATGTGTGTATATCGGGATGTGTGTATATCGGGATGTGTGTATTCAGGGATGTGCGTATACAGGGATGTGTGTATATCGGGATGTGTGTATTCAGGGATGTGCGTATACAGGGATGTGTGTATTCAGGGATGTGTGTATTCAGGGATGTGCGTATACAGGGATGTGTGTATGTGTGTATATCGGGATGTGTGTATTAAGGGATGTGCGTATACAGGGATGTGTGTATGTGTGTATATCGGGATGTGTGTATTCAGGGATGTGCGTTTACAGGGATGTGCGTATACAGGGATGTGTGTATTCAGGGATGTGTGTATTCAGGGATGTGCGTATACAGGGATGTGTGTATACAGGGATGTGTGTATATCGGGATGTGTGTATATCGGGATGTGTGTATTCAGGGATGTGCGTATACAGGGATGTGCGTATACAGGGATGTGTGTATGTGTGTATATCGGGATGTGTGTATTCAGGGATGTGCGTATACAGGGATGTGCGTATACAGGGATGTGTGTATGTGTGTATATCGGGATGTGTGTATTCAGGGATGTGCGTATACAGGGAGGTGCGTATACAGGGATGTGTGTATTCAGGGATGTGTGTATTCAGGGATGTGCGTATACAGGGATGTGTGTATACAGGGATGTGTGTATACAGGGATGTGTGTATATCGGGATGTGTGTATTCAGGGATGTGTGTATTCAGGGATGTGTGTATTCAGGGATGTGCGTATACAGGGATGTGTGTATATCGGGATGTGTGTATTCAGGTGTGCGTATACAGGGATGTGCGTATACAGTGATGTGTGTATTCAGGGATGTGTGTATTCAGGGATGTGCGTATACAGGGATGTGTGTATACAGGGATGTGTGTATGTGTGTATATCGGGATGTGTGTATACAGGGATGTGCGTATACAGGGATGTGTGTATTCAGGGATGTGTGTATTCAGGGATGTGCGTATACAGGGATGTGTGTATACAGGGATGTGTGTATGTGTGTATATCGGGATGTGTGTATACCGGGATGTGTGTATTCAGGGATGTGCGTATACAGGGATGTGTGTATGTGTGTATATCGGGATGTGTGTATTCAGGAATGTGCGTATACAGGGATGTGCGTATACAGGGATGTGTGTATTCAGGGATGTGTGTATTCAGGGATGTGCGTATACAGGGATGTGTGTATACAGGGATGTGAGTATATCGGGATGTGTGTATATCGGGATGTGTGTATTCAGGGATGTGCGTATACAGGGATGTGTGTATGTGTGTATAGCGGGATGTGTGTATTCAGGGATGTGCGTATACAGGGATGTGTGTATACAGGGATGTGTGTATATCGGGATGTGTGTATATCGGAATGTGTGTATTCAGGGATGTGCGTATACAGGGATGTGTTTATGTGTGTATAGTGGGATGTGTGTATTCAGGGATGTGCGTATACAGGGATGTGTGTATTCAGGGATGTGTGTATTCAGGGATGTGCGTATACAGGGATGTGTGTATATCGGGATGTGTGTATATCGGGATGTGTGTATTCAGGGATGTGCGTATACAGGGATGTGTGTATGTGTGTATAGCGGGATGTGTGTATATCGGGATGTGTGTATACAGGGATGTGTGTATTCAGGGATGTGTGTATTCAGGGATGTGTGTATTCAGGGATGTGTGTATTCAGGGATGTGCGTTATACAGGGATGTGTGTATACAGTGATGTATGTATTCAGGGATGTGTGTATTCAGGGATGTGCGTATACAGGGATGTGTGTATACAGGGATGTGTGTATGTGTGTATATCGGGATGTGTGTATATCGGGATGTGTGTATTCAGGGATGTGCGTATACAGGGATGTGTGTATATCGGGATGTGTGTATTCAGGGATGTGCGTATACAGGGATGTGTGTATTCAGGGATGTGTGTATTCAGGGATGTGCGTATACAGGGATGTGTGTATGTGTGTATATCGGGATGTGTGTATTAAGGGATGTGCGTATACAGGGATGTGTGTATGTGTGTATATCGGGATGTGTGTATTCAGGGATGTGCGTTTACAGGGATGTGCGTATACAGGGATGTGTGTATTCAGGGATGTGTGTATTCAGGGATGTGCGTATACAGGGATGTGTGTATACAGGGATGTGTGTATATCGGGATGTGTGTATATCGGGATGTGTGTATTCAGGGATGTGCGTATACAGGGATGTGCGTATACAGGGATGTGTGTATGTGTGTATATCGGGATGTGTGTATTCAGGGATGTGCGTATACAGGGATGTGCGTATACAGGGATGTGTGTATGTGTGTATATCGGGATGTGTGTATTCAGGGATGTGCGTATACAGGGAGGTGCGTATACAGGGATGTGTGTATTCAGGGATGTGTGTATTCAGGGATGTGCGTATACAGGGATGTGTGTATGTGTGTATATCGGGATGTGTGTATTCAGGGATGTGTGTATTCAGGGATGTGTGTATTCAGGGATGTGCGTATACAGGGATGTGTGTATATCGGGATGTGTGTATTCAGGTGTGCGTATACAGGGATGTGCGTATACAGTGATGTGTGTATTCAGGGATGTGTGTATTCAGGGATGTGCGTATACAGGGATGTGTGTATACAGGGATGTGTGTATGTGTGTATATCGGGATGTGTGTATACAGGGATGTGCGTATACAGGGATGTGTGTATTCAGGGATGTGTGTATTCAGGGATGTGCGTATACAGGGATGTGTGTATACAGGGATGTGTGTATGTGTGTATATCGGGATGTGTGTATACCGGGATGTGTGTATTCAGGGATGTGCGTATACAGGGATGTGTGTATGTGTGTATATCGGGATGTGTGTATTCAGGAATGTGCGTATACAGGGATGTGCGTATACAGGGATGTGTGTATTCAGGGATGTGTGTATTCAGGGATGTGCGTATACAGGGATGTGTGTATACAGGGATGTGAGTATATCGGGATGTGTGTATATCGGGATGTGTGTATTCAGGGATGTGCGTATACAGGGATGTGTGTATGTGTGTATAGCGGGATGTGTGTATTCAGGGATGTGCGTATACAGGGATGTGTGTATACAGGGATGTGTGTATATCGGGATGTGTGTATATCGGAATGTGTGTATTCAGGGATGTGCGTATACAGGGATGTGTTTATGTGTGTATAGTGGGATGTGTGTATTCAGGGATGTGCGTATACAGGGATGTGTGTATTCAGGGATGTGTGTATTCAGGGATGTGCGTATACAGGGATGTGTGTATATCGGGATGTGTGTATATCGGGATGTGTGTATTCAGGGATGTGCGTATACAGGGATGTGTGTATGTGTGTATAGCGGGATGTGTGTATATCGGGATGTGTGTATACAGGGATGTGTGTATTCAGGGATGTGTGTATTCAGGGATGTGCGTATACAGGGATGTGTGTATACAGGGATGTGTGTATGTGTGTATATCGGGATGTGTGTATATCGGGATGTGTGTATTCAGGGATGTGCGTATAAAGGGATGTGTGTATATCGGGATGTGTGTATTCAGGGATGTGTGTATACAGGGATGTGTGTATGTGTGTATAGCGGGATGTGTGTATATCGGGATGTGTGTATTAAGGGATGTGAGTATACAGGGATGTGTGTATGTGTGTATATCGGGATGTGTGTATTCAGGGATGTGCGTGTACAGGGATGTGCGTATACAGGGATGTGTGTATTCAGGAATGTGTGTATTCAGGGATGTGCGTATACAGGGATGTGTGTATGTGTGTATATCGGGATGTGTGTATTCAGGGATGTGTGTATTCAGGGATGTGTGTATTCAGGGATGTGCGTATACAGGGATGTGTGTATGTGTGTATATCGGGATGTGTGTATATCGGGATGTGTGTATTCAGGTGTGCGTATACAGGGATGTGTGTATGTGTGTATATCGGGATGTGTGTATTCAGAGATGTGCGTATACAGGAATGTGCGTATACAGGGATGTGTGTATTCAGGGATGTGTGTATTCAGGGATGTGTGTATGTGTGTATATCGGGATGTGTGTATTCAGGTGTGCGTATACAGGGATGTGCGTATACAGGGATGTGTGTATTCAGGGACGTGTGTATTCAGGGATATGCGTATACAGGGATGTGTGTATACAGGGATGTGTGTATGTCGGGATGTGTGTATATCGGGATGTGTGTATTCAGGGATGTGCGTATACAGGAATGTGTGTATGTGTGTATATCGGGATGTGTGTATTCAGGGATGTGCGTATACAGGGATGTGCGTATACAGGGATGTGTGTATTCAGGGATGTGCGTATACATGGATGTGTGTATACAGGTATGTGTGTATATCGGGATGTGTGTATATCGGGATGTGTGTATTCAGGGATGTGCGTATACAGGGATGTGTGTATGTGTGTATAGCGGGATGTGTGTATATCGGGATGTGTGTATTCAGGGATGTGCGTATACAGGGATGTGTGTATGTGTGTATATCGGGATACATACATGTATACGCACATCCCGATATACACACATCCCGATATACACACATACACACATCCCTATATACGCACATCCTTGAATACACACATCCCGATATACACACATCCCGATATACACACATATACACATCCCTGTATACGCACATCCCGATATACACACATCCCGATATACACACATCCCTGTATACACACATCCCTGTATACGCACATCCCTGAATACACACATCCCTGAATACACACATCCCTGTATACGCACATCCCTGTATACGCACACCTGAATACACACATACCGATATACACACATACACACATCCCTGTATACGCACATCCCTGAATTCACACATCCCGATATACACACATACACACATCCCTGTATACACACATCCATGTATACGCACATCCCTGAATACACACATCCCTGAATACAGACATCCCTGTATAGGCACATCCCTGTATACGCACATCCCTGTATACGCACATCCCTGTATACGCACATCCCTGTATACGCACATCCCTCTATACGCACATCCCTGTGTACGCACATCCCTGAATACACACATCCCGATATACAGTGTATACGCACATCCCTGTATACGCACATCCATGTATACGCACATCTCTGTATACACACATCCCGATATACACACATCCCTGTATACGCACATACCTGTATACGCACATCCCTGTATACGCACATCCCTGTATACGCACATCCCGATATACGCACATCCCGATATACACACATCCCTATATACGCAGATCCCTGTATACGCACATCCCTGTATACACACATCCCTGTATACACACATCCCTGTTTACACACATCCTTATATACACACATCCCGATATACACACATCCCGATATACACACATCCCTGTATACACACATCCCTGTATACGCCCATCCCTGTATACACGCCTTCACACATCCCTATATACACACATCCCGATATACAATCACATCCCGATATACACACATCCCGATATACACACATCCCGATATACACACACATCCCGATATACACACACATCCCGATATACACACATACACACATCCCTATATACGCACATCCCGATATACGCACATTCCTGTATACGCACATCCCTGTATACGCACATCCATGTATACACACACATCCTTATAGACACACATCCTTATAGACACACATCCCTGTATACACACATCCCTGTATAAACACATCCCTGTATACACACACATCCCTGTATACACACATCCCTGTATACACACATCCTTATAGACACACACATCCCGATATACACACATCCCGATATACACACATCCCGATATACACACACATCCCGATATACACACACATTTCGATATACACACACATGCCGATATACACACATCCCGATATACACACACATCCCGCTATACACACACATCCCGATATACACACATCCCGATATACACACATCCCGATATACACACATCCCTGTATACACACATCCCTGTACACACATATCCATGTATACACCCACATCCCTGTTTACACACACATCCCGTTATACACACATCCCGATATACAAACATCCCGATATACACACATCCCGATATACACACATCCGTGTACACACACATATCTGTACACACACATCCCTGTACACACACATCCCTGTACACACATCCCTGTACACACACATCCATGTATACACACATCCTTGTATACACACACATCCCTGTATACACACATCCTTATAGACACACATCCCTTATAGAAAATATAACCCCAAACTTAGCCACATTAGCATTGGATTTGAATCGTCGGGAATATCCAGCAAACTTTAAAGGCTAAGTTTAAATCATTTTGCCCTCTCGAGCATTTCAAAATCTTAGATATTGACAATGCAAATTTGTTTTAAATGTACTCTTAGCCAACATTAGAGTTGTATTACTAGTTGTTAAAAAATGTGAACAGATGCTCACAGGCAAATTTCTTCTGAACATTTTTACAAGTGTTATACATATGGTCAACATACAGTAATGCTCTAAGTAATCGACTTCTTAACCACAGCAGCTTTATGGGTAACTTTTCAGGATTTAGTCGGAAATATGGCTTGTTGCCATTCATCGGAGAGCTGTCCGATGAATGGCAACAAGCCATATTTCCGACTAAATCCTGAAAAATTACCCATAATTCTTCTTTGGTTAAGAGGTCGATTAATTAGAGCATTACTGTAGATTCATGTCTGAGGCAACGACAATATCCAAGCCTGAATAAATGTGCCGGACATTCACATAATGAGGTCCCCAGAGGGTAATTTAGTGACGCTAGAATCACCAATTTCGTCCTCTGGGGACCTAATTCTGCATGACCTTATCTGCTATGGGAGACCTAGACTCAGATTTACGTTTCAAAATGGCGATGTAAACCTATTCGACACTTAGATTGTGCATTGTGGCGTCTGCCAATCTGGGGAAACTAAACTAAAGAAGAAAAACTTTTTGAAGAAGTTTCGAAAGAAACTAAAAAACTTGTTAATTTGATAATAAAGAAACTTTCCAGAGAAAATGAGGCCTAAGCAGATTGAGGTCCCCAGAGGGTGAATATAGTGATGCTAGCCACTATGCAGAGTAGTGTCACTGAATTCACCCTCTGGGGACCTCATTTTGCCATATTATCAGACCTAATGACATTCATTGCTGTTTGCGATCTGATTCACAACACAGCGCTAATGAACTCTTGTAACCCTTTCATGATGGGAGCTGTGCTAGTGCAGCATTAAAGTTCATGTGCCAGTGCATTCTTTTATATATGCGAGTCTCCCATAGGGAGGAGCCTCACATATTTAACACATATATTAGAGAAGCACTGGCTGTCAAGGTAAATATTGTTAGATCAATGTATTCGCTTATATATGCGAAGCTTCCTATGGGAGACTCGCATATATAAGAGAATGCATTGGTGCAGGTTTCAGGAAGCTCCAGTCATGAAAGGGTTAGATAGATGTTCCTTTTTTTCATGCCATATTCTTCTCAATTGCTTATGGCACTTGTAAGTTGTATACAGAGAATATGTACAGAGTTGGGGAAATAAGCTAACAACTATTTAATCTGTTTTACATACTCTCCCACCAAAATTAATACAACCAGGTCTGCAAATTTGAGGCCAAACATCTTATCAGTTGGCGTGGAGATTACCTAAAACAAAAATGCCGCGAACAAAAATCAGGTCACGCCAAGTTTTCTGCAGATCTTGCAATCACTGATTCTCACCTTAATTATTGCCTAATCAAATCCCAAAAGGCAACATTCAAAATTATTAGTTCATCGAGTTGTCTATTAGCAGCATACAGTTGCAGTGATTATAACAGTTTGTGTAACTCTTTTGGTAACGTCTGGTTACCTAAGCACAAACAGGCGAAAGAAAAATAGCTTTACGTATAATTAATTTTGAAATCTGCAGGCGTGTACATGTCAAATTGTACTTATATAGGTTCTTTTTATATGACAAAGAAACATGTATTACTAATACTAAATTTTGTTGGTATCTATAAATTTGCTTTGTAACTACTTCCCATATATATAGAAGAATGTTTATCTCGTCCCAGCAAATTGTATATAGATTCCTTGATATAAAATAACTGATATGAATTGAAGATATCTGTCAGAAAAGCTTCTATCAGTCAATATAAATTATTTTTAGAATTTTTTATGACAATCGTGGAACAGATTTATGGGCTATTTTTAGATCGGAAATCCATGCTAAAACATTCGGAGCATCAAAGAGAGATTATTATGTCAGTGTTAACCAAACAAAATTTTTAATGATGAAGCCTTAAAATCCATCAAATTTTGAGAGAATCAAAACATAGCATTTCTACAGGGAATCAAGACTTTCTATGCGAATCAAAATAAGAATCATGATTCTGATTCTCGTCAGATTTTAAGGTCTTATATCAGGCGATTGTCGCAATTCCTATACAGCACAGGTCGATTTTCCACATAACTAAAAATAGCACAATAAATTTTCTGTCACATTAATAATTTCAGTGTTTACAAAATTGGAGATTGCGACAACTAAATAAACACTAAAAAGCATCTATGAAGAGTCCAGTATTGACTAATAATACCTAGTAAGGAGAATAGAATTAAGTGTTTACAAGAATTTCAACTATATCTTCAACATCAAAGAGTGAACAATCTTGTTTGCAACCTCAATCAAAGAACATTGCAGATCAGCTGAGAGATTTACCATGAATTACAATCAAAATATACCACTTTAGGAATATCTTCAGTTTTATCTGTAGTTTATTCACAAAATAGCTACGGTATTTGAAGTCTTGAAATCGCGTTTTATAAAAATGATGTTGTTGTTGTAATTGTGGTCCAGAAGAAATAGACCACCTTTAATTTATGTGAAGTTTTCAGGAGGAAGTACAAAATTTTCTTTTTAACTGTTAACACTTCCATGACTGAGCTTCCTGAAATTTTGCGAAAACCCTGTGACAATGCATTCTCTTATACATGTATATGCGAGCCTCCCATAGGGAGCCTCACATATATGAGAATAAATTGGCCTAACAATATTTACCTTGACCTCGTGAGCCAGTGCATTCTCTTATATATCCGAGGCTCCCTATGTAATATAATGCACTGGCACAGGATCATTAATGCTGCACCAGCGCAGCTTCCGTCATGAAATGGTTAACATATGTATAATGTTATTGTATGAAAACTCTCTGGCAAGAAAAACTCAGATTCAGATAATCCTGCAATTCAGTTACTTTTATGACATTTTAACCATTGAATGAAATTAGTTACTAATACGACTTTAATTTCTTTCAGCACCGATCCGAGCTCCCGAGGACCTCAGCAAGAAGATCGACCAATCTAACGATTCAAAAACTCCCAAGATCGTAAACCAATCTAACGATTTAAAACCTCCCAAGACTGTTGTAACACTCGACGATTAATGATGTTGTAATTTATAGAATTTTGTTTGAGTCTCGTGTGTATGTTCTGTCTCATTGTCTTTCTGTATGATTTACAGTAATGCCCTAAATAATCGACTCCTTAACCCTTTACCCAACAAAACGGCCAAAACCGGCCAAATAAAGCTTCAACAGTCTAAAATATCTTCGGTCTGTCTCAATAGAACCATACAAATATGGATATCATTGGAACCAGCTCCTTGACCACATTGTGATAGTTACAGTTATGCCCTGTGCCAATGCATTCTCTTATATATGCGAGTCGACCATAGGTCACCTCGCATATATAAGAGAATGCATTTTTTCTTACATTCTTTAACAATTTTGTAATTTTTAATGTGTTAAGCCAATGCATTCTCTTATATATGCGAGGCGACCTATGGTCGACTCGCATATATAAGAGAATGCATTGGCACAGGGCCCTTCTGTTGGGTAAAGGGTTAACCACAGTAGTATTATGGGTAATTTTTCAGGTTCAGTCGGAAATATGGCTTGTTGCCATTCATCGGAAAGCTCTCACTGGGAGCTTTCTGATGAATGGCAACAAGCCATATTTCTGACTAAATCCTGAAAAATTACCCATAATTCTGCTGTGGTTAAGGAGTCAATTGTTTAGGGCATTACTGTATGTTTTGTGAATAAAAGATTGATTGATTGAGCGAGAAAATGTGAGAGACGTTTGGAAAGACTGGCTGTCAAATTGTTTTTGTTTTATTATATAACTGTTTTATCCGTTTTTTCATTCTGTTTCAAGGACGAAAAGATATTAAATTTCATAATTAATCATGATTTATACATAAATCAACATGATTTATACATAAATCAACCTATTATGTTCAAACGTTAAGCCAAGCATTAGTTCACTTTTTTCCACCAGAAATTCCCATCATGGCCTGTCATGGCCACATAAGCTGAAGAACAGATATTATAATCCTATACAAAATGTATATGCTCTGGCGTGACTTCCCTAAAATCATCACCATTAATAAGCCTGGATATAGTGTGTCTAACATTTGCAGAATGAGCTGTACAGCAGGCTAGCATCACCAAATTCACCTTTTGGGGACCTCATTCTGCTTAGGCATCATCTTCTGGGAAGCATCTTTATTATCAACTTAACATCGTCTTTAGTTACTTTTTCCCTGTTCAGTTTCTATATCCCCTAATTTGCAGAGAAGATAAAATGCATAATCGAGGGAACTAATGGGTGAACATCACCTACTTCAACTGGGGAACTTCAATCTGAACCTAGGTCTCCCATAGCAGTTGAGGCCTAAGCAGAATGAGCTTCGCAGAGGGTGAAGTTGGTGATGCTAGCCCACTGTGTGGGATAGTGTCACTAAATTCACCCTCTGGGGACCTCATTCTGCAAATGTCGGACACACTATATCCAGACTTGACTGTTGAAAAGATTCCATGGATTTCATTTGCCTAAAAGAATAACTTTTGCCACATTTCATTGCTTATTTCTATATTCGAATATCCCACTTTCAGGAGGTGTATAATATATGTCGCTTCAAATTTGATGCATAATATTTTAAAGGCATGTAATGTGCTGATTAACTATTTGGGTTAAAATATTATATTTCCTTCAAGAATTTAGTATTTCACTGTGATTGCTGAAATGATTTGCGATATAATTTCAGAGAAAATAGCATCTTCATTGTACTATTATTTATTTTTATTTGATCCATACAGCCCTCGAAACTAGGAAAATTGTTCTACGGCATATTTAATGCTGTGGCATTATAGATTCTATATGTTGCCACGGCATTTGCCACAGCATTACTTATTGCCGTGGCCAATTTCGAGGACTGATCCATATGGAAAATTGACCTTCCTCGACATTGAGGAGATTGCTTCAAAATTTATTATGGCAGAATTAACCCTTTACCCAACAGAACGGCCCTGTGCCAATGCATTCTCTTATATATGCGAGTCGACCATAGGTCGCCTCGCATATATAAGAGAATGCATTGGCTTAACACATTAAAAATTATAAAATTGTTAAAGAATGTAAGAAAAAATGGTAAAAAGTGTTAAAAAAAGATTTTTGTTAGGCCAATGCATCTCTTATATATGCGAGGCGACCTATGGTCGACTCGCATATATAAGAGAATGCAATGGCACAGGGCTAACTGTAACTATCACAATGTGGTCAAGGAGCCGGTTCCAATGATATCCATATTTGTATGGTTCTATTGAGACAGACCGAAGATATTTTAGGCTGTTGCAGCTTTATTTGGCCGGTTTTGGCCGGTTTGTTGGGTAAAGGGTTAAAGGGAGACTACATAAATTTATGGGAGCCATCTCCTACTCAACAGAAAATATGCAATAAAATAATTAATATGAATCAAGAATGAGAGTAAATTACACTCACGTACACAAAGAACCACATATAACAACCTGATAATTATAACGAACCGCGTATAACAACCTGATAATTATAATGAACCGCGTATAACAACCTGATAATTATAACGAAAATGAATAGAAGCCGTAAGCTATTTGCTCATTTTGATTATAATTTCCATGTTTTACATGTTCATAGAGTACATCATCCCTGACTCATTCATTTGTTGTATATTTTCTGTTGAGTTGGAGACGGCTTATAATATGGCTGCATTTAGGTACAGTTTAAGGGCAAATTGTCACATGAATTGAAATTTCAGTAATCTTTAACCAAAAATTAAAAATATAGTTTCCACATAAGAGTTGAGTATAATACTTGGAATATCACTGGAACCTTGATATACCATTCTTCTTTATCTGAACTCCTTTATAGATAAATTCATTTTATATACCACAGTGGTTTGTTTCATTATTCTGAAACAACGCACACCATAGGAATGCCTAATATGCCTTTAAGATCTCCTCGCTGGATAATTCTTTCATACCAAACTCATAGATTCTCAAAAATGACACAACTGTCATTTACTAGTAGTGACGAGATCATGGTATTCAAAAACATAAATATATGCTATTATCATTATTGTGAGAAAAATATCTTGTTTGTTTGATAGAGATGGTTTGAATGTTGACATAATCACACTCTGTAAAAGGAAACGGCATGATATCTGTCACGATTCTTAAGTCGATATAAGCTGATATAGGCTTTTTTTAGGCCAATGCATTCTCTTATATATTCAAGGCGACCTATGGTCGACTCGCATATATAAGAGAATGCATTGGCACAGGGCATAACTGTAACCATCACAATGTGGTCAATGAACCGGTTCCAATGATATCCATATTTGTATGGTGTTATTGAGACAGACCGAAGATATTTTAGGCTGTTGAAGCTTTATTTGGGCGTTTTTGGCCGTTTTGTTGGGTAAAGGGTTAAGTGACCGTTGCTTATTTAGGCAGCACGAAAATAGACAAATATATTAACCCTTCCATGACTGGAGCTTCATGAAATTTTGCGAAAACCTTGTGCCAATGCATTTTCTTAAATATGTGAATACATTGGACAAACAATATTTACCTTGACCTTGTAAGCCAGGCCATTCTCTTATGTTTGCAAGGCTCCCTATGGGAGACTCGCATATGCAAGAATTCACTGGCACATGATTTTTAATGCTGCCCCAATGCAGCTCCCATCATGAAAGAGTTAATCCCCACATAAGACATCTGCAATTTACTCCGACAATCAATGTATTTAACTGAGACCGCCATCATTCCGTTTCTCCCTGCAAAGTGTGATGACAGATTGTGCTTTTCATTTATACATCATTTTATCTCATTGTAAAAATAACCCATTCATACACGGATTCATATCACATTATCAGACATGGAATAAAAGTGCCATGTTAAATCAGTCTTAATTATTCCACTCAATTTATGGGATAAATTTCAGTTTCCGATAACATTGGGAAAATTTTCCGGACAGGCGGGTAGGGAATTTTTTTTTATTATATAAAACCTTTCAGCTGAAAGCGATATAATAGTGTTGTCATGGAATATGGTAGATCCATGTGTATTGAAAATAAGCCAAGCATGTTGAAAGCATTGTATAAAAACATGTTTTCCCTTGAATTCATTCACTCTGCAGTAAGATCCACCAATGTTGAGCATAATAACCCACTAATTTTTGCTTTTGGGAAAATGATAAATATTCACATTGACACTCTAACAGGTAACTATATAGACTAGCATTATGGAGAAGCAAAAAATTGAGGCAGGCAAGAAAATTTCAGCCAGACAGGGTATCGGAAACAATTTTTTTTTTTTTTTTTGGCCTTAGTTTGTGGGGCATGTGAGGAAACTTTATACGACATTCTGGCTTAGTTTAGGTCAATATAAATTGCTTAGATTTACATCCAACTTTTTTTGTTTTTTTTTTCTAAAGGAAGGGAGGGCAAATTATATATTTTTATATTGTATTCTTCATAATAAATGGTCATGGACAGTTCTACATATTAGGGTTTCGCTACTCCGAGCAATGGATGTTTAGCTATTCGTATCCATAAAAATGGGGCCAAAATAATATAGGATTTGTGTTTGTACTTTAGAATTAACATACCGATTGAGATTGCACGAAACGCCAAATGAATTAGCACTAATATCGTCATGTAGACTGCAGACGGAGACGTCGCCATAAGGAAGTTTGGGGGGGGGAGGTATCTCAGCCCCAACTTTGGTAAAAAAATTCCCCCAACAGTTGGAAATTTCATACCTGACAGAACATTGGTTGAAAATTTCACACCAGCAATAAGTTGAAATTCTTCTCGCAGTTGGATTATCCAAATATTCAGTAGTGGGGAATTTTAGACTAACATTTGCATTTCATACTTTTAAAAGTCAAAATATTGGACTCAAATGGCCATATGTTGGAAATGTTCCAACCTCAGGGGGGATATCAGGTTGGAAATTCTGTCCTGATGTGTGTATTCAGGGATGTGCGTATACAGGGATGTGTGTATGTGTGTATGTGTGTATATCGGGATGTGTGTATTCAGGAATGTGCGTATACAGGGATGTGCGTATACAGGGATGTGTGTATTCAGGGATGTGTGTATTCAGGGATGTGCGTATACAGGGATGTGTGTATACAGGGATGTGAGTATATCGGGATGTGTGTATATCGGGATGTGTGTATTCAGGGATGTGCGTATACAGGGATGTGTGTATGTGTGTATAGCGGGATGTGTGTATTCAGGGATGTGCGTATACAGGGATGTGTGTATACAGGGATGTGTGTATATCGGGATGTGTGTATATCGGAATGTGTGTATTCAGGGATGTGCGTATACAGGGATGTGTTTATGTGTGTATAGTGGGATGTGTGTATTCAGGGATGTGCGTATACAGGGATGTGTGTATTCAGGGATGTGTGTATTCAGGGATGTGCGTATACAGGGATGTGTGTATATCGGGATGTGTGTATATCGGGATGTGTGTATTCAGGGATGTGCGTATACAGGGATGTGTGTATGTGTGTATAGCGGGATGTGTGTATATCGGGATGTGTGTATACAGGGATGTGTGTATTCAGGGATGTGTGTATTCAGGGATGTGTGTATTCAGGGATGTGTGTATTCAGGGATGTGCGTTATACAGGGATGTGTGTATACAGTGATGTATGTATTCAGGGATGTGTGTATTCAGGGATGTGCGTATACAGGGATGTGTGTATACAGGGATGTGTGTATGTGTGTATATCGGGATGTGTGTATATCGGGATGTGTGTATTCAGGGATGTGCGTATACAGGGATGTGTGTATATCGGGATGTGTGTATTCAGGGATGTGCGTATACAGGGATGTGTGTATTCAGGGATGTGTGTATTCAGGGATGTGCGTATACAGGGATGTGTGTATGTGTGTATATCGGGATGTGTGTATTAAGGGATGTGCGTATACAGGGATGTGTGTATGTGTGTATATCGGGATGTGTGTATTCAGGGATGTGCGTTTACAGGGATGTGCGTATACAGGGATGTGTGTATTCAGGGATGTGTGTATTCAGGGATGTGCGTATACAGGGATGTGTGTATACAGGGATGTGTGTATATCGGGATGTGTGTATATCGGGATGTGTGTATTCAGGGATGTGCGTATACAGGGATGTGCGTATACAGGGATGTGTGTATGTGTGTATATCGGGATGTGTGTATTCAGGGATGTGCGTATACAGGGATGTGCGTATACAGGGATGTGTGTATGTGTGTATATCGGGATGTGTGTATTCAGGGATGTGCGTATACAGGGAGGTGCGTATACAGGGATGTGTGTATTCAGGGATGTGTGTATTCAGGGATGTGCGTATACAGGGATGTGTGTATGTGTGTATATCGGGATGTGTGTATTCAGGGATGTGTGTATTCAGGGATGTGTGTATTCAGGGATGTGCGTATACAGGGATGTGTGTATATCGGGATGTGTGTATTCAGGTGTGCGTATACAGGGATGTGCGTATACAGTGATGTGTGTATTCAGGGATGTGTGTATTCAGGGATGTGCGTATACAGGGATGTGTGTATACAGGGATGTGTGTATGTGTGTATATCGGGATGTGTGTATACAGGGATGTGCGTATACAGGGATGTGTGTATTCAGGGATGTGTGTATTCAGGGATGTGCGTATACAGGGATGTGTGTATACAGGGATGTGTGTATGTGTGTATATCGGGATGTGTGTATACCGGGATGTGTGTATTCAGGGATGTGCGTATACAGGGATGTGTGTATGTGTGTATATCGGGATGTGTGTATTCAGGAATGTGCGTATACAGGGATGTGCGTATACAGGGATGTGTGTATTCAGGGATGTGTGTATTCAGGGATGTGCGTATACAGGGATGTGTGTATACAGGGATGTGAGTATATCGGGATGTGTGTATATCGGGATGTGTGTATTCAGGGATGTGCGTATACAGGGATGTGTGTATGTGTGTATAGCGGGATGTGTGTATTCAGGGATGTGCGTATACAGGGATGTGTGTATACAGGGATGTGTGTATATCGGGATGTGTGTATATCGGAATGTGTGTATTCAGGGATGTGCGTATACAGGGATGTGTTTATGTGTGTATAGTGGGATGTGTGTATTCAGGGATGTGCGTATACAGGGATGTGTGTATTCAGGGATGTGTGTATTCAGGGATGTGCGTATACAGGGATGTGTGTATATCGGGATGTGTGTATATCGGGATGTGTGTATTCAGGGATGTGCGTATACAGGGATGTGTGTATGTGTGTATAGCGGGATGTGTGTATATCGGGATGTGTGTATACAGGGATGTGTGTATTCAGGGATGTGTGTATTCAGGGATGTGCGTATACAGGGATGTGTGTATACAGGGATGTGTGTATGTGTGTATATCGGGATGTGTGTATATCGGGATGTGTGTATTCAGGGATGTGCGTATAAAGGGATGTGTGTATATCGGGATGTGTGTATTCAGGGATGTGTGTATACAGGGATGTGTGTATGTGTGTATAGCGGGATGTGTGTATATCGGGATGTGTGTATTAAGGGATGTGAGTATACAGGGATGTGTGTATGTGTGTATATCGGGATGTGTGTATTCAGGGATGTGCGTGTACAGGGATGTGCGTATACAGGGATGTGTGTATTCAGGAATGTGTGTATTCAGGGATGTGCGTATACAGGGATGTGTGTATGTGTGTATATCGGGATGTGTGTATTCAGGGATGTGTGTATTCAGGGATGTGTGTATTCAGGGATGTGCGTATACAGGGATGTGTGTATGTGTGTATATCGGGATGTGTGTATATCGGGATGTGTGTATTCAGGTGTGCGTATACAGGGATGTGTGTATGTGTGTATATCGGGATGTGTGTATTCAGAGATGTGCGTATACAGGAATGTGCGTATACAGGGATGTGTGTATTCAGGGATGTGTGTATTCAGGGATGTGTGTATGTGTGTATATCGGGATGTGTGTATTCAGGTGTGCGTATACAGGGATGTGCGTATACAGGGATGTGTGTATTCAGGGACGTGTGTATTCAGGGATATGCGTATACAGGGATGTGTGTATACAGGGATGTGTGTATGTCGGGATGTGTGTATATCGGGATGTGTGTATTCAGGGATGTGCGTATACAGGAATGTGTGTATGTGTGTATATCGGGATGTGTGTATTCAGGGATGTGCGTATACAGGGATGTGCGTATACAGGGATGTGTGTATTCAGGGATGTGCGTATACATGGATGTGTGTATACAGGTATGTGTGTATATCGGGATGTGTGTATATCGGGATGTGTGTATTCAGGGATGTGCGTATACAGGGATGTGTGTATGTGTGTATAGCGGGATGTGTGTATATCGGGATGTGTGTATTCAGGGATGTGCGTATACAGGGATGTGTGTATGTGTGTATATCGGGATACATACATGTATACGCACATCCCGATATACACACATCCCGATATACACACATACACACATCCCTATATACGCACATCCTTGAATACACACATCCCGATATACACACATCCCGATATACACACATATACACATCCCTGTATACGCACATCCCGATATACACACATCCCGATATACACACATCCCTGTATACACACATCCCTGTATACGCACATCCCTGAATACACACATCCCTGAATACACACATCCCTGTATACGCACATCCCTGTATACGCACACCTGAATACACACATACCGATATACACACATACACACATCCCTGTATACGCACATCCCTGAATTCACACATCCCGATATACACACATACACACATCCCTGTATACACACATCCATGTATACGCACATCCCTGAATACACACATCCCTGAATACAGACATCCCTGTATACGCACATCCCTGTATACGCACATCCCTGTATACGCACATCCCTGTATACGCACATCCCTGTATACGCACATCCCTCTATACGCACATCCCTGTGTACGCACATCCCTGAATACACACATCCCGATATACAGTGTATACGCACATCCCTGTATACGCACATCCATGTATACGCACATCTCTGTATACACACATCCCGATATACACACATCCCTGTATACGCACATACCTGTATACGCACATCCCTGTATACGCACATCCCTGTATACGCACATCCCGATATACGCACATCCCGATATACACACATCCCTATATACGCAGATCCCTGTATACGCACATCCCTGTATACACACATCCCTGTATACACACATCCCTGTTTACACACATCCTTATATACACACATCCCGATATACACACATCCCGATATACACACATCCCTGTATACACACATCCCTGTATACGCCCATCCCTGTATACACGCCTTCACACATCCCTATATACACACATCCCGATATACAATCACATCCCGATATACACACATCCCGATATACACACATCCCGATATACACACACATCCCGATATACACACACATCCCGATATACACACATACACACATCCCTATATACGCACATCCCGATATACGCACATTCCTGTATACGCACATCCCTGTATACGCACATCCATGTATACACACACATCCTTATAGACACACATCCTTATAGACACACATCCCTGTATACACACATCCCTGTATAAACACATCCCTGTATACACACACATCCCTGTATACACACATCCCTGTATACACACATCCTTATAGACACACACATCCCGATATACACACATCCCGATATACACACATCCCGATATACACACACATCCCGATATACACACACATTTCGATATACACACACATCCCGATATACACACATCCCGATATACACACACATCCCGCTATACACACACATCCCGATATACACACATCCCGATATACACACATCCCGATATACACACATCCCTGTATACACACATCCCTGTACACACATATCCATGTATACACCCACATCCCTGTTTACACACACATCCCGTTATACACACATCCCGATATACAAACATCCCGATATACACACATCCCGATATACACACATCCGTGTACACACACATATCTGTACACACACATCCCTGTACACACACATCCCTGTACACACATCCCTGTACACACACATCCATGTATACACACATCCTTGTATACACACACATCCCTGTATACACACATCCTTATAGACACACATCCCTTATAGACACACATCCTTATAGACACACACATCCCGATATACAAACATCCCGATATACACACACATCCGGATATACACACATCCCGATATACACACATCCCTGTACACACACATCCCTGTACACACACATATCCCTGTATACACACACATCCCTGTACACACACACCCCTGTATACACACATCCCTGTATACACACATCCCTGTATACACACATCCCTGTATACACACACATCCTTATAGACACACATCCCTGCAAAAACACATCCCTGTATACACACACATCCCTGATACACACATCCCTGTATACACACATCCTTATAGACACACACATCCCGATATACAAACACATCCCGATATACACACACATCCCGATATACACACATCCCGATATACACACACATCCCGATATACACACATCCCGATATACACACGTCCCGATATACACACATCCCTGTACACACACATCCCTGTACACACACATATCCCTGTATACACACACATCCCTGTACATACATCCCTGTATACACACACATCCATGTATACACACATCCTTGTATACACACATCCCTGTATACACACACATCCTTATAGACACACATCCCTGTATACACATCCCTGTATAAACACATCCATGTATACACACACATCCCTGATACACACACATCCCTGTATACACACACATCCTTATATACACACACATCCCGATATACACACATCCCGATATACAGACACATCCCTGTACACACATATACACATACATCCGTGTACACACACATCCCTGTATACACACACATCCCTGTTTACACACATCCCTGTATACACACACATCCCTGTATACACACACATCCTTATAGACACACATCCTTATAGACACACATCCTTATAGACACACATCCCTGTAAAAACACATCCCTGTATACACACACATCCCTGTATACACACATCCCTATATACACACATCCCTATATACACACATCCATATATACGCACATCCCTATATAGAATTTTCCAAAAGTCTGAACCAACCCGCACGCTATCTCTCCATTGGCCGGGTTACTTTGAGAGTACAGCGGTCAAAGTTTGCGCATCTTCACTATGTAGTTCGAGCGAAGCGAGGTGCCCAAAACAAATTTTGTTGTCGTCCGCCAACATACGATACAAAAAATAGCTTAGTGATGCCGCACTCAAATACAGCCATTTACGGAGGAATTCTGGTCCAAAAACAATTAATTCCCCCCCCCCCCCCAATAAATTGTTTGAAAATCAAACTACAAGAACATTTCAACCTATTATAGGTGTGAAATTTCCAACTAATGTTTTGGCAGATATGAAATTTCCAACTGTTGAAAATTTTGACCAAAGTTGGGGGGGGGTGAGACCCCTCCTGTCGCCACGTCTGTTTATGATGGCATGGTGGTCGAATATGCCCAAGAAGCTATTCTACCCACTCATTCATACATATAACTAGCACAAAATATTATTTTGCGCCATCAAAACCTGCGTCCAAGATGTTTTGGTTGAACCCGAATACCAGTTAATTCGGGGGTATGAATCCCGCGTACGGCTTCAAAACACCCTGAATCCCGCGTACCGAAAAGGGGGGGGGGGGTGATACCCTCTTAGATAAACTTGAGAGTCCAACATTTTTCCCTCATTTAAAAACGAGTAAAGCAGTTTATTAACCAATGTATACATGCAACGTATTTACATGAGGATAAACATAACAAGTAACTATTAATTCGGGGCGGGGTGTGGGGTCAGTAATATACCGGTACTCAATTTTTATAATTACTGACACATGTACATAAGTAAAATCCCCATATTTAGCCGTCAACATCATTATAGAGAGCTCCGTTAGCGCAGTCGGTAAAGTGAAATAACCATTCTGCACGAGTGACTGACAATTGCTCTACGACCACCGCGCCGTCATTTAGAATCCCGGTGGATCGAACAAAATCGCAAAACTGGTTGAGTGTGCCTGTCTGAGTCAGAAAGTGTGCCTGGATGGACACTTCAAGACACGACTCTCCCTAACGGCGCGTGCTAGACTTTCTTGTGTTATCCCTGGTACTCTGTACCAAATAAAATCAATCAATCAATCAATCAATCAACTCGCGTTCGTTTGATGATGATGATATTATGAGGCAATATAGATCAATTTGTTCCCGTTCCAATATCCGTTCCAATATCCTCATGAATTTTTTTTACAAGTGCTCATTTGATGTAAAACGCCATCCTTTTCATGCTTATATTTCATCATTATATTTCATCATTATATTGTTGTACTTTGTGGGAAAAGTTCACCCATAATTGTATGTTATAACAATGCCTATAATAGGAAGTTTATGCGGTATGAATGGAGATGTAGCGCAAGTGGGATGTACGCCAGTGATGTTGTGAGCTCTTATCTTTTCAAACATTGTATTACATATAATTGATATTTCTACAATATGGGCCATTTGAGCCTGAATTAAATAAACTATATAACAAGCAAGTATTCATAAGTACATGTAAGTAGACATTTGCCCTCTCAAGACAACTGCTTTGTATCCATTCTGTTATCCGTCCTAAAACTGCCTTATTATCATATAATAATATTATGCATGTTATTTTTGAATTTGCTTTCATCTGTGTGTAGTTTGATTATGCATTTCGTGACCCTTCATGTTACCCCTCGGCAAAACAAATTCTATACCGGTAGGCTACATAAAAAAAATAAAAACCATTTTGGCCATCATCTCGGTTATCTCGTATAACGTGTTTTTTTCAAATAATCGTTTCTAGGTCGTTTGGTATTAAAAGGAGTATTCCATCGATCATAGCAAACACGAATTGATGTAAATCGAATTTTTCAAATCCAAAATCGGTCTTTAAGTATGTAATTGGGACGTTGTACGATCTGACCTCTAGGTTACAGTGAAGTAATTATTTCCCATATGCCTCAGTGTTAACATATAATGGCCTGCAGCCCTGACTATCCAAAAATTGTGATAAATGAGTACACGGTCACCGGAATTGGCATCTGCGCAAAGTTTCTGCATGAAAAAAATCATATCGTCGAGCATGGAATGTACCTTTAAATTTGGGATTTATAATCGAGAGTCAGAATTGCATGAAAAACATATTGACATTTTTTACCTCACACCAAAAAAATAAAATCTAGGAACCACGTGCTTTACAATATGTGCCAATGTTTTGTTTGGAGTCTGAAATTTCAAGAGGAGTGATTGCATGTATTTTATATGTTTAAATATCGAAACTACTATTAACCAACCAGAGCCCAGAAGTTTTTTAATTCTCTCCTGCATCTTGGTCCAAAATCCGTCGGAGGGCGCTACCAATGGAATTACTTCACTGTAACCTCCATAGCGCACATGGTTAGAAGGAACTAAATGTTTTCCATAGGCCACAGTGTTAACGTTTGACCACGCCCACGCTAAATTTTCGAGTTCCGAAGTGCACGATGCATGCGTTCGTAAAGACCAACCCTTTCGGCATCTGTTCGCACATAGGAGTACCTTTCGAGCCACGCCTTTTTCGAAAACCAGCATATGTTTTCCACACTACCCCACTTTTTGCACAGAATTTGACAGTCTGACAAAAGCCAATACACAGCCTCAATATCCCGCCATTGTTTGGACACGAACGCATTTCAGACTAGGAAACGCCCACGTTTTTACATGCTATGGGTATTATATTTCTTGAATTTGTAAAATTATTTGACATATTATACGCCAATCGCGCGCCAGAATTTTTTAAACTCGTATTCGAGATACCCTGTAAAAACGAAAGGGACGTAATTCTACTTATTTAGTTCCTTCTAACCTTAAGTTGTAGCCAGCCATTTGATTTTTCTCACAATTTCTCCATGTTATCAGGATATATTATTCTTCCAGGACGGGACGTCGTGCATTAAGTAAGTACTCCATGCTTAGCCAACCGTATATCGCCACCTTAAAGTTAAACACACTACCAAATGACATTAGTTTCTTGAAATTCGTTTGTCAACATCCATATTCCCACCCATGTATCATAACAAAAAATTCATTTCTTCCAATTAAAACATAAATACGCGCTCAAACCTCAAACTTTAGGAATATCTAAGTATTTCACACATTAGAATTAGAAGTTTCAAGCTTCATCATTTCATCTTCAGTTTCCTCTTAACAGTCTCTTCGCCTTGTCTCATCTGCACAGCCATTTTTATCTATGAAAAATTTACATTAATTTTTCAAAATCATGTTGTCCAGATTTCTATATATTAATTAGAAAATATAACCCCAAACTTAGCCACATTAGCATTGGATTTGAATCGTCGGGAATATCCAGCAAACTTTAAAGGCTAAGTTTAAATCATTTTGCCCTCTCGAGCATTTCAAAATCTTAGATATTGACAATGCAAATTTGTTTTAAATGTACTCTTAGCCAACATTAGAGTTGTATTACTAGTTGTTAAAAAATGTGAACAGATGCTCACAGGCAAATTTCTTCTGAACATTTTTACAAGTGTTATACATATGGTCAACATACAGTAATGCTCTAAGTAATCGACTTCTTAACCACAGCAGCTTTATGGGTAACTTTTCAGGATTTAGTCGGAAATATGGCTTGTTGCCATTCATCGGAGAGCTGTCCGATGAATGGCAACAAGCCATATTTCCGACTAAATCCTGAAAAATTACCCATAATTCTTCTTTGGTTAAGAGGTCGATTAATTAGAGCATTACTGTAGATTCATGTCTGAGGCAACGACAATATCCAAGCCTGAATAAATGTGCCGGACATTCACATAATGAGGTCCCCAGAGGGTAATTTAGTGACGCTAGAATCACCAATTTCGTCCTCTGGGGACCTAATTCTGCATGACCTTATCTGCTATGGGAGACCTAGACTCAGATTTACGTTTCAAAATGGCGATGTAAACCTATTCGACACTTAGATTGTGCATTGTGGCGTCTGCCAATCTGGGGAAACTAAACTAAAGAAGAAAAACTTTTTGAAGAAGTTTCGAAAGAAACTAAAAAACTTGTTAATTTGATAATAAAGAAACTTTCCAGAGAAAATGAGGCCTAAGCAGATTGAGGTCCCCAGAGGGTGAATATAGTGATGCTAGCCACTATGCAGAGTAGTGTCACTGAATTCACCCTCTGGGGACCTCATTTTGCCATATTATCAGACCTAATGACATTCATTGCTGTTTGCGATCTGATTCACAACACAGCGCTAATGAACTCTTGTAACCCTTTCATGATGGGAGCTGTGCTAGTGCAGCATTAAAGTTCATGTGCCAGTGCATTCTTTTATATATGCGAGTCTCCCATAGGGAGGAGCCTCACATATTTAACACATATATTAGAGAAGCACTGGCTGTCAAGGTAAATATTGTTAGATCAATGTATTCGCTTATATATGCGAAGCTTCCTATGGGAGACTCGCATATATAAGAGAATGCATTGGTGCAGGTTTCAGGAAGCTCCAGTCATGAAAGGGTTAGATAGATGTTCCTTTTTTTCATGCCATATTCTTCTCAATTGCTTATGGCACTTGTAAGTTGTATACAGAGAATATGTACAGAGTTGGGGAAATAAGCTAACAACTATTTAATCTGTTTTACATACTCTCCCACCAAAATTAATACAACCAGGTCTGCAAATTTGAGGCCAAACATCTTATCAGTTGGCGTGGAGATTAACTAAAACAAAAATGCCGCGAACAAAAATCAGGTCACGCCAAGTTTTCTGCAGATCTTGCAATCACTGATTCTCACCTTAATTATTGCCTAATCAAATCCCAAAAGGCAACATTCAAAATTATTAGTTCATCGAGTTGTCTATTAGCAGCATACAGTTGCAGTGATTATAACAGTTTGTGTAACTCTTTTGGTAACGTCTGGTTACCTAAGCACAAACAGGCGAAAGAAAAATAGCTTTACGTATAATTAATTTTGAAATCTGCAGGCGTGTACATGTCAAATTGTACTTATATAGGTTCTTTTTATATGACAAAGAAACATGTATTACTAATACTAAATTTTGTTGGTATCTATAAATTTGCTTTGTAACTACTTCCCATATATATAGAAGAATGTTTATCTCGTCCCAGCAAATTGTATATAGATTCCTTGATATAAAATAACTGATATGAATTGAAGACATCTGTCAGAAAAGCTTCTATCAGTCAATATAAATTATTTTTAGAATTTTTTATGACAATCGTGGAACAGATTTATGGGCTATTTTTAGATCGGAAATCCATGCTAAAACATTCGGAGCATCAAAGAGAGATTATTATGTCAGTGTTAACCAAACAAAATTTTTAATGATGAAGCCTTAAAATCCATCAAATTTTGAGAGAATCAAAACATAGCATTTCTACAGGGAATCAAGACTTTCTATGCGAATCAAAATAAGAATCATGATTCTGATTCTCGTCAGATTTTAAGGTCTTATATCAGGCGATTGTCGCAATTCCTATACAGCACAGGTCGATTTTCCACATAACTAAAAATAGCACAATAAATTTTCTGTCACATTAATAATTTCAGTGTTTACAAAATTGGAGATTGCGACAACTAAATAAACACTAAAAAGCATCTATGAAGAGTCCAGTATTGACTAATAATACCTAGTAAGGAGAATAGAATTAAGTGTTTACAAGAATTTCAACTATATCTTCAACATCAAAGAGTGAACAATCTTGTTTGCAACCTCAATCAAAGAACATTGCAGATCAGCTGAGAGATTTACCATGAATTACAATCAAAATATACCACTTTAGGAATATCTTCAGTTTTATCTGTAGTTTATTCACAAAATAGCTACGGTATTTGAAGTCTTGAAATCGCGTTTTATAAAAATGATGTTGTTGTTGTAATTGTGGTCCAGAAGAAATAGACCACCTTTAATTTATGTGAAGTTTTCAGGAGGAAGTACAAAATTTTCTTTTTAACTGTTAACACTTCCATGACTGAGCTTCCTGAAATTTTGCGAAAACCCTGTGACAATGCATTCTCTTATACATGTATATGCGAGCCTCCCATAGGGAGCCTCACATATATGAGAATAAATTGGCCTAACAATATTTACCTTGACCTCGTGAGCCAGTGCATTCTCTTATATATCCGAGGCTCCCTATGTAATATAATGCACTGGCACAGGATCATTAATGCTGCACCAGCGCAGCTTCCGTCATGAAATGGTT